>JAOWBW010000383.1:738572-1017132 GCA_026119855.1 Campanula takesimana | reverse complement strand
AAGGTGATGGGTCTTGTTGAGGCGATGAGGGAGTATTGGTGGACACTACCCACACGTTCCACTTTAGTTGGGGAGAGGTGACTGTTACTCCGACCGACTTTGCTGCTATTACCGGGGGCTCATATTCACGGACGTGGAGCTACCTTTTGACGAGTCATTGTCTGCGGACCCATACCGTCAGGTGGACTGATTGGGATGCAGCTTGGCATGGGTGTTGAAGGGGAATGGCTTTGAGGCGGGTCGCCTGAGGACCTTGGTGGATGAGGCTATCCAGGGCTTTGTTGAGGGCATCCATGATACTGACTGCCTGGTGCGGGCCATCTTGTGGTATAGCTTGTCGCTGACTTTGTTCCCGAGCGCTGGGACTTTTTGTCGGTTTTCTCTGTTGGGTGCTCTGGCTGATCTGGAGCAGGCGAGTCAGGTCTCATGGGGCGGAGCCGGGCTGGCGGAGATGTACAAGGCCCTTGATGTCTGCTCGAGGTCTAGTACCTCGTCTTTCGACTGTTTTTCAATTTGCCTTTGAGGTATGTCTTTGACTCTTCTGTTATTTCTTGTCCGCCTTTTAGAACTGTTTTGAACTGCAATACTGCTTTTCTCCACAGGTGTGGGTCTACGAGCTGTTCCATATTGCTCCCTTCGACGTGCAGGGGGTCAAAGAAGTCCCGTTATGAGGTTCTGAGCACAAGAGCAACTGGTTGGACGGCCGCGGCAAGGCCAGGAAGACTCCCGATCTGGGGATTTTTATTGCTATTGAGTGGTCCTTTGTATGAGGACTTCCAGTTCTTTCCTTGGTCGGATCTAGTGCTGACAAGGGTCGGTCAGGCTCAAAATTTCACTGCTTCCCGCTGCTTCCTGACGGGGTTGACTGGGGATGCCATGTATCTTGGCGAGAGAGTCTGCAGACAGCATAGCAGACATCCTATGTTGTGGGCCCTGAGCGAGCCTCCGAGGGATATGCTGTATCCTACTAGGTTGAGGAGGAGCGGTGACTACCGGGTCAGGACTTCGGCCCATTTGTACCAAAGTGGGGCTGATTACGAGTGGTTCGTAGTGAACGTTTTGGTGAGCCCACAGGTGTTGGCGAGGAGGCAGGCTGTTGCCTATCCGGTTGGCTCGAGTAGGGTAGCTAGATATGGTATGGACATGCCGTGGTTCTCAGACAGTATTCGGATGCAGCGGGGAGGTGTTGAGGTGGATTTTGACCTGACTCAAACTGAGGTTGATGAGGTCACTGGGGCCCAGCTTCCTCCGCTTGGAGCTACGGTACAATACCCTTTGCTTTTTATTTTTGTCTTTCACACACTTTAGACTTGTATCTGAACTGTGCTTACTTATCCCAGGTGACCCGGGAGGCCTATATACGCTCTGTTCGTCGGGGCAATATTTTTGAGAGGCTATTCCGGAGCTTGGCCACCGCTTGTACCTGCCGTCAGGAGGACGTGGTGGTGCCGCCACGTAGAGAGAGAACACCTACAGAGGCTGTTTCCTTGTCTCGTGCCCGCTGGAGGTCTGTCAGAGGTAGAGGCTCAGGAGCCGGTGGATCCCACTATGTGCAGCAGCGGGGCCATGGTGATGATGATGATAGTGATGATGATAAGGAGGATGTTGATATCGAGGATTCTGACTCGGACTAGATGTAGTCCCTTTATTTCCTGCATTTTGTTAGAGAGAGAGGAGAGGAACAAACAAACAGATATTTATGTACAATATTTTTAATTTGTATGTATGTAATTAATTAGTATTTTATTTACATGTTTTTACATTTAGCACAATGCATGAGCCCTAAGGGTAAGATAGGGATTGCACACTGTCGGGCATTTCCACCTTCTTAATCAGACCTCTCTTGTGATTTGGGACCTTCAATATGTCTGAAATGGGTCCATTCCGGCGTTTGTTGGGGACGGACTTGCAATCTGTCTGAACTGGCTTATGTGGCCGCGTGGCCAACCATGGGGAAGGACTGACCGCGCGGCTAATCCTTGGTCTGACACGATTTTCGTCAGATTTTTCCTTGTACGATCAGGACTTGAACTCCTTACCCTATTTAATCAACAGTCTCGTAGAGAGACGAGGCAGACATCAGTTTTTCTTCTTTTTGCTCTAGATTTTGATCCTCCCACGCTTTTCTGATGGATAGACACCCTAGGATTTCTGAGGAGAGACAAAACTATTTCATCAAGAGTTTGAAGATCTGGGTTGGGAAGCTTTTGAGGGCAACTCGTGCAAACTTTGATAGGAGATTCGGAAATGCCTTTGGTCCTTGTATAGGGTTAAGTCCGATGAGAACCTGATTTGTGCTTCCGTTAAGTTCTGGGACAATGAGAATCATGTCTTCAACTTTTCTTACAATGAAATCACCCCCACGTATGAAGACTTTGTGGCTCTTTGTGGTGCGACAGTGATGGATAGGTAGCCATGCCGCAGTACCAAGTGCCTGCAGAACTTCGGGTTTTCCAACTGCTAAGGATTTCTGTTGAAGATGCTAGGGGTTTGCTGTTGGATGGTGGTGTCAACCTCTGTGGGCTTCCCATCAGGTTTATTAATAGCACAGTGGAATCTGACACGGCTCTGGACTGTCTAGAACTCTATCTATTTGCCTCGGTATTGTTTCCACCTTACGTAGGAGTAGCTACTATGGGTTGTCTTGACATGGTGGACCAGGCTTGAGCTAATCGCAGTATTATCCCTTGCTTGCTTGGGGAAACTTTGCATGGTATTGGAGAGTTGGCCTCGAGAGATCGGAAGATGACCAGGGGAAGTACCCGATTGTTAAACTTGTGGCTGCAAGAGAGACTTCGAGTCTTGGAGGAACCTGTTGGACCAGTGTCACCTTGGGTTTGCCAGAGTAGGCATAAAAAGCAGCGATTTGCAGGGATGGCTCGTTCTGCATGGGTGACATATATGGCACAGATGGGTACGGATCAGATCAAATGGATGGTACCTCATTGGGGGGTTATCAGAGCACGGTGGTCTCTGCATGATTCGGGTCTCTGCCTTTGGTGAAACCACTTATTACAATGCAATGCGGGTGTGCCGTCAGTACGGGATGCCTCAGATTATACCTTCATCCTGGGATGAGACTTGTATCCGAGTTAATGTTAGGATGTTCTCTATGAGTGCCGGGGTTGCAGTGCTCTTGGAGCGATGTTGGTCTTATGCTCTCATGCCTAGCACTCTTTGTATACAGCGACCCAATGACATACTTCTGTCTCGAGTGTACTTGGACTGGTACCAGACGACCTTGGGGAACATGGGACAGACTCTGAGAAGACTGAGACGTTGGGTAGTAATCCTTTATGTATCAAGCAGACGCTTGAGGGAGGACGAGAATGTGCAACGAGAGGTGGAAACCGAGTTGGCTCAGCTAGCACCTACTGAGAGGAAAAGAAGAGAGAAGGCTCAACGGGGGTGACTCAGTTGAGGAAGGACTTGTTTGCGGATCCAACTAGACGGGATAGATGCAGACGAATGGACAAGAAACCGAAGGAAGAAGAGGAAGAGGAGGGGGGGAGGAGGAGTGACTCCGAGTATCCAACCACAGTCATTGCAGACACATAGTTTAGATTTTAGTTTGTTTTAATTTATTTAAATTTCACAGCAGGTTATTTATTCGCAGGTTCTTTCGAGCTTAGACTCATCAAATAAATGTTAACGTGTAGTGACTTGTGGAAATAGAGATTTTGCTTTAGTAATAAACATATTGTTTGCTTTATTTGAAATTTGCTCAAACCAGATTTGGATTTTTTTTAATTTTTGAGATCACACCATTGAAGGCTGCCTACGTTCCCCTTTTACAAGTAGGGCTAAGGGGCTCAGGTCATCGTAGTTCATTTCTGATTGTAGAAAGGGAAGATAGAAAGGGGGAAGTAAAGAGTAATAATAATAATAATAATATATATATATATATATATATTTATTTATTTATATTTTTTATTTTTTTTTACAAGGGGGACGGCTGTTGTAGAAGATCGTTGATGGAGAGATACTGCTGTTGGAGAGTAATGCTTGTGGAGAAGGACCGTAGTGGTCAGTAGTAGAGGCGGAGATTGTAAACCTTGACTGGGAGGGTGCCGTCGTCATCCGTGTAGACCCAATCTTTGTTCTGTTTGTTTAAACGACCCGTCTTGATGAGTAGTCGGACATCTTCTTTCAGCTCGTAACAGTCGTCTGTACCATGCCCTTCATTCTGGTGGTAGGAACAAATTCTGTTTGGTTCGAAAATCTGTAGTGTCGGAGTAGGACCAAATTCTTGCATCGGTTGTAGTTTACCAATTCTCTTCAGTGCTTTGAACATGAGGCCCAACGGTAGATCCGAGCTTATGCAGTGTCGGAAAATGATGGGGGATCCATTCTGTGACTCGAACCTCCCGTGCGTTGGTCGTAAGGACGGGGTATTCGCTAAGTGGCTCTTTAGTTGAGTTAGAGCCAACTCACACTTTTGATTCCAAACTTCTTTTGAACAATTCTGTAATTCTTTGAGGAGCGTGACTCCCGCTATTATGACGCGGCTGATGTAGTGTAGCAGACCTAGGAATTTGATCCTTTCACTTTCTTGGTGAGGGGGTGACATCATGATTAACTCTATAATCTTTTCTTGGGTCAGCTTCGAACTTTTCTCCCAATCTGTAGCCTAGAGCTTTTGTCTGAATAGTACCAAATCTGCATTTTGATGGATCTAGGAGAATTTTCCAACTTCTCAGAATGTTGAAAAGTTTTCGTAGGTCTTCGATGTGTCGGCCGTAGGGTCTCTTGGAGTGCAATACTAGGTCGTCTATTTAGACGTCTGTATCTGATGGCGATCTAGCTGGCACGTGGTAAGAGATACCAATGCCCTTCCATTCTAGGAATCTGTTGGCGTGACAATAGTACCCCATGGAGTGTGAAAGAGTAACTTCTCATCTGTCTGTGCTGCGGCGGGTATCCGATTTTTATCAGGGAAACCTTCGAAGAATAATCAAACATCTCTGTCTTCGGCGGCTTCTAACAGTGCGTTCAAGTCAAACAGCGGGAACTTGTGTTTAGGGTTCAGTTCGTTAAGACTCATGATGTCTATGTGAACAGTTACCCTCCTTTTGTACTTCTTTGCGGAGATGATGTTGAATAACCATTTTGGCCAAAATACCGATTTGATGAGGTCTCTCTGTAGCAGCTTTTCGATTTCCATGGCCATTCGAGGAGACCATTCGGGCTTGACTGGCGGCAGTACTTGCTTTACTAGCCCAATGTCTGGTGTTGTCACTTGTTCCCATTTTCTATTTGGCGTATCGTCACAGGACCATGCAAAGATGTTTTCATATTCTCTGATCAGTTTGATCAATGCTTCTCGCTCTTCGCATTGAAAGAAGCTCCCAATCTGAGTCCACTTCGGCTTGTCTTGTCTTCCCAGATCCACACATGTTAACACCTCATCGGCAGCTTGGGCTCGGCTTTCCCTTTGATTGATAACCTGCTTTGAGATTTCTCGGATGTATTCGTTATTAAGTTTGTCTATGTCTGCCTCTTTTAATGAATCCTTATTAACTATTTGTATATCATTAGATTGATTAGTTAATTTATCATTTATAAGAGTGGCTATAGCGGGATACTCAAAAATATCGAGACTTTCAATTAATGCACGAGGAAAGACAGTGTTTGCGATTACATTATAGTCTTTTGACTTGAGGTCATTAGACTTGGACGGAGACACAAACTCATAAGTGAGAAAGGGGGACCTAACTGACCTAGGGGGAATTGACTCTCTAGGGGGTGAGTTCACCAGCCCCAGATTCTCGATAGCCATAGTCACAGGTCCGTATTCGATGACAGCCACAATATCATCATCGAGATTCAGGTGCAGGAACAAATCTTGGCCGTCCCATGGCTCTGTTTCCTTAGCTTCGCCGACCAATGGTTCATCGCGTGACACGAATTCAGTATCGTAAGTCAGGTCTATGCTTACTTTGATGCAGTACTCATTCTGGATGGTAGTAACTCTGACAGTAGTTTTTCGAGGTTCCATATACTTTAGCTCTAGATTGGCCCGGTCGAACTCGACATCTCTGAAGATTTCAAAGCCCTTTTGCAGCTTTCCGTTGTGGTCGAACCATGGCTCTGCGAACTCAAAGTTTGAATACTCTTCACCTTCTCTGACATAATAATTGTTGAGGGAGAGGCGATAAGGTTTCATATCTGCCTTCTTATAAGGGAGTTGCTTCTTCTTGAGTAACTCTATCTGCTTCTGCTCAACTTGGTCAGTAGGAGTGAGTACGTACCCTATCCCGAACAGGCCTCTGTGGTCTACTTCTTCAGTCAAATGTGTGGGACCTTGTAAGTTCTTACCTATCCCCAGCCCCAGTATGAAGCCCATGTTTCGAAGTATCTTGTAGACGGTAGCACTTTATCAAAAGTTCTAGTGAGATCGTCATCACATATCTGAGCTTGTGCCACTATTTCGAAACCACTGAAGAGTCTGCGGTCTTCCTCATGCTGAATCTGTAACACATGTACTCCTTTTGTGTCGGTGCCTTGAGCTGTTACCAGGTCGCTGTAGATAAGTGTCACCTCATTCCCTGACTAGAATTTAACACACTGATGCAAGAAGGACGGAACGACATTAGATTTGTGAAGCCAAGGGCGTCCTAGCAGGATGGTGAAGGAGGATGGTATGTCGATCACTTGGAAATCCGTAGACAGAGTTTGTGTCCCCACGGAGATGGGTAGCGTAACAATTCCCAACACTGATCTGCATGTGGAGTCATAAGCTTTGATTGTCTGTTTGGAGGGCCTTAGAGTGGTTGGGTCTATACCCACCACATCCATCATTCGTGACGGTAGTACATTGATGGCGGATCCGTTGTCCATAAAGGCTCGAGGGATTTTCTTCCCACTGATTCCGACTGTGATGTGCAGAGGTTCATTATGATCAATGCCAAATGGAGGTTCATCGAGCTCTGAAAAGGTGATGATATTTCCGAAGTGAATGTTGCCGATCATTTGTGTGACATTCTCGGGAGTGGTGTCCGATGGGACCATAGTAGCGGCCAAGTTATTCTCGAGCATTTGACGATGAGCTAGAGATGAGGTGAGTAAAGACCACAAGGAGATGTGAGCTTGGGTTTGTTTAAGCTGCGTGAGGATGGGATCCTCTTTCTCAGGGTCTAATGGATCTGACTCTTTATTGAAGACCTTCTTTGTACCCTTGGGATCTGACTGATAGATCTGTCCAGACCTTGTGAGTAGGTTAATTTCTGCTCGCATGTCATATGGAGATTGCGGTATTTTTGCGGATTCTACGAAGATTTCGGCTATAGACAGTGGTGGAGATTTAAGTGGACCGGAGCCGCAATCTCCTAGAAGAGAGGCTTCTAAAGATAATTCATCTAATGACAGCATATAACAATAAGAAATACTATCATTAATAAACTTTGAAGTACAACCTATTTCATCATCACTATAAAACTTGGAGTCTGCCACAATAGGTTTGGCTAAATCACCAATGTTTGTTGCTATACTATTTTCATATAAAGAGAGCCTAGGATCTTCAAGTGAGCCCTTGTTGATCAACCTTTGAATTGACTTCTTTAACACGCTGCACTTTTCGGTAGTATGACCGGTAATCTGGTGGTAGTCACAAAACTTCTCTGGGTCGTCGGAGAACGGTATGCAGTAGTTTTCGGGCCTCTCGAGTAAGCCTCTTGCTAATAGTCGCTCGAGCAAGCCGGTCATGGTGATCCCTAGCCTTTCGAAGGCATCAACCAAATCTGAGACATCCATCCGTTTCTCTTCTTCGATCTTGGCTATAATCTCCCTCGGATCGCTTAGCACTTGGTCATTGATTAACTTCTGTAATGCACGTTTTAGCTGTGAGAATTCATCGATGGTATGCCTGGTGATGTTGTGGAAGTTGCAGAACCTTGTTGGATCACTTTTCGGATGAGACTCATAGCCTTTTAATGGTTTGAGTAGCCCCATTCTTGATAGACCACGGAACAAAGAGTTCATATCCAACTGTAGTTGCTTGAAGGCTTCGACCATTTCTAAGATGCTAGTATCCTCTCCAGTTATTTCCACCATATTGACTCCCATGGCGATGATCTTCCTTGGATCGGCGATGATGTTGTCCTTGATGAGCTTCTGTACGATTTGTTTGATGGTAAAGCACTCGTTGTTGGTGTGTCCGGACACTCTATGATAGTAGCAAAACTTAGACATGTCACAACCATGCTTGGGCCATTTGAATCCGTGCTCCGAGGGAGTTATCACCCCCAATCTTGACTAGTCCTCCGAATAGAGCGTTCATGTCTAGCCCCAGTTCGGCGAAGGCATCTACCATTTCTAGAATACCGATGTCACCTCCAATGAGCTCGACCATGTTGACGCCACCATTGTTAGGGAGCGGGTTTGCTATGGTGTTCGGACCTTTAGACTTCTCAATTTTTCCATCGGCTATGAGTTTTTGGATGACACGCTTGAGTTGCACGCAGTCGTCGGTTGTATGGCCAATGTACTTGTGATACTTGCAGAACTTGGTTCCATCAAGATTAACCTTTTTATTGATGGGTTCAAAATTCTCAAGCGGCTTGATCAAGCCCTTCTTTATTAACACCTCAAAGACTTTTCTAGTAGGCATGCCAAAGTCATCGAAATGATCTTCTTTTCGTGGAAAACCGCTTGTAACTGCTTGGACATCAAAGGCGGAGTTGTCTTGGACCATTCTCACTTGACCGGCGATCTCTTTAGATCTAGGAGCGGTACTTGTCGGAGCTTTGTAGCGGAAGGAAGAGTTTCTTGTTTTGGCAGCTTCTTTAACAACACCAGTAATGCCGGCTTCATGTCTGACCCCAGCATCGACCATTTCCCGCAGATCGGGAAAGTACCCATTACCAATCTCCACCCTAAGCTCGGGCAACAAGCATTTGAAGAAGATTTTATTTTGTTCCTTTGCCTTAGGAGGGTATTGTACCTCTGCTAGCTTGTGGTTCCACCTCTTGTAGAAGTCATAGATAGGCTCGCCGGACCTCTGCATGGTGTTCTCTAAATCAGTACGGTTGACGTGCCAATCTAGGTTTGATTGATACTTCTCGCAGAAAGTTGTGGTGATTTCTTCCCACGTCTCTCGTTCGGAGGGGTCCAAATTCAAGAACCAACAGAGGGCGATTCCATCTAAAGTGGTGTGGAAGACTCGAGCCATTTGCTCGTTGGTGCAGTCACGAGCTCTCATGGCTAGCATATAACTGTCGAGATGAGTCTTGGGATGAGTAATACCATGGAATGTAGAGAGATTTGGCATCTTGAAATCTCTAGGTAGAGCACCCACGTTACTTGGGTCAATGGTCTTGACAATCGGAGAGGCTTGCTTGGAAACTGTGTCAGAGAGCTTGCGGATCTGTTCTTGCATGGAAACCACTAGAGGGTGATTGGAGAAGTCTGTGCTACCATAGGCTCAAGTATCGAGAGGAGTGGTGGAGACTGTAGGCACGGCGGCACCGATACTCAACGGTAGTGAAGGCGGTGGCAACTTGGTAGAGGGCAAGTAACTACCCATCAATTCTGGTGACGGCTCATATGGACCCTTGCTGGAGGTTGCTTTAGTACCGAAATCAGGAGGAGGGACCCTTTGGTAGTTGGGCACCTTGAGAGGGATAGCATCCTCATTGGCAGGGTAAGTCACAGGCACTGTCTCGTCTTCTACTAGAATAGCCTCCCCATTATGGAAGCTAGTTGCTACACCTTTCTTCTTCATCTCAGTATGAAGATGATCTTTGAGCTCTTGGTTGACCCTTTCTAGAGACTTGCTTCTATCCTCAAGCTTAGAAATTTGTAGCATGAGGTTGGTAAAGAAGGCATGGAGAGGTGGGGGAATGTCCGGAGGCTTGATACTGGCGGCGATCTCTGGATCGGCAAAAGAGGAGACTGGCGGAGTGGAGACACTAGGAGTAGTAGGCTCTGATGATGGAGACATCGTTGATGCAGAGACTGAAGACTGGGCTTGCGGAAGGCTTGACCATTGAAGACGACCATCGGAATGGACCCAAAGGAGGTTTAGGATGGGACAAGGCTCATGCAATGTATTTTGTTATTTACAAAAACGATGTATTATTAGTCCTAATGGTTGGAAGGGGTACCCCTTTTTGGGTTACTATCTACAAAACCTGGATCAGTGGAGGTCATCACTACGTCTATAGACCCCTCGTTTTTCACCTGTATTGCACATCCCAAACGGACAATTTGGGCGAGGGTCCTATAGGGCAAGCGACTTCCACCGACCTAACGGATCCTAGCGACTAACCCTTCTTTAAAGGCTTTTAACGTAACGTTTATATTACTTCCGTTAAGTTTTTAACGAGTTGAGATCCTTGTACAAAGTATCACTCGGCTTACTATATGCACACCCTTGTAGGGAATTTCATTTTTTGTGCTTTTTTCTCTCGAAGGATATCGACTCATTAAAGACTTAACGGATGAAGGCATGAACGACACGTTAATTGTCTATAAAGAAAAGCTAGTCAAACCAACCGGTCAACTTTGGAGTGTCCTAGACTCTGTGAGTGCATGGTTTCGAAATGAACAAGGGATTAACCTCGACTGCTTCACAAGTGAAAACAGTGAGTTAGATAGCCCGGGTGCCACGAAGATAGAGGCGATAGGATCATCAAAATCTGTGCACTCAGCGGAGTATCCAGTAGGGTGTGCAGTGTGACGCGGACCTAGTGGTAGTGTGCGGACAAAAACTAGTTATATTTTAGGGAGAAAACAGAATTTTTTGTAATTACATGTATGCAATGCAAAACAGTTAGAAAGGTAGTTAAGATGTTAACGCACTAAAGTACAAGGGAAGCAGATATGTACAAGAGATAAAGTACAGGGGGAAAATAACAAGTAAGTACAATCATGATATTGATGAAATTTTGACCCTCTATGTTTTAAGATGTTCAAAGCTAGTCCCCAACAGAGTCGCCACTGTGAATACCCCTTTACGAATGCGGACGACGCACGGGAAGTCTTTCTTTTTATTTATCTTTATTTATCTTTTCTATGGGATTAGGATATTCAAATTGGCATTTAACTTTATTAAGAGTCGCCACGTTGTTTTTATTGAGCTAAAACATTGAGAAAAGCTAACAGAGAGGATTCGGGGGTCAAGTTACGACAAGAGAAGAATATCAAGTTATCACTCCTATCGCCCGATAGATCGGACTTTCTATCATGATGAATGTGTTAGTAGTGTGTTAGTGATTGAGAGCGGATCTGAAGATTGCCTACGTTCCTCTCACGATGAGAAGCTCAGGTCAGTGTAGTTCGCACATAATCGGAATAGAGAGAAGAAGTGGGATCATGCATAATGAAGGGGGAGGAGAAAGAATCATGCAGGATGATCACATCCTAGAATAGTGATTATACCATTGATAAGATCAATGTGTAGTCATCATATTCATCATTGGAGAGTTACTGATCATGGGAGTAATTACCTAAAGTTTAGGGTTTAGAAGTAGTTCCTAGATATCGTGGATCATCATCGGCTGTGCATTATAAGTAGGGATTAAAACATTAGATCTAGCATGTTTAATCTAACATAGTAATAAGAACATCATGAAACATGTATGAAATAACACATAAGCATGAAGATCGCTACCCTAGATATAGAACATATTATGAATTCTAGTAAGAACATGAAGAACACGTTATGAATCATATGAATATAGATGTATAAACATAATGAAACTAGCATAAATCAGATCTAAACTAAGAAAACATGACAAAATTCTCACCAATCTTGACAAGAACGAAGTCGAATCTCTTGCACGGATTCGCCGGACCTTCGGGATTGCTAGAAAGGCTTAGAGAGAGGGTTTTGCCGTCAGTTTAGGCTGTAGAACTCGGGGGATAGAATTGTGTGTTGAAATTATGAACTGAGGTCACCTATTTATAGGGTTTCTGACCCGGAAGGAGTGGCCGCCCGGCCCCTCCTAGACTGGCCGCCCGGCCGGTCCAAGTGGTTGGCTCGGTTCCCAATGCTTTGATCAGTTTGGACTCTGGAGGATGATGAGATAACTTCTATCTTTGAAGCTTCATCCGATCAGGTCGTCAATATCTCCTTATCTGGGCTTTTCGGGAAATCTTGGATAAGTCCTGCGCAGTTCGTAAATACCTGGGAGGTCCCTGTGAGTTCTAGAATGCCTAATAACTCATTTTCAGGTTGGGTACTAACAAGTTGATGTGTTAATATATAGCCAGTGATAGTGTTTAGGATAATCAGTTGATGTGTTATGAAGGTCCAGCGAGTGTGTTGAGGAGCGCCAGCTGATTATGAAAAACACGTTTTTCGTAATCACTCGGAAAAACGCGTTCTATAGGAGACTAACTCATATATATATATATATATATATATATTCACTAGAAAAACCAAGACTATTGAAAATTTATAATGTTGAACTCCTAATAATGAAATGGAGATATTGAACTACAATATATAAATGACCTATGAATTTTGAATCATGTTTATCATTTACCTAAAACAATACAAATACAAACTATATAAACCATCTCACTTGAGAACTTTGTGCTGAGCACAAGAACTAAGAAAAAGTATGATAAAGAAAAAATGTTGTGAATAGAAAAAGTAAAGTACGAAAAAGAAAGAGTGAGAAGAATAGTAATTTTTTATTTTTTTTTAGTTGGCGTTGTAAGTATAAAATCATTTTAAATATCACTTTGGGACGGGTAGTATACAAGATGCAATTGCCTTATTTACCCACTTTGGACTCCCATTTCTCTTTTTCTTTGCTCAACAACCCTCCTTCCTCCACCAATGAAATCCGGACAAATCCAACGGATTTCTAACTGCTCCACCAGATGGTGTAGATCTTGGCCACGTCGATGCCGCTAATCAAATGGATTGAGCTATAATTAATAAAACGATGACGTTTGCATCCGTATTTCGAATATTGAAAAATTATGTATTCGGAAGATCTATACGCTGCCGTTAACGGTCCCGTTAACGGAGATAACTGGAATCGCCCGCTCAAATGTTGGCGCTCAAACATGTCTTATCATCTAATTGGTATTAGTGATCAAATAAACTAATTGCTTCATTATTCAAAAATCAAAAGGAGCGGAGACACAAAAGACGATTTTGCTCCCAGCTTGGTGAAATCTTCATTTGCTGCGATACCGGTTTTTCCCTCACCCCAATCGGAAGATTAGGGTCTGATAAGAACAATTTGTGAAAGGATCTTGAAAATTAAGGGTTTAGGTAAAAAAAATGTCACATTTAAGATTTACTGGTATTCAATTCTGTTTTAGGTATAGAATTACGATTCGTTGTTTTTTTTTGTAGTTGCTGTATGCGTCCTTTGCACATTTTGATTCGAATCAAACAGTGTGGTTCTCAGTACATTTATGTCGTTATTATTGATGCAGCATAATAAATACATGCCTTGTTGGTTGCGTTTTGTAATGGCTCCCATATGAATACTTTTGTGGTTTTGGCTCCCTGTGTTGACATTTATTTACCTTCTTTTGTACAACATTCACATGCCTTGTATGTTAGGTCTTGAAGGAGCTACCTTTGTTATCTCCTTCAAGAGTTATCAATACAAATAGCTATATTAAAAATTACATCGTGTCATAATCATTTCTCTTTAAGCTAATCAATCATTACTCCATCGCTCGTGACTTCATTTAGTACATTTTGACCTCATCGCTTTGGTTTTGTATCGTGAAACTCCAATCCCAAATTAGATAGATATGATTTTTTTTTGTTAAGATGGCTTTGGTTAATACGAAGGCTAAATCTTTAGATGGTTTTTTTGTTTTTTGTTTTAGATCCATGTGTTTTTTGTTAAGATCCCTATGTTTTTTGTTAAGATGGCTTTCGTTAAGATGGCTTTGGTTTTGTAGATCCCTATGTTTTTTTTGTAGATCCCTATGTTCTTTGTTAAGATGGCTTTGGTTAATACGAATTCTAGACCTTTTTCCAAAAGCTATTGATGCATTAGATGATTTGTTAGCAGCTGCTCTGCTTTAGGCTCCCAATCTTTAAGTGCATGGCTCTTATCATTAAAGCGATTTTGTTCCGTGTAGTAATAATTAATTGTTGTAAACAATATTTGTAATTATGTGCAGGATGGGCACTCTGGAAGGAGAGATGGAGCTTGATCCTGAGGTTGAAATCTTGGATAAACCATACATTGGCCAAGTATTCATCACTATAAAATCGGCATATGACTTTTATAATGCGTATGCAGGTCGGCAAGGGTTTAGCATTCGTGTTAACAAAAGCCATTATAACAAAGATAAAACAATGAGGGTGGATTGCAAATTTTGTTGCTAAAAACAAGGGGTGAAACAGAAGGACGACAGGAGAGTGGGTGCCTTAAATCCCCGGGATGAGTTACGTTGCGGATGTGATGCCTTTATTTCTATTCGTTGGGATCAAGATAAGAAAGAGTACGTATTAAACAAGTTCTATGAGTGGCATAACCACGTCTTACACAAAGCTGAGTGTAAGCACATGTTGAGGTCACAAAGGGCTTTCACTCCTGCTCAAGCTATTGTTACACAGCTAGGACGCGAGTCCAGACTTAAAACGCGGGAAGTGTACGAGTACATGGGTAATGAAGTGGGTGGCGTTGAGAACCTTGGCTTCATTAAAGATGACATGAAAAGGCACCAGCAAACTGTTAGGAAAAACTCAATGAAACATGGGGAAGCATCATTGGTTTTAGATAACTTCCAACAGGAGAGGGCTAAGAACCTTGCGTTCTATTCGGCTAACTTATTGGATAGTGATGAGAATATAACTAATATCTTTTGGGCTGATGCTAGGATGATTGAGGATTATAATAATTTTGGGGATGTGGTTGCGTTTGACACGACCTACAAAACGAACAATGCATATCTTCCTTGTGTTGTATTTGCAGGGTTCAATCACTTCTGTTGGGTATGCTTATCTCTTAACCCTCCTAATTATGTTAGAATTGATTGATACCATCACCTAAGAGTATTTTATGGACTTTAGGACCCTATGTAAGAAGTTTTTAAGACTTCAAATTTTAGCTTAGTCCATTTTATAGTATAGGCTTAGAATATAGGACTTGGAGCGAAAAGGAATGAAGAACTATCAAGACTGTGGTCTCTGCGAAGGACTTCTCTGCGTAGGACACCACTACGCAGGTCTCTCCTGCGCAGCATTCTACCTTGCTCAGTTTTCGATGCATTCAGATTATCTAACTTGGAAAACGCTTAGAAAGATGCACGCTTATTAAAGTGATGAGGTGGGCAGAACGACAAAACAAGCATACTAAGCATATCCAACGGTGGAGATGCACTCAAACGAAATATTTCAAATAAAAACAGTTGTCAACCTTCTAGAAGAAGCTTTTGAATTTAGTCTTCATGCTCAGTCTCCAACGGCTCAAAGATCCCTGCGCACCAATCATATTGTACCAGGTCATCAACCTTGATCAGAGCCCCAACGGCTATAAAGGACATATGCGCACCAATCATATAGTGCTAGCTCATCGTCCTTGCTCAGAGCTCCAACGGCTAGTTTTAAGCTCTCTGCTTTAAATAGCCTGCTCATCTTCATTTCCAAGTTGCTAGAGTTTGTGCTTACCATTATCTTTGAAGTTCATAAGATTGCTGCTTAGATTTCCCAGATTCAAAAACAACCTTCAAACCTTCATACCTTTAAACTCCTGCCCAGATCCTAAGCCTTATATCACTAGAATTCTTCGTGCTCTTCATCTCATAGATTCATAGAGCCCAGAAATTCTGTCTCACACACACCTCTTGAAGCTTTGATCATTTAGATCTTACTTCTTGAGATACACCTGTTTAGTCTAGGATTTGTTCTTTATAGCTTAGATTTTGATTTGAGTTTTGATTCTTTGTAATCTTGTAAAAGCTCCTCATCAATATAAATCTAATTAGAAAATTCAAGACTAACCATCTTGGTAGAGGACGTAGATCGTTCATCGATCGAACCTCTCCAAATAGCTTGTTCATTATTCTCGCTATTTATTTCCTGCTTAATCATTTCTGAATTACTGCTTTGTTTGATCTTTCAGATTGCTATACTTTTCTGATGTGATTGTTATTGCTCATTTGCCTTAGAACCATTTTTACGCCACATTTTAAGCCAAACTTAGCGCATGCGTTTTATTGCTGCGCAGTACACCCTGTGCATTGATGCTTTAAATTTCCGCTGTGTATTTCACACTCTCACTGTGCGCTATACTTAGCTTATTTGAGAACTGTGCGCATAAGCCATTGATTTGCAAAAGGGTTTGAAAAGAATTTTTTAAAACGCTATTCAAACCCCCCTCTAGCATTTTTCATACCCTTGTTGCCCCTTTGGGACCAACAAGTGGTATCAGAGCAAACACCTTAATAAAACTTGTCTTGTTTTTTAAGCTTAACACCTTGGGTGCCGATTCAAGATGGCTTCAAAATCTTGGGCAATGGCTAACTATTCACAGGTTCCAGTGCTGAGTGAAGATCACTTCGAAATATGGAAGCACTGCATGCTCACTCATTTTTCATCTATAGATGAGATCCTCCATGACATCGTTCTTGAAGGACCATACATCCCAATGAAGGCTAATCCTGATACTGCTACAAACAAGGACAATCCTACCATCAAGAAGAACAAAGATGAATGGACTGATGAAGAAAAGAAATGGGTTGGCTATGATGGAAGAGCAAGAAACATCATTCTTAGCACCCTAGACCTCTCCACGCACAATCAAGTTGTGAGCGGTGGAACTGCAAAGGAAATATGGGATGCTATTGAAGGATATGTGAATGGAGACAAAGTAAGCAAGGAAAACAAAAGATTTGTGGTGCAAAGAAAATTCAACTGCTTCATGAGAAAAGATGGTGAAACCTTGAGACAAACTTATGATCGCTTCTGTGCTATTGTAAACTCTTGTAAATCTCTTGGAACAATTTTCACTAATAAAGAAGTCAATTCTCAATTCTTAGATGCGCTAGGTTCCAGATATGTGCACAAGGCAAGTCATCTGGAAGATTATAGATTTCTAGATACTTGGCCTCTGCGCAGCTTATACACTAACTTAAAAGTGTATGAGCTAAAACTTGATCGAATTGATGAAACTGAAGGCAAAGGAAAACTTGTTTCCTATGTTGCGCAAAAGGAACCTGCGCCTGCTCAAACCTCAGACAAAGTCTCTACTTCCTCTTTACTTGAAATAGATGATGATGATTTCGCTATGTTCGTTAAGTGATTCCAAAAATTCAGGAAATTTCTAAACCTGGATCCTCGAGTAAACCACCTGCTAAGTTTTCTCGAGGCAGAGACTCAAAGAAAGATGATGACTTGGTTTGCTACAACTGTAGAAAGCCTGGTCATTTCGCATCAAAATGCCCTACTCCAAAATTTGAGTACATGAAGAGGAATACTGCGCAGAGATCATCAAAGCAGTGCGGAATGATTGCTGAAGAAGACTGCGCAGAAAAGGAACTGAAGACTTGGATAGAGACTAACACTAAAGACAGTGATGATGATGACTCTGAGGATGGACTGCTCTGCTTGGTGGCCAATGATAATGGTGATAGCGATTCATATAATGATCCCGATACGGACACAAAGGCTGCGCCAAGGACAATTCAGAAGAAAGGTCCCACTATCACAGGACTGGTGGAAATGGGACATCTGACTCCAAGCAGACAGAATGGAAGGTACTTATTTGCCAGAGCAGACCTATCAAAGAATTTTGTAGCTGCGTCTCTGCGCAAAGAATCTCTTGAAATTCCTGCTGAAATTGTAATAGAAAAGGATGACTCTGCTGCTGAGCGCGAGTCTATTTTTCAGCAAGCTGAAAAGCTAATCAAGAAATTCAATTCTATGAAAGAAGCAGTGGACTTATCAACTGGAGAAATTTCACAGCTTAAGACTGAGAAAACTCTTTTAAAATATGAGATCACCCTCCTTAAGGAGCAGATTAAGAGAATGACTCCTCTTACTGAAAGGAACCGTTTTCTTACAGATCAAAATGCGCTATTTAAAGTAAGAAACGAAGAATTGGCTGCTCAAGTAGCTGATCTCACAAAGATCACTGATAAGTGGACCAAATCTCGTGTCAATATGGATCAAATTCTAGAACCCAAAAAGCTAGTGGAGATAAGGAAGGCTTGGGGTTCTCAACTAGTGATAACTTTAAATGCGCCGTTTGCTCTGAAAAGGAAAAGGAATTTACACCCCAGCAAACTATTGAAATTCCTAAAGCAAAGCATTCTGCTTCAATGGGTAAAGGACATGAGAAAGTCCAGAGACAAAATTTCCATTATATCTACCCAAAGAAGCAAATTGGAAAAGCCAAGGGTAAGGCTAAAGTTGAATCTGCGCTTGACAATGCACCTTTTGATATTTGTTGCGCTTCTCCTTTGAATGACAAATCTGTGCATAAGGGTCATGCGCATGAAACGCCAGATGCGCATACTTAAGAAAAGCGCACCAAAACTTCAAAAGATGGTGTTTGTCAAAGCTAGTTAATCTGCTCCAGTAAAGAATGATGCGCTAAAGAAAAGTAAAGAGTTTGTAAAAACCCAATCTATAAGTGGCTTACATCATTGTGTTGTGTGTGATGGTTTAGGTCACAAGGCTGCAGAATGCCTTTTGCGATTTGATCCTAATGCCAAGGGACGTAAAAATCCTAAGATCAGACAGGAGTGGGTTGTCAAAAGTTGCTAACTCTAGGACCCAAGAATAAAGGGGACCTACATTTTTAATGTCTATTTTTCAGGTCTCCTGCTTCACTGCGCACTCTCACAAGCTAAAGCACATATATGGTACCTCGACAGTGGATGTTCTAGACACATGACTGGAGATGTCACCACTCTTGAAGATGTGCATGAAGGAAGAGGTCCCTCTGTAACTTTTGGAGACAACAACAAAGGGCACATAGTTGGATATAGAAGAATCAGAAAAGATAAAGTGTGCATTGAGAAAGTTGCGCTCGTAGAAGGTCTCAAGCACAACCTGCTCTCCATATCACAATTCCGCGATAAAGGTTTGGAATGTCACTTCACTGCAATGCACTGCTATATCAAAGATGGCATATCCGGAATAACTTTGCTCACAGGGACTCGTAAGACTAATGTTTACATTATTGATCTTACTGTCGCGACCCCGACCCCTTGGGCCGGGAGCTCACGAGCTGGACGTCGACTTAAAACAATAAAACACCAAAATACAGAAGATAAAAATTCCCTTTGATGCCAAAAGATGATAATACACGGTTTTAAAAATCCAAATCTTAACAACATTACTAAACCACTAGTATAAGCTCCACAAGCTTACACCAAAATACAAAATATTACAACTTCTTAATGACGTCATAGTTTGGTAATACTATCCCAAAGGTTATACATTTAAGTAATGCAAACCGAATAACAACCTGCCCAAAAGACACGAACCCTCTCGACGTCCTCCTCGTGATCAGCGAGTCCTATTACTTTCTTCCTGGGGGGGGGTTAAGGAAAAACCAAGATAAAAAGAAAGGGGGTGAGATAAATCTCAATAAGCCACTTATGCAACTACATGACATGCTATGATGCAATAAACAATAATAAAACTCACATAGCACGTAGCAATTAGCAGTTAACAGATAGCAGTGGAAATAAACAAGTAACAAAGGATATTGAGCCAAGGTTTCCACCAAACGGATATAATAAGAAAACCCTGCGCAGCTTCAATCGATCGACCAATCAACCCATCTTCATAGAAGCATAAACAACTGAAGATAATAACCCGGTACCGGAACCATGCAACAACGATAAAGTAACAAGGGGAATATGACACAAAGTCATAACCCAAACGACTAGCTAGAATACTCACCAAAGGGGAAGCTAGCTCATCCCAACCAAGGCCAATCTGGAAGGGGGAAAAGAGGAACCAATGGACGATACTATACTGGACTTGGCTCGTGTGCCATTATAAATATTATGCATTGCCTAAAGAAAACACAAGTACCAGCTGGACTTCCAAATAAAGGCTAAGTAATAAAATACTAGCTCGATAAACAACCAATGATTCCAAAGTAGGGAACCATGCCAAATAGTCATCATAAAGATAAGTCAAACCACAAATGCATCAAGAAGATGTTCCAAACTCCCAATTAACACTTAATCAAATTCCATCACATTTTTTATCACAAAGGACCCAATTCCAACACTAGAGTGTACCAAGATGTTCAATAAGGTCAACAAGGATCGTGCACAAAACCTAGTCCAAAGCACAATCTTAAATCACACAAAAAGAACAAGTATAAACTTTCAGAACCACTGTGCGGCCGCCCATAAATGGTTGTGCGGTCGCCCAATATTCCTACAACTAAGACAAAAACCTTCTAGCAAGGTGTGCGGCCGCACGCCCCATTTGGGCGGTCGCCCACGCCCCTGTTCTGTCGGAAATCGGCAAGATGAACTGGGTTCTTCTAAAATTTCTTACCCATTCACAATCAACCAAAAATCTAGCACTTCTAACTAGTATACTAAGGTACTAAAACAACTTATAAGCCTAAAAGGACTCATATAATCACATCTAAACAACCCAAATCAAAGAATGATTCAAACATAAAATTCTCACAAAAATGAATAAAATGTCAATCCACTCTAAATCAAACCAAGAAGCAATATATAGTAAACATAGCATCATATAAGCTTAGTATGAACATTTTAGCATAAAAAGGGGAAAAGTAACTTACTTGGAAATTTATGAAAGGAAATGGAATTTGGATTTTCTTGGCTATAAACGATCCTAGCGACGATCTAAACATTTTATATAAAAGGAGTAATAAGAAATGATGAATAAAAGAAGACCAAAAGAAAAGAAATGGGATGGAGCTTTCTTACCTTCAACAATTGAGGAGAGAGAGAGAAAAAGGTGAGTGTGTGTGTGTGTGTGCAGGAGAGAGTGAGGGAGAAGGGAGGGAGTAGTTAGGATATTTAAAAATAGTTTCACAATTAACCCCTCAACTTCTACCTTGAACACATAAACCCTTATAACCCTCTTTCAACTAAAGCCCCTAACTTCACACTTAGCACAATTGACCAATTAAAAAGCTAGGCATGAAATATTATAAAACACAAAATGCACACATAAATAAATAAATACATAAATAAATATTTACTACTAAGAAAATAGAGACGGGTTTTCGGGTCGCGACACTTACTGCTATAGATTCTATCACTAATCTCTGTTTTGTAGCAAAGAATGTAAGTGAAAGCAGCTGGCTATGGAATAAGAGCTTAAGTCATTTGAACTTCATATATTTGCTAAGCTAGTAAGGGAAAATATTGTCAAAGGGCTTCCCAAAGTAGCTGACCATCATGATAGAAAATGCGCAGCATGCCAGCTCGGTAAACAACCTAAGCAGTCTTTCTCCAGGAAGATTGCCTCCTCAACTTCCAAATGTTTACAACTGATTCACATGGACTTGTTTGGACCGGTCACCACTGCGAGCATTAGAGGAAACAAGTATACTTTAGTTATGGTGAGTGACTACTCAAGATACACATGGGTTGAAATGATGATATCCAAAGATGACTGCTATGATATCTTGACTGCTCTCTTTCGAAGACTCCAAACTCAAAAGAAGACGACATCGTGAGCGTTAGATTAGATAATGGAACTGAATTAAAGAATAACGGTGTCGCGCAATATTGTGATGATCATGGAATTGATCACAATTTCTCTGCTACTGGAATTCCTCAACAAAATGGCGTTGTGGAAAGGAAGAATCACACGTTGATTGAGGCTGGAAAAACCATGATAGCAGAAGCTAGGCTTCCAAAGTATTTCTGGGGAGAAGCTGTCAACACTTCTTGCTTTACTCAGAATAGATCCCTCATCAACAAAGCCTATAACAAGACTCCATATGAGCTATGGAGAGGAAGAGTGCCCAACATTGCTTTCTTCAAGATTTTTGTCTGCAAATGCTATATCCTCTACAATGGCAAATATCATAGAGGTAAATTCGACGCCAAAGTAGATGAAGGTATTTTCATTGGGTATGCCAAACATTCTGAAGCTTTTCGTGTTTTTAATAAAACTACTCTAGTAATTTTAGAATCTGTATATGTTACTTTTGATGAGCATTCTCTCCTTGAGCCACATTTGGCTCCAAATGATTCTTATAATTCTGCTGAGAATGATGAGACAAGTACACAGCCTCAAACCGTACCTGCGCAGAATGCTAATCATGATAATCGAGATCAGAATCAAGCAAGTCCATCTCATGCGCATACACCAGATGCTGCGCCAGAAGTCACAACTCTTGATGCGCAAACACCTCCTCCTGCGCATGATGTTTATCCACTTCAGCAAATCACTTTTGATGACCTTGATGCTGGAGCAAATGAAGTACCCATTGAATATCTTCGTATTCCTACTACTCAACCGAACTTACCTCCTGAGGTTCGTGAAGTTAGAGATCATCCAACTACAAATATCATTGGTGATCTCAATGTAGGGGTTCGTACTAGGAGAGCATCAAACTTTGATGATGAGTATCACTCTTTTATATCCCAAATCGAACCAAAGAAGATTGATGAAGTGCTCCATGATTCAAGTTGGGTTACTGCTATGCAAGAAGAGCTTAACCAATTTGAGCGCTGCAAGGTTTGGACCTTGGTACCCAGACCTCATGACCAAGGTGTTATTGGTACAAAATGGTGTTAGTACCCGACCTGAAAATGAGTTTATTAGGGCTTTCCCAAAAATACAAGGACTTTATAGGAATTAGAAACCTTGCAAAGACTTGTCCCGGATTCCCAAAATATCTCATTTATGACAAAATCTATCAAAATAGGTAACAAATGGTTTCCTTAAAGCCATGCAGAAACCCTAGCTTGAAAATCAAGTCAGCCAGCAGAATTGGCCACGTGGCCAACCTTGCTCCGCGTTGATCTTGGCCACGCGGCCACTATTGTCACCGGCTTCAACCATGGCCAGGCGGCCAACCTTGCGCTGGATGATCTGGACCATCAGATCTTCCCATCAGTTTACTATGTAAACCAATCCCATGCTATTGGTTTAAGGGTCCGATTTTGAGAGCTCTAAGTCCGAGTTTTGGAGTTCTTAAAACACTAATTTGCTCTCTAATTAGCATTCAAACCTCCAAGAAGATCAAGGTTTATTTCTTGCCAACATAGGTAAGTTTTCTAACTTTTTCTTCATGTTCTTGCATCATTTTTAATGTAGAT
The DNA here is from genome assembly GCA_026119855.1 of Campanula takesimana. Classification (NCBI taxonomy): domain Eukaryota; kingdom Viridiplantae; phylum Streptophyta; class Magnoliopsida; order Asterales; family Campanulaceae; genus Campanula; species Campanula takesimana. The sequence goes on along the minus strand of JAOWBW010000383.1, from coordinate 993,924 downwards.
CTTTTATATTCATGTTCGTACATGTTTATTCATAGTTTTTTCATATTCTTTGCATGCTCATTCATATGTTCATAATATGTTCTTCGCATGTTCTTCGTGTTCTTAGATTAAAACCTTATTTATGCTATGTTTAGGGTTGTGATCTTCATAATTACATGTTATTTCATAGCCGATGATGATCGAGGGTTCATTAACCCAAGGTGATCTAGGAACTACTTCTAAACCCTAATCTTTAGGTAATTCCCCCCTCATTATGCATGATCCCGATTCTTCTGCCTATTTTAATTCTCTGCGAACTACGCTGACCTGAGCTTCTCACATTGAGAGGAACGTAGGCAATCTTCGGATCCGGTCGAAATCACTAACACACTACATACACCGCATCATGATAGAAAGACCGATCAATTCGGGCAATAGGAGTGATAACGTCCAATATTCTTCTCTGTTGTAATTTGACCCCCGAACCCACTAGAAATGCTTTTTTCAATGTTTTGGCTTAATTAAAACGGCGTGGCGACTCTCATAATTTTAATGTCGTTATGAATATTCCCTTTGTAAATAAAATAATCACAAGATATTCCCATGCGTCGCTTCATCGGAAAGGGGTATTCACAAATGGGTATTCAGGAACAAGATGGATGAGAATGGAAGCATCACCAGAAATAAAGCAAGGTTGGTTGTGCAAGGCTATAGGCAAGAAGAAGGAATCGACTATGATGAAACGTTTGCGCCTGTGGCAAGACTTGAAGCTATAAGAATTTTCTTAGCTTATGCGTCTCACAAGAAATTCAAGCTTTATCAAATGGATGTGAAGAGTGCATTTCTCTACCGAGAACTCCAAGAGATGGTCTACGTAGCTCAACCACCTGGATTTGAAGATAGCAGATTTCCAAATCACATCTTCAAGCTTCAGAAAGATTTGTATGGACTTAAGCAAGCTCCAAGAGCATGGTACGATACTCTATCAAAATTTCTGCTAGAGAAAGGATTCAAGCGCGGTAAAATCGATACAACTCTTTTTATTGCTAAGTATAATGATCATTCTTTACTTGTTCAAATTTATGTCGATGATATTATATTTGGTTCTACTAATGAGTTACTTTGTAAGCGCTTTGAGAATCTCATGACAAGCAAGTTTGAGATGAGCATGATGGGAGAACTCACATTTTTCCTCGGACTTCAAATCAAACAATTGAATGATGGCATCTTCATAAATCAAGCCAAATACACAAGAGACTTGATCAAGAAATTTGGACTTGAGAATGCTAAAGCATACGACACTCCAATGGCTACGGACAATAAGCTTGACAAAGACTTAAAAGGTAAGAAATTTGATCAAACTTTATATCGAGGTATGATTGGCTCTCTACTCTATCTTACTGCAAGTAGGCTAGATATTATGTTTAGTGTTTATGTATGTGCGCGCTATCAAGTGGACCCTAGAGAAGCGCACCTAACTGCTGTTAAACGCATTATTCGTTATCTTTCTGGAACTGTTAACCTTGGAATTTGGCACACCAAAGATTCGAATTTTGATTTGCTAGGTTATTCAGATGCAGATTACGCAGCATGCTCAATTGACAGGAAGGGCATAAGTGGAACTTGTCATTTCCTTGGGAATCGACTTGTTGCGTGGGCAAGCAAGAAACAAGCTACTGTGTCCATCTCCACTACAGAAGCTGAATACATTGCTGCTGGAAGCTGCTGCTGCCAAATCCTATGGATGAAGCAACAACTAGTGGACTATGGAATTAATGAAGGAAATTGCCCAATTTTCTGCGACAATATGTCCACCATAGCAGTCTCCAATAATCCTGTCATGCATTCAAAGACAAAGCACATCAACATCAAATATCACTTTCTCAAGGACCACATGGAAAAAGGAAACATTCATTTAGAGCACGTGGGCACAGATAATCAAATTGCTGATATCCTTACAAAGGCTCTTGACGCAAAGTGATTTGTCTTCTTGATAGGAGAAATGGGTATGCTTGAACTCAGCTAACTTGTCCATACAATTTGTTAATACTAATGTTTTTGTGTTTGCTTGATAAGTTCTTAAAGGTTAAGATTTCATGCATCTACGCAGCTACTGCGCAATAAGTTAATGCGCATGGAACAATTCAGTTATGAGATTTGAAGAATCTCTGCGTTATTTTAAGCGCTGTGCATAATGTCACATGCGCACTTCGCGTGGACCGCAGGTAAGTGTTCTATTCATTAGATTTTGCACATAGGTCCTTGACTAGAAAGTCAACGCTTAGTCACAAGGGTACTTGTGTAATTAAAATTTTCCCGCGCCTTTAATTTTTGAATTTTCTTGGAAAATTATCATTTTACCCCTGCGCATGTCCCATTGTCATCAATGCAAACTGCGATTGATGACAGCGCCCCTTCAGAATATCTACATCCCATTTAATGTGGGAAGTGATGCGACAGCCGTCAAGCTCTTTTCGCTGACACACGCGCGCGCAAAGTCTGCGCACGCGCGTTCCCCATTCGGCCCCGTCACCCTGCTAACGTGCGCCCGTCCTTTCACTGACCCATCATTTATGAGGAAGGTGACTCGACAGTGACTTGCTTAGAAACTCACACTCACGCGTGCGCTAGGCCTGCGCACACGCGCATTCGGTTGGGCCATGTCATCGCAGCACGTGCCCCACTCCGATTTTCACCAAACCGCTTGCTGACATCATGCGCACAATTTTCCTTTTTCGGCTTAAAACCTTCTGACCCTCTTCTTTTCACCAAACCTCCATTATCTCTCTCTAATCTTCACTAACTCCAATAATTTCCTCTTTCTATCTCTTTGACTTCCTTCAATTTTCTGCAAATTGTCTTTCTTTCTTACTCTTTCGTGCAATCTCTTTTCTATAACAATGGCTCCAAAGAAAACCTCTAAGAAATTACCCGCAATCATTCTTTCGTCCTCCTCTGAGGAAGCATCTTCTTCTTCTTCATCCTCTCAATCTGGGTCTCAACAAGAACAGCAACCTCCCAAGCTCTCTGTCGAAGATATGGTATGATTTCTTAAAACTTTCTCTTGTTTTTAAAGCTTTCTACCATTGTTAGGGTTTCAAGCTTTAAAAGCTTCTCTTTGTGATTGTGTGCTTGATTGTTGATCATTTTTGAAATCGATTGTTTTGTTGTGTTCGGTTTTCCCTGATCTACTCTTTCATGTACTTTATTTCATGATCAATACTCTATTTAAGTGCTCTCTGCAATATTTTCTGTCCGAAAACCTCCATAGCAGACGAACGGTTATTCTGAGTTTCTGGGTTTGTTTTGGTGTCGTTGACTATATTGTTTTCATGGTTGACTTCGTCCTGTTCATGCAGTCATTTTGATATGCTTTTTATTCTTTTTGGTCAACTTTTGATTTTGAGTGTTCTTAGTGTTCTTCATGACCATGAAAAGTTCATTTCGTGTTAATCAAGTTCTTATTTTTCTTTTATGCTTTGGTTCGCATTAAATTTTCTAAGTGTTTGTATCTTGTGCATGTTTGCTGGTTTTTGCGCATAACTTTTACGATAGTTTATCAAGTATGGAGTTACTGCGCATAGGTATGTCTGCGCTATCTGCGCATGCGCAAAGCTCCATGCGCAATATAACTTGTCTAATTCCTATCTTTGTGTTGCGCAGAACCCCTTCTACTTTATTTGCGGCTGGGAAGTGAACATGCAACATCTCAACCAGGACGTAGTTGGGCGCAGGTTGATCAGACATTTACGCTCTTCTGGAATCCTTCCGTTGTTCACTTTGGATCAGCCTTTCTACGTACCTTCTCTGGTAGATGAATTTTTCGAGACTGCGCGAGTCGTTCCAGCGAAGCACAAGGGTGAAAGCACGGAAATTATTATGGCTGTTGTGCAGAACTGCGAAATTTTAGTGCACCCCAATCATATACGCAGGCTTTGTGACTTCGATGTCGGTGATGCGCCTGATTCGTTTGATGCTGCGCAGCAAGACAAGCTTGCGATGAAGTTAGTTGATGAGCCCACATTCGTTAAAAGATGGTCTGTGCATGACCGAAAGGAGTTCGGTGAGGTGATGTATCACCTGTGCACCTTGGTTGGAGATTCCCTTAACTGCAAGAACGGGAACAAGGGAAACTTTATTTCCAAGCAATGGGAATACTTCGCAGCCATCTATCTGAAGGAGAAGCTGACTGGCCGTAGATTATCTGGAATGGGCTTACTAAGGCCATGTCCTTCTATGATACGCGCCTCAACGCGTCGAAACCAAAATACAGGACGCACTGCCGCCTGCTCTCCAAGCTCCTTCTCCAATACAATGAGCTCAATAATTTTGTAAGGAAGAGGCCTATTCTGAAGCAATCATGCGCTTCAAAGTTCTATTCTCGTGCGCAGCTTCATCTGCTACGCGATGAGATTAGCGATGCGGACTACTACAGAATCTGGCAGTCTGATAATGACCCCAACAGGGAGCCTTAGCTGGGGAGTAATCCAAAGGATGGGAAGGCAAAGAAGGGCGCAGGTGGTTCAAGTGCTGTGCCAGAACGCAAGACGCCTGAAGAGGCTACTAAACGCAAGGGAAAAGGTGTTGCAGAACCCAAGTCCAAGAAGCACAAGGACATTCCCTTCGTCCAATCCACAGCAGGCATCAAAATTTCTGAGCCTGCCCTTGCAGCTCCTAAGCCTCCGACAAAGAAACGCAAGGCTGATGCACCTGCGCCTTCCCCCAAAAAATCCAAGATCTCCAAATATGCCTTCCAATGGGTTCCCCCTGCTGCGCTGGATTCTGAATCACGCATGGATCACACTGGTGACTCCGAGGACACTGAAGTTCATGGGGAGAAAAGACCCAAGGAAACTGCTGCGCAAGACCCTCCTGTTGCGCCCGCGCCTGCTACTGAAGATGCTCCACTATCCTCTCCTCGCCGCAAGCAAAAGGTGCGCAGTCATACCAAGGGTTCCAAGAAAAGAACTACTCCATCTCCTCCCAGCTCTCCACGAGAACCAAAATCCAGCGCTTTTCAATGCGTCAATATCCCTGTAAGCAATACGCGCAGGGTTACTTCTGTTCTGGACGAAGTCATGGACATAGAGCCTGAGGCTGAGAAGGATGATGATAATGATGAAGTGGATCAAACTGTTAATGCTGTAGGTGCAGCCCCCCTATGACTACTCCTACTGCGCCCGTTGATGGCTCTACTGCTAAGAGCGTTTCTACTGAGGAGATTCCTCCTCATGAGGTTCCTGCTACTGATGTTGCTGCTCCTACGCGTGAAGATTCAATCAAGGATGGTGCAACTGCCTCTGAAAGCAGTGAACATTCCTCTGTAAGGCGATCTCCTGCGCAGAGGTCTCCATCTGCGCACCGATCCCCTCCTCTTGATCCCATCTCCACCACTTCTCCTCCAAAGACTACAGAGCAACTGGCTCCTGCTTCAGCAGTTACTGCGTTCTTTACCTCCTCTCTATCCTCCTTAAATGAGCTGAACCAGATCCTACAAGCCTTGAATTCAATTCAAATGAATTAAGTTGCTGCGCAGTCTCAGATGGCTTAACTCATCACTGCGCAAACTGTCATTCAAGATCAACTTGATGCGCAGCGATTGGAGATTGCTGCCATTAAAGGGGTGAGTGCTACAAAGGCAAGTACCTCTACCGGTCCCTCTGCGCAGCGCGTCCCTGATGCTTTAGATCAAATGATCCTGGACTCCTTGAAGTCAATAGCTGGGATGCTTGAAAATGTTTGCACCTATACCGCTAATAATGATGGGTTAATAGGATTGCTTAAGCGTCTGCGCAAGAGTTTGGCCGATGGTTTTCATGAAGGGTTTGTTGGCCTTGAAGCTCAGATGCTCGAGAAGATTGCGCAAGGTGGACCTGTGCAAGCTAGTGCGCTCAATATGGAAAGTGTCAGGGAGTGCATTACTCAAGCAATGACTGATTTCGTTGATGGGTTCAACGCAAGGATGGATCAAGCCATGTTTGACATTCAGGCTAGCGTGAACACCCAGCACCTCCACACTGACCAAAGACTTGAAGCTACACAGGCCACCATCATCGACACCATCACTATTGCTGAGCAGTCATACTTTAACCAGATGACTGGGTATCAGATGGCCTACGCAGCAAACTTCTGAGAACTGCAAGAAGATAATAGGGATGTGCGCAGAGGTATAACAACCTATGTTGGTGAGGCTGTCGCTTTCCAAGAAAGATTTCAAGCGCTAAAGGTTGAGCTTATGAATAAGTTCAACAGCCTACAGAATGAGCTGCGCGAAGCCCTATACCGGATCAACATAGAATAGGTTCTATGTAATTTTTTTTGCGCTAGGTATTCCTTTTTTGTGCGCATTTTTGTTTTTCTCTTTCAAACTTGTAATCTGCAACTATTATCATTTCAAGTTTTAATGAGAAAAATCGCATCATTTTTTTCCAAAACCTTGTTCAATTCAAACTCTTCGTTTGTGGAACAATGAATGCTTTATTCCACCTCATGCGCATATTATTATCTGCTCATATTTTCTACGCATGATGTTTAAACATTCAGTTTAAACGCATACTTAAACTAAAATTCATATCTTTTGTATGCGCTGCATGTTATTTCTGTCTTTCCCATATTGTAAGTTAATCTTTTGGATAGACTAGAAATCTATAGCATAGGCTAGTGTGTGCATTGACTTGAGGCATGATTTACCATTTTCATTTTTTTGGACATGTTATTATCAAGTACAATAAATTGCCTTTGTTATAGTAGGTAATGGCATCAATCATTTAGGGGGAGATTGTTGGGTATGCTTATCTCTTAACCCTCCTAATTATGTTAGAATTGATTGATACCATCACCTAAGAGTATTTTATGGACCTTAGGACCCTATGTAAGAATTTTTATGACTTCAATTTTTAGCTTAGTCCATTTTATAGTATAGGCTTAGAATATAGGACTTGGAGCGAAAAGGAATGAAGAACTAAGCAAGACTGTGGTCTCTGCGCAGGACTTCTCTGCGCAGGACACCACTGCGCAGGTCTCTCCTGCGCAGTATTCTACCTTGCTCAGTTTTCGATGCATTCAGATTATCTAACTTGGAAAACGCTTAGAATATGCACGCTTATTAAAGTGCTGAGGTGGGCAGAAACGAAAAAATAAGCATACTCAGCATATCCAGCGGTGGAGATGTACTTAAACGAAATATTTCAAATGAAGACAGCTGTCAACCTTCTAGAAGAAGCTTTTGAATTTAGTCTTCATGCTCAGTCTCCAATGGCTCAAAGATCCCTGCGCACCAATCATATTGTGCCAGGTCATCAACCTTGATCAGAGCCCCAACGGCTATAAAAGACATCTGCGCACCAATCATATAGTGCCAGCTCATCGTCCTTGCTCAGAGCTCCAACGGCTAGTTTTAAGCTCTCTGCTATAAATAGCCTGCTCATCTTCATTTCCAAGTTGCTAGAGTTTGTGCTTACCATTATCTTTGAAGTTCATAAGATTGCTGCTTAGATTTCTCAGATTAAAAAACAACCTTTAAACCTTCATACTTCAAACTCCTGCCCAGATCCTAAGCCTTATATCACCAGAATTCTTCGTGCTCTTCATCTCATAGATTCATAGAGCCCAGAAATTCTCTCACACACACACCTCTTGAAGCTTTGATCATTTAGATCTTACTTCTTGAGATACACCGGTTTAGTCTAGGATTTGTTCTTCATAGCTTAGATTTTGATTTGAGTTTTGATTCTTTGTAATCTTGTAAAAGCTCCTCACATAGCTTAGATTTTGATTTGAGTTTTGATTCTTTGTAATCTTGTAAAAGCTCCTCATAAATATAAATCTCATTAGAAAATCCAAGACTAACCATCTTGGTAGAGGACGTAGATTGTTCATCGATCGAACCTCTCCAAATAGCTTGTTCATTATTCTCGCTATTTATTTCCTGCTTAATCATTTCTGAATTACTGCTTTGTTTGATCTTTCAGATTGCTATACTTTGCTGCTGTGATTGTTATTACTCATTTGCCTTAGAACCATTTTTGCACCACATTTTAAGCCAAACTTAGCGCGTGCGTTTTATTGCTGCGCAGTATACCTTGCGCAGTGCTGCTTTAAATTTCCGCTGTGCATTTCACACTCTCACTGCGCGCTATATGTCGCGACCCCGGACCCCGCGGGCCCGAGACCGCGATCTGGACGTCGACTTAAGACCAAAACTCAGAAATACTGAAGTTAAAATTTCCATATAATACCAAAAAGTGATGATCCAAAGTTCTACAAAACCAAGTTTGATAAAAACCAATTATAACTATCATAAACTTCCACAAGTTTATGCCCAACAAAATAAAAATATACAATTCTTAGTGACGTCATTGTTTGGTACAACTATCCCAAAATGGTTACACATTTACATAATGTAAACCAACCTATAATAACCTTCCCAAAAGAATGTATCCACACTCGACGTCCTCTTTCTCGTGATCAGCGAGACTAATCCTTAGCACCTGGGGGGGTAAGGAAAAAACAAATATAAAAGAAAGGGGTGAGATAAAGCTCAATAAGTTACTAATGCAACTACATGACATGCTATGATGCAATATACAATAAGCAATAATAATATCACATAGCACATAGCATTTATCACATAACAGATAGCAGCGGAAATAAACACATAACAAAGGATATAGCCAAGGTTTTCCAAACCGGAACGTCCAAATAAAGGATCGCTGCGCAGCTTCAATAATCAACAATCATCATCTTCATAATAGCATGAAAGCCGAAGAGAAAACCCCGGTACCGGAACCAATAACCAATGAAGTGTCACAAGGGACGGGAGACATGCCACAAAGTCATGCTCCAAGTAAAGCTAAAGTGCACACAAAGGAGCTAGCTCTTCTCACATCCAAAGCCAATCTGGAGGAGGGTAATAATGGGGCAAAACAATGGTCAACATCACAATGGACTTGGCCGTGCCATCATAATGTTTCGCATCGCCAAACACACACAAAATACCAGCTGGGTTTTCACGTAAAGGCTAAGTAATAAAATACTAGCACGATAAACAACAATGGATTCCAAAGTAGGGAATCATTCCAATTAAATCACCACAAAAGGTAAACCAATACAAACTGCACATCAAAGGTGAACCACATTCCCAAAATGATAATTAATCAAAATCCATATCATATTTATTCACAAAGGAATCAAATCCACACAATAAAGTGTTCCACGGTGTTATCTTAAGTTAATTAGAAGGATTAAGCCAAACTAGTTAAGCCATTTAGTTTAAACAAGCAAAAGGTCAAATTCCTGGAACAGGGGGCGGGCGGGCGCCTGGGCATAGGCAGGCGGGCGCCTGAATGACCAGATGGTCTGGCCATTGGAAACGGGTATGTAGGCGGGCGCCTGGTCCAACCCAGGCGGGCGCCTGGTCTACGGGTGGGAGGGATTTCTGCAGCTGGGTTCTTCATTTCCAAACCCAAAACAACCCAAACTTTTACCATACTAAAAATACACTAGAATCAAGACTTCCCTCAAGCTTACTATGGTACCCAAACAACATTTAACCAAAAGGGGACCTTAACAACACCATTTATCAACCCAAAAACTAAGAATCAAAACCACCTTCATCAATTCACCATTTTTAACCAAAAACTCAAATAAATTCCAAATAAATTCTAAACTCAACCAAACTTCAAATATAACACATTAAGCATTATCTAAACATGATATGAACATTTTAGCATCAAAATGGGGGAAAAGTAACTTACTTGGATTTTCTCAAAGTTGATGGATTTCGATTCTTTTTGGCTTCCTACGATCCTATCGACGATCTAAACAATGTTCACGTTTTAAGAAATGAACAATAACAAGAAGAAGATGAAGAAAAAGAAGAGAGAAGGAGGGAAAGAAAACTTACCCAAATTGGAGGAGAGAGGAAGAGAGTGGCTGGGAGATGGAGGATGAGTGAGGGAGGAGGTGAGGGAGGAGAGGGGAGTAGGGGAATTATTTTAAAAAGTTACAACTAGACCCCCTCTCTCACACTACACACAAATACTACACTCCCTACTAACAATTAAGACTCAACATTTCTACACTAGCACAAATGACCCAAATAAAATGCTAGGCAAAAATATTATAACACATAAAATGCACACATAATCATTTAAATAAATAATAATTTAAATAAATAAATAAGCAAATAATTAAATAAAAATCATTTAATTACTAATAAAATAGAGCCTAGATTTCGGGTCGTGACATTCACTCCCCCTTAAAGAAAATTCGACCCGAATTTTAACGAGACTCACCTTAAACAAAAAAAAGCCACGGAAATTTCCTTTCGATCTCATCTCGAAGCTCCCACGTCGACTCCTCGACATTATGATTCCTCCAAAGGACTCTAACCAACGCAATGCTCTTGCTCCTCAACTCTTGGACTTTGGAATCTAAGATTCGAACCGGTCGTTCCTCATAAGTCATATCGGGCTCAATATCTTCCGGCATCCTCGGTAACACGTGGGACGGATCATGAACGTACTTCCGAAGCATAGAAACGTGAAAAACGTCATGCAACCGGTCTAAGGATGGCGGTAACGCAAGACGATACGCTAGAAGTCCAACCTTTCCCAAAATCTCAAGCGGGCCAATAAACCTCGGAGCCAATTTACCCTTCTTCCCAAACCTTCGGATACCCACCTTCGGTTAACTTTAACTTTCTCAACTGAATCCCGAAGCAAATCAATACCCACAATCTTCGCTTCACCAACCTCATCCCAACAAATAGGCGATCTACATTTTCTTCCATACAAGGCCTCAAACGGCGCCATCTCGATACTAGCCTGATAACTGTTGTTGTAAGAGAACTCCACTAACGGTAGGTGCGAATCCCAAGAATCGGAGAAGTCTCTCGCACAAGCTCGCAACATATCCTCAAGAATCTGAATAGTCCTCTCGGATTGACCATCGGTCTGAGGATGAAAAGCCGTACTAAATCGCAATTCTGTACCCAAAGCTTCCTGAAACGCCTTCCAGAACCTAGAAGTAAACCTCGGGTCTCGATCGGACACAATGCTAACCGGAACCCCATGCAATCTAACGATCTCATCAATATAAAGGGTCGCAAGCTTTTCCATCGAATACCTGATGTCAATAGGCAAGAAATGGGCACTCTTGGTCAATCTATCCACTATTACCCAAACACTGTCATACTTCCTACGGGTACGAGGCAGTCCCGTAACGAAATCCATAGTCACATGCTTCCATTTCCACTCGGGAATCTCTAACGGCTGAAGTAGTCCCGCGGGTCTCTGATGCTCGTCTTTGACCTGCTGACAAGTTAAACACTTCGATACATACTCGGCTATTTCCCTTTTCATATTAATCCACCAAAATTGTTGCTTCAAATCCTGATACATCTTCGTACTACCCGGATGAATAGTATACCTCTATTGTGACCCTCATCAAGAACTCTCTGTTTAATTCCATCAACATCGGGTACACACAAACGACCACGGAAGGTCAACACTCCACTCAAACTCAAAGAAAAATCCTCGAAGTTCTTTTCCTTCAATTTACCCATTATCTTCACCAACTCGGGATCTTCTTTCTGAGCTTCCTTTATCCTCTGAATTAGGGTCGGAGACACCCTAATATTCGCAAAAATAGCCCCATGTCTCGATTCACGAGGAGACCAATCTCGAACATCCTCAAGCATTTTCCATTCACGGACCATCATCGAAGCCACATAAGACTTTCTACTAATCGCATCGGCTACCACATTCGCCTTTCCCGGGTGATAAGAAATCGTGCAATCATAATCCTTCAACAATTCCATCCATCGGCGCTGTCTATTATTCAACTCTTTCTGGGAGAAAAGGTACTTCAAACTCTTGTGATCCGTAAAAATTTCGAACTTCGCTCCATAAAGGTAGTGCTTCCACTTGTGCAACGCAAAGACAATAGCCGCTAACTCCATATCATGAGTCGGGTAATTCTGCTCACACGGGGTCAACTTCCTCGAAGCATACGCAATTACTTTCCCATTCTGCATCAACACACAACCCAAACCCTCTTTCGAAGCATCACTGTAAATCACTAGGCCATCGCTCCCATTAGGCAAAGTCAAGATCGGTGCGGTTGTCAACCTCTTCTTCAATTCCTCGAAACTCTTGCCACATTTCTCGGTCCACACAAACGGAACATTCTTCCAGGTCAACTGAGTCATCGGAGTAGCAATCCTCGAAAACCCTTTAATAAACCTTCTGTAATAACCGGCTAAACCCAGAAAGCTACGAATCTCGGTCACCGACTCGGGTCTTTTCCAATCCACTATAGCCTCAATTTTTGACAGATCCACCGAAATCCCATCTTTCGAAATCACATGGCCCAGAAATGACACCTTCTCGAGCCAAAATTCGCATTTACTAAACTTCGCAAATAATTTCTCCCTCGCAAGAACGGATAAAACTGTCCTCAAATGCTGCTCGTGCTCCTCTCGAGATTTAGAATAAACAAGAATGTCGTCGATGAAGACTACTACGAACGAATCAAGATAGGGATGGAAGACTCGGTTCATCAAATCCATAAACACGGCCGGCGCGTTAGTCAACCCAAACGGCATAACCAAGAACTCATAATGACCATAACGAGTGCGAAAAGCAGTCTTCGGAATATCCTCCGATCGGACCTTCAACTGATGGTACCCACTCCTCAAATCAAGTTTAGAGAAAACCACGGACCCTTGAAGCTGATCAAATAAATCATCAATATGGGGTAGAGGATACTTGTTCTTCACCGTAACCTGATTCAACTTCCGGTAATCTATGCACAATCTCAACGAACCATCTTTCTTCCGCACAAACAAAACCGACGCTCCCTACGGGGAAACACTAGGGCGGATAAACCCTCGATCAAGCAACTCTTGTAACTGAACCTTTAATTCCTTCAACTCGGCGGGAGCTAACCTATAAGGTGCTTTCAAAATTGGAGCCGTACACGGCAAAAGATCTATACAAAATTCTATCTCACGATCGGGAGGCATATCATACTCGGTAGAGAAAACATCGGGAAATTCCCGAACTACACGAACACTATCCAAACTAGGGGATTCCTTCCTAGTATTAAGAACACTAGCCAAATACCCCTCACAACCACTATGCAATAATTTTCTCGCTTTTATAAAAGAAATTAAGCGAACCTTTCTACTCAGAGGACTAGCCTCAAACACAAACTTAGGCACATCGGGAATAGAAAAAGTAACAGTTTTCTTACGGCAATCAACGGAAGCATGAAATTTGCTCAACCAATCCATACCCAAAATGACATCAAAGTCTTGGATAGGAAGAACTACCAAATCCGCACAAAGGACTCGACCACAAATAACCACATCACAAGCATGAAAGACTCGATCAGAAATCAAGCATTCTCCTATAGGGGTCGACACCTCTAGCACGTACGGTAAAGACTCGAATGCAGCATTTAACATGGAAGCAAATTGCACAGAAATGTATGAATGAGATGATCCTGGATCTACTAACGCTCGTGCGCTCACATTAGACACAGAAACAATACCTCCAATAACGGATGGATCATCGGTAGCTTGTTGTTGATTCATGGCATAAACCTTCCCTTGAACTTTGGGCTTCCCGGTAACATCCCTTTTCTGACCTTGATTATTACCAACTCCTGACCCGGATGCTTGTCCTCTACCTCTCGGGCAATCTTTTACAAAGTGACCCATTTGACCACAATTGGTGCACCTTCCTTGCTTCTTCCAACAACGGTCTTCAGAATGACCTTCCTTTTGACAATACGAACAAAGCCTCTTAATTTGGCTCCCTTGGTTCCCGGAAGTGGTACCCGGGTTCCTTGGGATCGGTTGCCCTCGGAACTGAGATTGTCCCCCAAAGTTACCTCGGTTATCAGAACGGTGTTGTGGCTTGCCTTGAGCTCCTTGCTTACTCGGGTTAGCTACCTCGGTCTTCCTTTTATGCTCCCCAATATCTTGCTCTATAAGATAGGCTCGGTCCACCGCATCCTGGAAAGTCACAATCCATTGAGCAATAAGTTGAGTACGGATGGAGGTCTTCAAACCCCGAATGAATCTCATAGCCTTTTGTTCCTCGGTCCTCACCAAATAGTCGCAATACCGGGCTAATTCTATGAACTTAGCCGAGTATTGTGCTATAGACAACACACCTTGCTCTAGGTTGAGTAGCTCGATCTCCTTTCGGTTTTGATCAACAACTGGAATGAAATGCTCCTTGAATTTGCGCACAAACAACTCCCACGCATACACTGTGTGAGTATCATCCCAAGTAGCTTTAACACCTTTCCACCAATGCTCGGCGGCTCCCATAAGCTTATAAGCCGCGAACCGGACCTTGTCCTCATCCGAACACCCAAATACATCATAAATCTTCTCCATAGACTCAATCCACAACTCAGCTTTCCGAACATCGGGTTCCCCATTGAATTCAACCGGTTTCAACTTCAGAAATTGCTCCAATCCATAACGGGGTGGTGCTTGCTCTACCCTCGGACCTTGATCATGTATGGCCTTCATGGCCGCCTCAAACATGCCTTGGAACATGGCACGTGCTTCTTCCCTTGTATCATTCTGATTCTGTGCCCCACTAGTACTTCCTCTGTTTCTTCTTCCAGACATTGAGAACAATTACCTGCATAACACATCAACCGTTAATCACTCCGCACACTACTACCCTCCTAGGTCATACTAATCCACCTAGACTTATACTTAGAGCTAATGCCATAGCTCTGATACCAACTGTCGCGACCCCGGACCCCGCGGGCCCGGGACCGCGATCTGGACGTCGACTTAAGACCAAAACTCAGAAATACTGAAGTTAAAATTTCCATTTAATACCAAAAAGTGATGATCCAAAGTTTTACAAAACCAAGTTTGATAAAAACCAATTACAACTATCATAAACTTCCACAAGTTTATGCCCAACAAAATAAAAATATACAATTCTTAGTGACGTCATTGTTTGGTACAACTATCCCAAAATGGTTACACATTTACATAATGTAAGCCAACCTATAATAACCTTCCCCAAAAGAATGTATCCACACTCGACGTCCTCTTTCTCGTGATCAGCGAGACTAATCCTTAGCACCTGGGGGGGGGGGGGTTAAGGAAAAACAAAGATAAAAGAAAGGGGGTGAGATAAATCTCAATAAGTTACTAATGCAACTACATGACATGCTATGATGCAATATACAATAAGCAATAATAATATCACATAGCACATAGCATTTATCACATAACAGATAGCAGCGGAAATAAACACATAACAAAGGATATAGCCAAGGTTTTCCAAGCCGGAACATCCAAATAAAGGATCGCTGCGCAGCTTCAATAATCAACAATCATCATCTTCATAATAGCATGAAAGACGAAGAGAAAACCCCGGTACCGGAACCAATAACCAATGAAGTGTCACAAGGGACGGGAGACATGCCACAAAGTCATGCTCCAAGTAAAGCTAAAGTGCACACAAAGGAGCTAGCTCTTCTCACATCCAAGGCCAATCTGGAGGAGGGTAATAATGGGGCAAAACAATGGTCAACATCACAATGGACTTGGCCGTGCCATCATAATGTTTCGCATCACCCAAACACACACAAAATACCAGCTGGGTTTTCACGTAAAGGCTAAGTAATAAAATACTTGCACGATAAACAACAAAGGATTCCAAAGTAGGGAATCATTCCAATTAAATCACCACAAAGGTAAACCAATACAAACTGCACATCAAAGGTGAACCACATTCCCAAAATGATAATAAATCAAACTCCATATCATATTTATTCACAAAGGAATCAAATCCACACAATAAAGTGTTCCACGGTGTTATCTTAAGTTAATTAGAAGGATTAAGCCTAAACTAGTTAAGCCATTTAGTTTAAACAAGCAAAAGGTCAAATTCCTGGAACAGGGGGCGGGCGGGCACCTGGGCATAGGCAGTCGGGCGCCTGAATGACCAGAAGGTCTGGCCATTGGAAACGGGTATGTAGGCGGGCGCCTGGTCTACGGGTGGGAGGGATTTCTGCAGCTGGGTTCTTCATTTCCAAACCAAAAACAACCCAAACTTTTACCATACTAAAAATCCACTAGAATCAAGACTTCCCTCAAGCTTACTAAGGTACCCAAACAACATTTAACCAAAAGGGGACCTTAACAACACCATTTATCAACCCAAAACCAAGAATCAAAACCACCTTCATCAATTCACCATTTTAACCAAAAACTCAAATAAATTCCAAATAAATTCTAAACTCAACCAAACTTCAAATATAACACATTAAGCATTATCTAAACATGATATGAACATTTTAGCATCAAAATGGGGGAAAAGTAACTTACTTGGATTTTCTCAAAGTTGATGGATTTCGATTCTTTTTGGCTTCCTACGATCCTATCGACGATCTAAACAATGTTCACGTTTTAAGAAATGAACAATAACAAGAAGAAGATGAAGAAAAAGAAGAGAGAAGGAGGGGAAAGAAAACTTACCCAAATTGGAGGAGAGAGGAAGAGAGTGGCTGGGAGATGGAGGATGAGTGAGGGAGGAGGTGAGGGAGGAGAGGGGAGTAGGGGAATTATTTTAAAAAGTTACAACTAGACCCCCTATCTCACACTACACACAAATACTACACTCCCTACTAACAATTAAGACTTAACATTTCTACACTAGCACAAATGACCCAAATAAAATGCTAGGCAAAAATATTATAACACATAAAATGCACACATAATCATTTAAATAAATAATAATTTAAATAAATAAATAAGCAAATAATTAAATAAAAATCATTTAATTACTAATAAAATAGAGCCTAGATTTCGGGTCGTGACACTATACTTAGCTTATTTGAGAACTGTGCGCATAAGCCATTGATTTGCAAAAGGGTTTGAAGAGAATTTTTTAAAACGCTATTCACCCCCCCCTTCTAGCATTTTTCATACCCTTGTTGCCCCTTTTGGACCAACAACTTCCGTAAGACTGTTATATTTGGAGGAGCCCTGTTGTACGATGAAACTGGAGACTCATTTGAATGGCTATTCAAGACTTTTCTGCATTGCATGTCCCAAAAAAAGCCACATACCATATTCACGAACCAACCTAAAGCAATTGCTATTGGGCTGACTCGTGTTATGCCCGAAACAAAACATTGCCTATGCACATGGCACCTCACGACAAACTTGAAAAAACATTACGGGATTTTACTGAAACATGGGATTGTTAGGGGTTGGAACGACTGCATGCATGTGTCTATGAGCTCGGATCAGTTTGATGCTGTGTGGAAATTTTTCACAGAAAAATGGGGTGATGAGGGGTGGTTTAAAAAAACGTACGAGCTTAGAGAAAAATGGGCGGATGCTTATTTAAGGGAGGTACTGACACTGGGTGTGACCTCGACCCAACTTAGCAAGGGGATCAATGCCTGCCTTAAACAGTGGCTGAAAAGTGACATAGACATGATTGAGTTCTTTGATCGTTTCGGGCGTGTTGTTCGAAAGAAGAGATTGGATGAGCAGGTAATGGAGTACAACTCCCGGCAAAAATACTTCCCCAAAAGGTTGAAGTTACAGCCAATGCTACTCCACACTGCATAAGTATACACCTACCTGTAAGGATCCCGCCCCGCGCGGAAACTCGATGAGTATGGGGCGAAACGCCAAACACGGGAACCGGTCAAATTTAACGGAGTCACCACATTTTGTTAATTTTAAACCCAACAAAATGACAAAGGTTTGAGTTCAAAGGTTCGGAGGTCAGGTTACAACTTGGGAGGAGTTTTTACGTCCTCTCAAGTTGCCTCGGACAAAGCCGAGTCTCCCTAAGTTAGTTAAAATGTGCATATGTGTGTGTGTGTATTTAACGGAAAAGGTTCTGTTGTTGACTTTATTTGAGAAACTCGGCTGAAAAAGGGTCCTTGAGTGATAAGAGAAAGGTCAGAGGGCAAAACAGGCAATTTTGCCCTCCTACCTAAAGTAGCCGTACGGCTATAGGAGGTAATTCTGGGAGTTTTACAGTTTGCTCAAGAACAGTCCAGTTCAGAACAGAAACAGGGTATTCTGCCTGAAGCTGGACAAACTGTTTTGATCCCAGTTTGCAAGAAATCATTTTACAAGTTTTATAACATCATTCCTATGCTAAATGATCATCAATTGGTCCCCAAAACAAGTATTTGGGTGTGATCATGAGCAATCATAGGAGAAA
This sequence comes from Campanula takesimana, assembly GCA_026119855.1. Taxonomy (NCBI): domain Eukaryota; kingdom Viridiplantae; phylum Streptophyta; class Magnoliopsida; order Asterales; family Campanulaceae; genus Campanula; species Campanula takesimana. The sequence goes on along the minus strand of JAOWBW010000383.1, from coordinate 975,709 downwards.
ATCAAGAAAGTTGATGAATGTCCCCTTTGGACCAAAGTTGGTCATTTGGTGAATAAAGATTGGAACTTTATCACCAAGATGACATTTTTATGACTTAAAATCCTTCCAAGAGTCAAAATAACACATAAAGATTGAATCTTTATGACCCAAAAGTGGGATTTTGAGGCTAAACCAAAGGGGAAAATGATGAACACTAAAGTTTCATCACCCTCATGATTATCATGGCCAAACAAGCATAACATTTAAATGAATAAGGAATGTAAATGACAATCAACAAGTCTATGAGTGTCTAGGTTTAGAACCTCTTCCATACAAGGTATGGAGGGAACCTTGGAACTTCTCATAGCTTGGAAAAGATAGTAATGTAATAGATAGGTATATAGTGCTTGATAATGGACAAGTCTTGCAAGAAATAAAAGGTGCTTGAAATGGACAAGTCTTTGCATGAATAAAGAGTAAATACATGTATAACCAAGATATAAGAAATAAAATAGGAGTTAGATGAAGAGAAGGGAGGGGGGAGGTGGCTTTACCTATGATGGTTATGGCCAATCTTCCTTTCTTCTCTCTTTTTTTGATTTGTGATCACTCTCACTCTTACTCGGTGGTAATTCCAGCAGAGTGACCTCCGTAATGTGTATTTCTCCCCCCTGAAATGATCACCAAGGGGTTCTATTTATAGGGACTGAGGGTGCCCAAACCAGCCGTACGGCTAGGCCCCTCTAGTACCCAAAGCATCCGTACGGCTCAGCCTGGCGAGCTTCTGGATTTTTCCAATTTTATACTAGAGTGGTCCTGGAATTTATAGCTTATCCTAGGGAGGTCCTGGCCTATTAGCTTATCCCTGAAATGGTGCTAAGTCTACCTCTAAGATAGGTTGGTTTTAGATTGGGGTACTTACAGAGCCCCTCGGCAACGTCGCTTCGAAGGAGCGGGGTTGTCGATAGAAATAAGCATCCCAATCTGACGGGACGACGGCTTTAACCGATTTTGGTTGCATGGCTGGACCTAGTGGTATAGGATTACTACGTATCCCGTTCATGGGGAATCAAGCCTAACGTAGTTCGGAGGTACGCGGGGTTACTTAGGTCCGCAAGGAGGCATGACTCTAGGGGTCAGAGGCGAGATATGGTCAACTTGGCTCTATAGGAGAGGGTTGACTTGCTGGGGGTACGGTCAACTTGACTCTATAGGAGAGGGTCGACTTACACGGGACATATTTTTACTGGGCTTACATCGGGGAAGGCCTATGGTGACTATTCTAAGTCCGAGCTTGACCGGGGTCAACTCCATCTTTGGGGAGATTGATGGGAAAACTGGTCTTACGTCCCTCTAAGGACTGCCGGGACAAAGGATCTAGCCTATAACGACTATTCTAAGTCATAGCTTGATCGGGGTCAACTCCGTCTTTGGGGAGATTGACGGGAGGTCTTACGTCCCTCTAAGGACTGCCGGGACAAAGGCTCTAGCCTATAACGACTATTCTAAGTCATAGCTTGACCGGGGTCAACTCCGTCTTTGGGGAGATTGACGGGAAAACTGGTCTTACGTCCCTCTAAGGACTGTCGGGACAAAGGCTCTAGCCTATAACGACTATTCTAAGTCATAGCTTGATCGGGGTCAACTCCGTCTTTGGGGAGATTGACGGGAAAACTGGTCTTACGTCCTTCTAAGGACTGCCGGGACAAAGGCTCTAGCCTATAACGACTATTCGAAGTCATAGCTTGACCGGGGTCAACTCTGTCTTTGGGGAGATTGACGGGAAAACTGGTCTTACGTCCCTCTAAGGACTGCCGGGACAAAGGCTCTAGCCTATAATGACTATTCTAAGTCATAGCTTGACCGGGGTCAACTCCGTCTTTGAGGAGATTGTTAGGCCCAATTGGTAGGAAAATAGGCTAGAGGGGGGGGGTGAATAGCCTTTTTAAAAATTTTCGAAGAAACACTTATAAATGCAAAGTCACTTATCAGTTTGCAAACTATTATCAGTAAGCGCAGCGGGTAAAATATGACTTAGTTTTAACTCACACAAAATCAGTGTATAAAAGATTTTCAGAGCTTAGTTTAAACACAAAGTTGTTTCTAAAAGTTCAATGCAGTTTCAAGAGATTGGTCAATGGATATAATGATGAATCAGGATGAACAATAATGATTTGCCGGTGATAGAGTTCCAACCGGCAAGGACAGTAAGTAACAGAAGACACAGAGATTTGGAGAGGTTCACAGTGTAAATACTGCTACGTCCTTTACCAAGTTTGGTCAGAACTTGGATTTGGGTTAAGAGCACTATTAAATATCCCTAGTTTATTACAAGCACGGCTTTGCCGGATACAAAGACTAAATTCTAGAGATAGTTAATGAATCGTCAAACAAATATCTGACCAAGTGTTTTTGAGTGGCAAGTTCAAAAGAACTTATCTCACTCAGGTGGGTGTGTGAAAGACTCAAACAACGTATTCCTTAAAATGGTCTAGTTCGGGAATACTAACAATGTTGTTGAGTTTGTGCACAAGTGTATGTCCTATTAAATGATCTAATGATTATCTGGACACGGAATGTTTGACCTTCAATGAATGCTGCAAACAACCAACTCTCTTCAATGAACTAAAATCACCAACCTTCTTCTATGCTCCAAGTCCACTATTTATAAGAGGAGTGAATGACATGAGTCTTGTAGAAGAAGGCTTGTAATTTGAATATCCAGCTGGGTAGTTAAGGGGCATTAAATGCGGTATCTTTAGCATTAATGGCGAAGATATGTGGTACACGCATGCTTGCAAAAGTCTGATGGGTAAAGACCCCTTTGTCTCTACCGGTTACCTGCAAAAAGCAAGTAGAGACAGAGTATAGCTAAAAGTAGCTATGTGTCAGACGGCGCAGCAATCATTACAGAGCAGGTAAACTACTTTTAGATAAAACAGTATGAAAGGACAGGGACAATCAGCAAGGTTGACTTTAAGATGAAACGATGTAACCTGACTGACAGTACAGACTGTCTTTCTTTATCGGCAAGTTGAGAATGGAGTTGATCGGCAACTTGTTTAGCAAGTTGATCGGTAACTAGTTTACTGGTCTGCTGATTTGCTTCCTCTTGCTGGTTTGCCTTGTTTGAAGAGTTGGAATACACCTGTGCTGGTCACAAAGAATCCTAAGGGTACCTAAAAAGGTTCTAATAAAATTGGGGGATCCTAAGTGCAAACATGATTGGGATTAAGCAATTCTATGTCCTAAACATATATTTGAACAACAATCTCCTCCTAATTGCTTAAGTCCAATCACCCTATCCAAGAACATCTATCTTAGCTTAGTAAAAGAATGTATAAGGAATGTCTATTTATTATCATTCCCTAAGCCAAGTCACACACTAGATGTCTTAAAAAGGTAAAAATACAAAATGATAAAAAGTTAAGAGTAAAAGAAAAGAAAAATGAGTTGCTGATTGCTATGATCAGCAGGGAGAATAATAATCTGCAAAACAAAGTTAGCATGAATAGCAGCAGATATTATAAGAGAATATAACATATAAAAATAAGCACACAAGACAGTAATGGTTAGCAAAGAAGTCTTGGATAAATCGTTGAACGTCTTCTGGATATCTATATCATTGGCTATATTGACTAGGAAACAGGAGGATCCTCTTGCTGGTCAATGGCCTTTGATGTAGAGTCGGTAAGCTTGGCTTTCTTCTTTGCTTTCTTATCTTTCTTTTCAGCTTCTCTCTTCTTTCTTCTTTGAGTGCTCTCCAGTCTTTCAGTCAGCATTGCATTGTTGGCTTCCAGAGCAGCTATCTTCATTTGAGCATCAGCAAGAGCAGTCTTGGCAGTAGACAGATATTTTTCAGTTCTTTCTAGGTCTCTGATCTGCAACCTTTGCTCATTAACTAGTTGCTGTTGAATAGAATGCATACTCCCCAAACTTTCTGAAAGGGTAATCAGCCTAGATTCTCTGTCCTCCAGCAGATCTTTCAAGTCTTGGATTCTCTTGCTTTCCTCCTCCTGATTGGACTTAAGGATTTTGTCGGAAAGATCCTCATGAATACGGTTCAACTTTTCACGGAGGAAGAGGCCAGTATCACCCAGATCGGCACGAGTAACAGGCACTTGCATATTTTCAGTATCCCCTTCAAGGTAACTGAAGTATTCATACATACTATTCAGTACCACGGGCTTTGAAAGACCAAGAGAAGAATGTATCAGGAAGGAGGGAATGAAGTCCTCATTGATAATATCAGCATCTTCTACAAGACCTTCAGGAGCAGGCACAGTCAACTCGTCATCAGAAGATAGAACAATCAGTAATGGTGAAGCTGGCACAGGAGAGGAAGCAGCTGGCAGAGGCAAAAGCAAAACTTGTTGAAGGAAAGAAGCATCAGCGGCATATCTGTTGGCAAGAAGGAACTCAGCAGGAACAGACGTGGAGGCAACAAGATCGGTAGAAGTTACATCGGCACGGACGATCGGCAAAGGAAATGAAGGATGAATAATAACTGCACGTTCAGCCGGCAGATGGAACACACCATTGTCCTCCAGAGAAAGAAAGATAGCCAGGATAAAATTCAAATAAGCACGACCTTCAAGATTCATGGTCATTAACCCGGCATTCATCAGTCTTGAGGTATATACCAGATGATCGGCACGCTGTCTTGGATGGAACATCGGCAGAGTTAATGCAAGAGCAGCAGATTTTACCAAGTGCAAAAGACTTCGAGAATTAGTGGCTCGGTATTCAAGAATGTCATGGAGTTCATCATTTATCATCATGCATCTTTTCATCAGTCCATTCGTGGCGATGCTGACTTCTTTGGGAGATGGACCAGGTAAATGAATTTTGCCGCCAACTTTGAGCTTACCAGGCAGGCAATGAAGAGGTTCAAACACTGGTCCTTTCACCTTGAGCTTGGAGACCCTGGGAGCTTTCCCTTTCCTTCTTTTGAATTCAGGTTTAATCCAGGGCAAGAAAGTAAGCTGTTCACTAGTCGAGCCCAGAAGAAATGAATGATTGGGGCCAAAAGGATTAGGAATTGATTGCAGAGAATTTGACGGCAGCTCTATATAATCCTCAGGATCTATTTCATCGGAGCTGTCATTCCCGCCAGTGGCTGCAGCAACAGGAACCGTTTATGCTTCATCAGCAACAACTGGAGCAACAAGGGCCTTGGGAGCAGGAAGCAAAGGAAAGGAAATAGGAGAAAATAATGCATCCTGAAATTCCTCAAATTGTAAATCAGCAGCAATCAGAGTATCAAAGTCAGCATTATGATCTTGATTGGCAATCTCTGTATCAGCACCTCCTCCCAACTCAACAATCTCTCTAACACCAGTAGGAGCTACCAGAATCACATCATTAGAAGAGATAGGGACCTTAATAATCTGAGTGTCGGCAGTTGGCTCAGATGGATGAGTGTCGGTAGTTGGCTCATCAGCATACACGTCAGCAATAACCTCTTCATCAGCACAAACTCCTCCTGATATTAGCAAGCCACCAACTTCATCAGCAGATTGAGTTTCTATAGTTTCCTCAATTGATGCAAGTTGGTCTTCTTTAACAATCAGAGGTTGCGTGTCCATAGTTTCCTCAACTTGATTAACTAAGGATTCATCAGCAGTGCTGGTCTCATCAGCAGGTTGAGTGTCTGAAGTTTTCTCAACAGTCTGTTCAACAGACTTATCAGCAGAGCCACGCTCAGAGCCATCACTGGCTAGAACTGAGTCAGCAAATGCTTCAGCGAAAGATATAGAAGTGGGGGCACCAACTGCATGATCTTGATCAGAAGAGGGCTTTTTTACTTATCGGCAGCTTATCATACTCACCGATAGAATCAGAAGAGGTGATTGTTTCACCAGCAACTTTATGAGTACAAACAAATTCAGTAGTATCAACAGATTTGACTGGAGTTGGAATGGGTGAGATTGCTGGTGAAGGAACTTGTTCAGGAATAGAGGTAGATGCTGGTGTAGAAGCAGCTCTAGCCTTGATAAAGGCCTCTGAATCGTTCAACAGATTCAGTGTAATCCTCTGCACATTCTTCACAAATTGAGTAGCTTGAGCACTCTTATCCAGCCCTTCATTATCGTCGAAGTTCAGCAAATCATCCTCATCTTCTGACCTTCCCAACTGATAAGGATCTTATTCATCAAAGTTTATCAGCTGGTTGAAGACTGAGGCATAGGCAACCCATACGTCTTGGACCATCAGATCCTGTCTGATCCTATCTTGAAATAGATAGACCTGATTCCAAGGAAGGGGTAGCAAATCAAAATACCTTCCAAAATTCAATCTCAACTCACTTTCAGACAACCTTTGGAATTTCTGAATAGGCACAAATTTCTCTTTAAACATATCGGTGACCCTGTTCAGACTTGTTAAATCAACATAATCAGCACGATTTCCAGGGGGAACTGTCTCTTTCCTTTCCTCATGAAATTGGAGCAACCGGCGAACAAACGGATGGAGATGATCGATGGGGAACACCCAATTATTTGATAAGACCTTATTGGTGAAAGACCAATGGTTTCTGAAGAAGATGTGAAAGGTTGGGTTTCTGATTGTCTTGCATTTTCTGACGGAGGGTCCAGAGGCTACATCAGCAGCAGCATGGAGCTCAGGTAAATAAGGAAGATCTAGAATTCCCTTTTGCAGAGGGACTCTTACCCTTAAGTCAGATCCAATCAGTCTCCTTCTCTCAGCCATTTCATCGGCAGCATCGGTTTCAGACTTGATAACCACAGAGGGAGCAGTAAGTGTTGCACCGGCAAGAAGAGATGGTGCAAACCTGATCTGCTTAGCTCTTGGATCAGTAGAAGGAAATTGAAAGGAAGGAACTTGAGCAACTGAAGGCTTTGGATTTGGAGCAGCAGGAAGATCATCAGTAGATACAACTTTTGACTTTTTGACTTGAGCTTTGTCGGCAGCTTTGACTAGCCTTCTCTTCTTAGGAGCTGCTGGAGTAGAATCGACAAGAATCCTGTCGGTAGCTGGAGCAGGAGTAGAAACATCGGCAGGGGCTACATCAGCAACCTTGATAACTTTCTTTGCCTTCTTCTTTTTAGGGGTACTAGCAGCAGGAACAACAATTGTGCTGGTAGGAGCCTTCTTGGAAATCCTATTCCAATCAGCAAGCTTAAAGGATTTGAGCTTGTCAAAATCAAGACTAGGGGGTGCCGGTGAAGCCCTAACAATTGCTGAGTTGCGCCTCAAGATAGTGCTAATCAGCATGTAGTGGCATCCTTTACCGGGGTGAGCTTTGTTCTTCTTTCTATCCTCCTTATACTTAACGGCAGCAATGGCAATGACCCTAAACAGGTAGGCACACCAGTTGAACTCTTCTTGCAACACGATGGCTACCATTGCTTCAAACTGGACATCAGTAACATGGCTATGAGAGCCAAATCTGCATACCAAACATCTATCCACAATCTCTGCAAGAGCAAAGAATCTTCTTCTGTAGTGAGCTTTGAGATGATTATCTCCACTGAGTCTAGGACCGGCTCCCCTCATAAGGGTCCATGCCTTGTCCAAAGTCTGGTCATCAGTAATAGAGTCAGCACCCTCATTCCCAAGCAGAGGGAATACTTCATGAATAGAAGAAGGAGTAACGGAGATAGGCACGCCGGCGACGGTTGAGGCGATGGAGACGAAAACAGAGGAGTCATTGCGATCAGTGATGACGGAGGCATTTGAGAAGAACTCTTGAACTTGACCCAAAAATATAAACTCAATACCCGTTGGAGAGATGAAGGAGTCTAGAAGAGAGCCAATCAGAAGATTCTTCAAGAAATCACCGTAAAGAGTGTCGTCGAAGAAGGTGGAGTCAACATAGCCTCCATAGATATCCTTTTCGTTGCTAGACATTTTCTGCAAAATCACTCAAAAGATCTCACAAGTTAGAACAAATTAGTTCAAAATAGATTGAAATGCAAGTGTAAAATCATCAAGTAGTTACCAGAAAATAGTGTTAACTCTGGTTGAAGAACGTAAGAGAATATGAAAGAGGATGAAGAACACAAGCAATAGAGATATCAAGAGAGAGTGAAGAGCGAAAAGATCAAGAGGATTTTAAGTGTAGCTTATATATGTTATGGAAGAGAGAGAGAGAGAATAGAAAGGGTTTGAATGGGAGAAAGAGAAATAATGATGAGTTTAACTGTAGCGAATACCTCGGAGAACGTGCGCACACAATGCATTAAATGCATGAACCGGACGGTTTAATTTAGACTGTTAAACTTAGAAGAGAGAAAGGGTAGAAACGGCAACAATAAAGTTAAGGTTACCTTTCTGATTTATAACAAAGAGTTGGGATAAATCTTTGACACGATTTGGGTAAGGCAGAGCACACACGTGTCAGAGAGGAGGTGTGACCGATTGTACCTTTGATTTGACTAAGCTTACATCATGTGTCAGAGAATCCTTATCCGTTTGAATTGAGATCTACCGATGAATTTTGAATTTGCATTTTGACAAATCGGCAAGACATGATTCGGCAAGTTGTTGATCAGCAAGATATTTACCGGCATGATGTTTGTCGGCAAGATAATTTTTGATCTGCTGATTTTATCGGCAGACTAACACAAGTAGAAAAGTCAGCACAACTTTAACCAAAATAATCAATCATACCTAGTTTACCTCTGAGGAATTCAAATCTTTTCTGATCTAAAGGTTTTGTCAGTATGTCTGCTCTTTGGTAGTCGGTATGAACTTTGAGCAGCACCACGTTTCCCTTTTCAACATGTTCCTTCAGAAAGTGATGCTTGATGTCTATGTGCTTGGTTTTCGAATGCATGACCGGGTTGTTGGAAACTGAGATAGCAGATTGATTGTCACAATAGATGGGACAAACTTGAGATGGAACTTCATAGTCAACAAGCTGCTGCTTCATCCAAAGGATCTGTGAACAGAAACTGTCAGCAGCTATGTACTCAGCTTCAGTAGTAGAAGTGGAAATTGATGCTTGCTTTTTACAGGACTAAGACACCAATCTGTTACCAAGAAATTGGCAAGTTCCACTAGTACTTTTTCTGGTCACCCTACGAGCTGCAAAGTCTGCATCTGAATAACCTATTAGATTAAAAGATGAATCTCTAGCATACCATAATCCAAGGTTAGCAGTGCCACATAGATATTTAATGATACGTTTAACAGCTTGCAGATGGGATTCCCTAGGGTCAGCTTGAAACCTGGCACAAACACAAACATCAAACATAATATATGGTCTACTGGCAGTAAGATAGAGGAGTGAGCCGATCAAACCTCGGTAGAGTGTCATATTTACTTTCTTACCAGACTCATCCTTATCTAAGTGAATGTTAGTGCCCATAGGTGTGCTTTGAGAGTGAGCATTGTCAAAGCCAAACTTCTTGATTAATTATCGCGACCCCGACCCCGCGGGCCCGGAGTACGCGAGCTGGACGTCGACTTAAACAATAAACTCTAAAATAATGAAGATAAAAATTTCCTTTTATACCAAAAGATGATAACACAAAGTTTTGAAATTCAACTTGAACAACAAAATATAAACTAGTGTAAGCTCCATAAACTTACACCCAAAATAACAAAATATACAAATTCTAATGACGTCAAGTTTGGTACAACTATTCCAAAAAAAAAAAGGGTTACACATTTATGTAATGTAAACCCACCAATAACAATCTGCCCCAAAATCTCAACCCTCGCGCCGTCCTCCTCGTGATCAGCGAGTCTAATCCTTTCCTCCTGGGGGGGGGTTAAGGAAAAACAAAGATAAAAGAAAGGGGGTGAGATAAATCTCAATAAGATACTAATGCAACTACAAGACATGCTATGATGCAATAAGCAATAAACAATAATAAATATCACTGAGCACATAGCATTTATCAATTAACAGATAGCAGCGGAAATAAACAATTAAAAAAGGATATTATCCAAGGTTTCCCAACTGAAAGAACCAAATAAAGGTCGCTGCGCAGCTTCAATAATCAACAATCAACATCTTCATAGTAGCATGAAAACTTGAAGAGAAAACCCCCGGTACCGGAACCAATGATAATAAGGGGACAGTGACACACAGTCAAAGCCCAAAACCAATAGCTAAGATGCTCACAAAGGGGCTAGCTCATCTCACATCCAAGGCCAATCTGAAGGAGGGAAATAATGGGGCAAAACAATGGTCAACCTCATAATGGACTTGGCTGTGCCATCATAATGTTTCGCATCGCCCAAACACGACACAAATACCAGCTGGACTTTCAAGTAAAGGCTAAGTAATAAAATACTAGCACGATAAACAACCATTGATTCCAAAGTAGGGAATCATTCCAATTAATCACCAAAAAGATGAACCGATCAAATACACATCATAAAAGTGTTTCAACATTCCCACACAATAATTAATCAAATTCCATATCACATTTATTCACAAAGGAACCAATTTCAAAACTAGAGTATCCCACAATGTTTATTTAAGTTAGTTAGAGTGACACCCAAAGTCTATACCTAATATACAACCCAAGCCTAAACCAAACAAAGGGGATTGCCAGGAAACAAGGGCGGGCGGGCGCCTAAACAGGGTCGGGCGGGCGCCTAACCAAGGGCGGGCGGGCGCTCACTTGCAACAGAAGGTTAGTCGAACGAATTGGCCAAGTAGGCGGGAGCTTGGGATATCGCGGGCGGTCGCCCGGAACACCACAGGCGGGCGCCCGGGGTAGGAATCTGGGTCGGGAAAGCTGCTGGGTTCATCAAGAATTCCTTACCCAATTTAACATCAACGAAATCAACACTTCCAAAGAGTGTAGTAATGAACCAAAACGCCATACAAGCTTTTAAGGGAACTAAACAACACCATCTATTAACCCCAAATAAGATTTCGATCCCCACATTTGATTTATCACAAAAATCACCCAAAATAACAATAAATTCCAAATAAATTCTAAACCTTCACAATCATCAAATAACCACTTCAAAGCTTCATATGTCATCATACAAAATGGAGATGAACAATTTTTAGCATATAAATGGGGGAAAGCAACTTACCCGGATTTCTCAAAGGTGACGGAATTCAAATATTTTTGGTTCTACACGATCCTATCGACGATCTAAACACATTTCATAAAATGAGCAATAAGAAATAATGAGAGGAAGATAGGTAGAGTGAAGAGAGAAGGGAGAGAGAAATCTTACATTTCTTGGAGAGAGAGAGAAGGAGTATGCTGGGAAATGAGGGAGAGGGTGAGGGAGAAGAGGAAGTAGGGAGGGAGTAGGAGAATGATTTTTAAAAACTTACACTTAGGCCCCCTCCTCTACTAACTACATAACTCTAATACTTCCTACTAACAACTAAGACCAAATAATATTACACTAGCACAAATGACCCAAATAAAATGCTAGACATCATTTATTATGAAACATAAATGCACACATAATTATTAATTAAATAATAATTTAAACAATTAAATAAGAAATAAATAAATAATTAAATATTTATTATTAGAAAATAGAGACGGGTTTTCGGGTCGTGACATTCACTCCCCCTTAAAGAAAATTCATCCCGAATTTTAACGAGACTTACCCGAATTAAAAAGCCACGGATATTTACGCTCCATCTCCTCTCGAAACTCCCAAGTCGATTCCTCAACATTGTGATTCCTCCAAAGAACTCTAACCAACGGAATGCTCTTGTTCCTCAACTCTTGGACTTTGGCATCAAGAATCCGAACCGGTCGTTCCTCGTAGGTCATATCAGGCTCTATATCTTCCGGTACCCTCGGTAACACGTGAGATGGGTCATGAACATACTTCCGAAGCATAGAAACGTGAAAAACATTATGTAACCGGTCCAAAGAAGATGGTAACGCAAGCCGATATGCTAGAAGTCCCACTTTCCCCAAAATCTCAAACGGTCCAACAAACCTCGGAGCCAATTTACCCTTCTCCCCGAACCTTCGGATACCAACCTTCGGAGACACCTTCAAGAACAAAAAATCTACGGTCTGAAAATTAAGATCACGTCTTCGGTGATCGGCGTAGCTCTTCTGTCGACTCTGGGCCGTCTTCAATCGGTCCCGAATAATTTTAACCTTTTCCACCGAGTCCTGAACCATGTCAACACCCCAAAGTTTTGTTTCCCCAACCTCGTCCCAACAAATAGGTGACCGACATTTCCTCCCATACAAAGCCTCATACGGTGCCATCTGTATACTCGACTGATAACTATTATTGTAGGCGAACTCTGCAAGCGGTAGGTGTGTATCCCATGAATCTGGAAAGTCAACTGTGCAAGCCCGTAACATATCCTCGAGAATCTGAATGGTTTATTCAGACTGACCGTCAGTCTGAGGATGAAATGCGGTGCTAAACCTCAAATCGGTACCCAAAGCCTTCTGTAACGCTTGCCAAAATCGGGATGTAAACCTGGGATCTCTGTCTGACACAATACTAACTGGGACACCATGTAATCTGACAATCTCATGAATATACAATTCCGCAAGTTTCTCCATCGAATAGGAAATGTCAATAGGTAAGAAATGAGAAGATTTAGTCAACCTGTCCACAATCACCTAAACTGCATTGAACCTCCTCCGAGTCCTGGGTAGTCCGGTTACAAAATCCATCGTAATGTGTTCCCACTTCCACTCGGGTATCTCAAGGGGCTGAAGTAGACCTGTGGGCCTCTGATGCTCTGCTTTAACTTGTTGACAGGTCAAACACTTCGATACATAATCTGCAATTTCCCTCTTCATGTTAATCCACCAAAATTGCTGTTTTAAATCCTGATACATCTTCGTACTCCCGGGATGAATGGTGTAGCGGGATTTGTGACCCTCATCAAGAACTCGCTGTTTAATCCCACCGATATTCGGCACACACAATCTGCTACGGTAAGTCAACACTCCCTCGGAGTCAAGCTGGAAGTCCACATACTGTCTATCCCGAGCATTATCCATAATCTTCTTCAACTCTAGGTCATCCTTCTGAGTATCCTTTATTTGTTGAATTAATGTGGGAAATACATTAAGGTTCGCAAAAATAACTCCACGCTTAGACTCTTGGGGACGCCAATCTCGAGCATGCTCTAGCAATTTCCATTCACGAATCATCATTGATGCCACATAAGACTTTCGACTGATCGCATCAGCTACTACATTTGCTTTGCCCGGATGGTACGAAATGGTGCAATCATAATCTTTTAAAATCTCCATCCACCTACGCTGACGGTTATTCAATTCCTCTCGAGCATCCTCTAGCAATTTCCATTCACGAATCATCATTGATGCCACATAAGACTTTCGACTGATCGCATCAGCTACTACATTTGCTTTGCCCGGATGGTACGAAATGGTGCAATCATAATCTTTTAAAAGCTCCATCCACCTACGCTGACGGTTATTCAATTCCTTTTGAGAGAAGAGGTATTTCAAACTCTTGTGATCAGTAAAAATCTCAAACTTCGCTCCATATAGGTAGTGCTTCCACTTATGCAACACAAAGACTATCGCAGCCAACTCCATATCATGAGTAGGGTAATTCTGTTCACTAGGGGTCAACTTCCTCGAAGCATAAGCAATTACTTTCCCATTCTACATCAAAACACAACCCAAACCCTCTTTCGAAGCATCACTGTAAATCACTAAATCGTCATTTCCATTTGGTAACGCAAGAATAGGAGCCGTAGTTAATCTCTTCTTTAATTCATCAAAGCTACTTTGACATTTTTCACTCCACACAAACGGTACATCCTTCCGGGTCAATTGAGTCATCGGAGTAGCAATCCTCGAAAACCCTTCTATAAACCTTCTGTAATACCCGGCTAAACCCAGAAAACTTCTGATCTTGGTCACTGTCTCGGGTCTCTTCCAATCCACTATGGCTTCTATCTTTGAAGGATCCACAGAAATCCCATCTTTAGAAATAACATGACCTAGAAATGAAACCTTCTCGAGCCAAAATTCGCATTTACAAAACTTCGCAAACAACTGCTCCTTTGCAAGAATGGATAAAACTGTCCTCAAGTGTTGCTCGTGCTCCCCTCGAGATTTAGAGTAGATAAGAATGTCGTCGATGAAGACCACCACAAATGAGTCAAGATAAGGATGGAAAACCCGGTTCATCAAATCCATAAACACGGAAGGAGCGTTAGTCAACCCAAACGGCATAACCAAGAACTCGTAATGACCATAGCGAGTGCGAAAGGCAGTCTTCAGAATATCCTCAGATCGAATCTTTTACTGATGGTACCCACTCCTCAAATCAAGTTTAGAAAACACCACGGACCCTTAAAGCTGATCAAATAAATCATCAATGTGAGGTAGAGGATACTTGTTCTTCACTGTAACCTGATTCAACTTTTGGTAATCGATACACAATCTCAAAGAACCGTCTTTCTTCCGCACAAACAAAACCGGTGCTCCCCACGGGGAAACACTAGGGCGGATAAACCCTCGATCAAGCAACTCTTGCAACGGAACCTTTAATTCCTTCAACTCTGCGGGAGCCAATCTATACGGTGCCTTTGAAATCGAAGCTGTACCCGGCAAAAGGTCTATACAAAACTCTATTTCACGATCGGGAGGCATATCATATTCAGAAGAGAAAACATCGGGAAATTCCCTAACTACCTGAACACTCTCCAAACTAGGGGATTCTTTCCTAGTATCAAGCACACTAGCCAAGTACCCCTCACAACCACGGTACAACAATCTCCTAGATTTCACATAAGAAATGATACGAATATTCCTACCCAAAGGCATAGCCTCGAAAACAAATTTAGGCATATTGGGAATAGAAAAAGTAACAACTTTCTTACGACAATCAACAGAAGCATGAAACTTGCTTAACCAATCCATACCCAAAATGACATCAAAATCTTGAATCGGAAGGACTACCAAGTCTGCACACAAGACATGACCACATATAAGCACGTCACAAGCACGAAATACTCTATCGGTCACCAAACATTCTCCCACAGGAGTTGACACCTCTAACACATAGGGCAAAGACTCAGATGCAGCATTTAACAAAGAAGCAAATTGCACAGATATGTAAGAATGAGATGATCCTGGATCTACTAACGTACGTGCGCTCACACTAGATATAGAAACAATACCTCCAATCACTGAGGGATCATCTGCCTGATATTGATTCATTGCAAACACTTTTCCTTGGACCTTGGGCTTTCCCGTAGCATCCCTTTTCTGACCCTGTGGAGCCCCAGCTCCTACCCCAGTCGGTTGACCCCTGCCTCTAGTACAATCCCTCGCAAAATGCCCCATTTGACCACAATTGGTACACTTGCCCTGTTTCTTCCAACACCGGTCCTCTGAATGGCCTTCCTTTTGGCAATAGGAACAAAGTCTCCTATGATGGTCCCCTTGGTTCCCAGCAGTAGTGCCCGGGTTCCTTGGGATTGGTTTCCCTCGGGACTTAGATTGTCCCCCAAAATTACCTCGGTTATCTGAACGGGGTTGTGGATTGCTCTGCCCTCCCTGCTTGCTAGTGTTAGTCACCTCGACCTTCTTCTTGTGCTCCCCTATATCTTGCTCAATCAAATAGGCTCGGTCCACCGCATCCTGATAAGTTTGAATCCTCTGTACTATAAGTTGAGTCCGGATAGAAGTCTTTAAACCCCGGATGAATCTCATAGATTTTTGTTCTTCGGTCCTCACACGATAGTCACAATACCGGGCTAATTCTGTGAACTTAGCCGAGTACTGAGCTATAGACAACAAACCTTGCTCTAAGTTGAGAAGCTCGATCTCTTTTCGGTTTTGATCCACTACCGGAATAAAATGCTCTTTGAACTTCCTCACAAACAATTCCCATGCATACACTGTATGGGTATCATCTCAACTCGCCTTAACTCCTTTCCACCAATGCTCGGCGGCCCCAACCAATTTATAAGCCGCAAATCAGACCCTATCCTCGTCCGTGCACCCAAACACATCATAAATTTTCTCCATAGACTCAACCCATAGTTCGGCCTTCTTCACATCGGGCTCACCATCGAACTCCCTTGGTTTTAATTTCCGAAATTGCTCCAACCCGTAACGCGGAGGTGGCACATGCTCCTCTCTTGGCCCATGGTCATGAATTGCCTTCATGGCCGCCTCAAACATGCCTTGGAACATAGCACGGTTCTCTTCCCGAAGATCATTCTGATTCTGAGCCCCACTAGAACCTTCACCTGTCCTTCTTCTAGCCATTGGGAACAATTACCTGCATAAAACATCAACCGTTACTCACTCCAAACACAACTACCCTCCTAGGTCATACTAGTCCACCTAGACTTATACTTAGAGCTAAACCATAGCTCTGATACCAACTGTCGCGACCCCGACCCCGCGGGCCCGGAGTACGCGAGCTGGACGTCGACTTAAACAATAAACTCTAAAATAATAAAGATAAAAATTTCCTTTTATACCAAAAGATGATAACACAAAGTTTTGAAATTCAACTTGAACAACAAAATATAAACTAGTGTAAGCTCCATAAACTTACACCCAAAATAACAAAATATACAAATTCTAATGACGTCAAGTTTGGTACAACTATTCCAAAAAAAAAGGGTTACACATTTATGTAATGTAAACCCACCAATAACAATCTGCCCCAAAAGCTCAACCCTCGCGCCGTCCTCCTCGTGATCAGCGAGTCTAATCCTTTCCTCCTGGGGGGGGGGTTAAGGAAAAACAAAGATAAAAGAAAGGGGGTGAGATAAATCTCAATAAGATACTAATGCAACTACATGACATGCTATGATGCAATAAGCAATAAAGAATAATAAATATCACTGAGCACATAGCATTTATCAATTAACAGATAGCAGCGGAAATAAACAATTAACAAAGGATATTAGCCAAGGTTTCCCAATTGAAAGAACCAAATAAAGGTCGCTGCGTAGCTTCAATAATCAACAATCAACATCTTCATAGTAGCATGAAAGCTTGAAGAGAAAACCCCCGGTACCGGAAACCAATGATAATAAGGGGACATTGACACACAGTCAAAGCCCAAAACCAATAGCTAAGATGCTCACAAAGGGGCTAGCTCATCTCACATTCAAGGCCAATCTGGAGGAGGGAAATAATGGGGCAAAACAATGGTCAACCTCATAATCTCTTTGAAGTGTGGTTGAGGTCTTCCAGTAGCTTCTTCTCTGACTGGAGATCTTGGAGGAGATGGATCTCGGTAGACTGGAGTCGGCAATGTGGATGTATCGGCATCTTCCATGTCTAGGGCGACAAAGCTTACATCGGCATCTTCATCTTCATCGGCATCTTCATCTGAGTCAGTTTCACACCAAACCGGCAAGGCCTTTTCTATGCTTTCATCGGCAACAAAGCTTCGAGACTTGGGATGTCTCTTGTTGAATGACTTCCTCACATACTCATATTTTGGTTGAGGACATTTAGAAGCAAAGTGACCAGGTTTTCTGCAGTTGAAGCAAACAAGATCACCTTTGTTGTTCTTTCCGTCGGTAGCACTTGTTGAGGGTTTGTTGTAACTTGCTGGTTTTTGAAAAGTTGGTGTGAATGATTTTGGTTGCTGGTAGCTTCCTTTATGCATCCTTTTAAAGTCTTTAAACCTTTTGTAGTTCCTAGCGAAGGCGGCAAATTCGTCTTCTTCCATAGGCTGTTCTGAGGTAGTTTCAGGGGTTTTGGAACTGCAGGGTATAGGATGGGGATCTATAGGAGGGAATTTGTTTGAAGGTAAGGATATCTGTGACTGAGCTGATAGAGACAAGTTTTTGAAATTTTTATCGAGAACGTTAAGTTTTTGCAGTTCTCTCTCATACAGGAATAGACTAGACACAAGATTCTGAATAGAAGTCTTGTTCAAGTCTCTCACTTCTCTAATAGCGGTGACCTTGGTATGATACTCATTTCCCAAAGAACTTAGAAAACGAATATTCAGGTCTTTCATAGTATAAACCTTTCCTAATGAAGCACATAAATTACTTACCTCGCAGAATCTATCGTAGGCACTCCTTAGTGATTTACCATCTTGTTTCTTGAAGGATTCAAACTCAGCAATACAGTCGTAGAGTCTGTTGTCCTTTACCTGCTCATCACCTTCAAAGTATGCAAGGAGCTTGTTCCAGCATTCTTGAGCTGTGGAGCACAAGTCAATGAGTTTATATTGCTTGTCGTCCAAACCACAAGAAATAATGTGGCATGCTTTTCCATCTAGGGCAGCTGAAAGTTTGTCGTCCTCAGTCCATTCCTCTCTTGGTTTCTCGACCAAGGTTTCTTCAATCTGAACATGGGTTTCTTGTTCAGTGTCACGATCAGCATGTTGTGTCAGCGGAGTGGAGGGAATAGGTCTATAGGTGGTTGAGACTTTTAAAGGAATGATTGGACCACCTTCTATGACCTTCATCAACCGATCATCGATTGAATTCATATACTTTATCATACGAGATATCCAGACACCAAACTCGTTGACATTTAACAACGGTATGGTAGTGATGTTAAATGACTGCATGATTTTTCCTGCCATGGTATCGGCAATACAAGCTGCAAAGCTTGGAAATTTCTTTCAAAATTCCAAGCTCTGATACCAATTGTTAGGCCCAATTGGTAGGAAAATAGGCTAGAGGGGGGGTGAATAGCCTTTTTAAAACTTTTCGAAGAAACACTTATAAATGCAAAGTCACTTATCAGTTTGCAAACTATTATCAGTAAGCGCAGCGGGTAAAATATGACTTAGTTTTAACTCACACAAAATCAGTGTATAAAAGATTTTCAGAGCTTAGTTTAAACACAAAGTTGTTTCTAAAAGTTCAATGCAGTTTCAAGAGATTGGTCAATAGAAATAATGATGAATCAGCATGAACAATATGATTTGCCGGTGATAGAGTTCCAACCGGCAAGGACAGTAAGTAACATAAGACACAGAGATTTGGAGAGGTTCACAGTGTAAATACTGCTACGTCCTCTACCAAGTTTGGTCAGAACTTGGATTTGGGTTAAGAGCACTATTAAATATCCCTAGTCTATTGCAAGCACGGCTTTGCCGGATACAAAGACTAAATTCTAGAGATAGTTAATGAATCGTCAAACAAATATCTGACCAAGTGTATTTGAGCGGCAAGTTCAAAAGAACTTATCTCACTCAGGTGGGTGTGTGAAAGACTCAAACAACGTATTCCTTAAAATGGTCTAGTTCGGGAATACTAACAATGTTGTTGAATTTGTGCACAAGTGTATGTCCTATTAAATGATCTAATGATTATCTGGACACGGAATGTTTGAGCTTCAATGAATGCTGCAAACAACTGTAGACACCCCGCCTTGGACCGCTCACCCCGATTGCACATTTTATCTTGTGTTTCTCCCTGTTTTAAGTGTTTCTCGTTAGTTTCTGTCACTTCCGTTAAGTTCCTGACTGACTTCGTTATGTCCAGGGACTAAACTGAATGACAGGGCTGACTTTCTAGTCCATTATGTCAAAATTGCCTTCTCTGAGTCGCGCGCCTCCGACAGGAGGAGTCAGGCGCGCGCGCTTCCCGCCCCCAAAGCAGGAAGCGCGCGCCTCTGGGCGTCAGTTACAGATTTCTGGCCAGGATTCTCTCCCTTGCTCAATTTACAGGATTTTGCCAGGGAAGGATTTCTTGGTGACTGAGTTTTGGCACCAAAAACACCCCTCTTTCACCTATAAAAACCTCCCTTTACCTCCATTTTCAAGGACCGAAAAATGGAACTTACAAAAACTATACAAAATCACTTTCTAAAGGTTCTCCAAGGATCTCATCAAGCAATATTTGAAGTTCTTCAAATTGTAGGTAAAAGTCCATCTTTTCCTTTCTTTTCTACTTCATCTCCTCTCTCTCTTTTTACTCTAATCAAATGTGCAATCACCCAAATCATTTTGGGACGTGACTCTAATGATCACCTCATCTCATTGAGGTTGGTTAAGGAGTTATCTCCTACATTCCAAACTCTATTTTAAACCCCCCTTTTTATGACTTAAAGAAGAAGAAGAAGAACGTTAATATTCATGTAGATTTTGACCAAGCAAGACCAACTTTAGTTGGGCGAGATGGGTGTTTCGGTACTTCCCATCTCGTAATCTAACCCCCGAACCTCAAAACAAAGAATCTCTGTTTTCGTAATCAAACTTAAGCTATAATCAATAGGTTTTTCTTATGTTCCTCAAAACATAGGTGGCGACTCTAAACAATCTAAAACAAGTTAGACATCCTAGGATAATTCACCGCTCGAGCCTAAAGCCGTGGTTTCCCGGGGTATCTACAGTGGCGACTCCGCTGGGGACATTTGAGGGTTAAGCTTGCATTCTGATCAAAATCTACATCTTTCTGGGCATTCTGATTCCTGATGGGGGAGGCGTGCACGTCTGGCCTTTTCAGCCTAAGGCGCGCGCATCCTGTATCAAGGACCAGAATCACCCACTTCTTCATGTTCTTCATCTTCTTCTTCTGCTATTCTGCACTAATCATTTCTGCAGGGGTTACAATATGAACATAGGACCAGGGCAATCCCCTGAGTCCAAAATCTGACATTCTGACAGGTGTGCCCAGAAGCGCGCGCCTCCTCATAGCATTGCGCCATGCGCGCGCGTCCCACATCAATACTCAGAGGCGCACGCTTCTGGGTTGGTTCCCAAAACAGAAACAGGTTTCAGTGACTGAGCAGAACAATGGGGTGTGGGCACAGTTGCCTGCATCAAAACAGAATTGAACCCTCGGACTGTTTTAATTTTGTGTTTTATTTACCGGTCACACGGGTGATTCGGGAGTTGTAATTTATGTGCTTATGTGTTTTGTTTCTTTTCTTTCTTTTTTTAAAAAAAAGAAAAAAAATATAATTTTTTTTGTCACCGGTTAGACCTCACACTACATGCACTTATTCCTATGAACTGCTCACTATCGAGTCGCACAAGTCCAACCCCAAACCCGTCGAGGCCCGTCCTAGAAAGTTTCAAGCTCCACTCGACCTTGGCTCTTTCGAAGCGGTAAACCTCAGCCCATGGCGTAGTTCAAGACTACATGCCGGGGGTGACCTTTTGTTAGTACCCGATCTGAAAATGCGTTTATTAGGGCTTTCCCAAATATACAAGGACTTTATAGGAATTAGAAACCTTGCAAAGACTTGTCCCGGATTCCCAAAATATGTCTCATTATTCTAGAAAACACTAAATATGGTCAAAATATGGTTTCCTTAAACCATGAAGAAACCCTAGCTTAAGAATCAAGTCAGCCAGCAGAATTGGCCACGCGGCCAACCTTGCCACGCCTTAACCTTGGCCACGCGGCCACTCTTGCACCGGCTTCAATCATGGCCAGGCGGCCAACCTTGCTCCGGATGATCTCAGCCGTCAGATCTTCCCCTCAGTTTACTATATAAACTCATTCCATTCCATTGGTTTGGGGGATCCGGGTTTGAGAGCTTTAAGTCCGAATTTTAGAGTTCTTAAACATTATTTTGCTCCCTAATTAAGCATTCAAACACTCAAGGAGATCAAGGTTTATTTCTTGCCAACATAGGTAAGTTTTCTAACTCTTTCTTCATGTTCTTGCATCATTTTTAATGTAGATCTTTTATATTCATGTTCTTACATGTTTATTCATAGTTTCTTCATCTGCTTTGCATGTTCATTCATATGTTCATAATATGTTCTTCGCATATTCATCATATTCTAGATTAAAACCTTATTTATGCTATATTTAGGGTTGCGATCTTCATAATTACATGTTATTTCATAGCCGATGATGATCTAGGGTTCATCAACCCGAGGATGATCTAGGAACTACTTCTAAACCCTAATCTTTAGGTAATTCCCCCCTCATTATGCATGATCCCGATTCTTCTGCCTATTCTAAATTAATCTCGAACTACGTTGACCTGAGCTTCTCACATTGAGAGGAACGTAGGCAATCTTCGGATCCGGTCTCAAACACTAACATACTACATACACCGCATCATGATAGAAAGACCGATCAATTCGGGCAATAGGAGTAATAACGTCCAATATTCTTCTCTTGTTGTAATTTGACCCCCGAACCCATTAAACATGCTTTTTCTCAATGTTTTGGCTATAATTAAAACGGCGTGGCGACTCTCATAATTTTAAATGTTGCTATGAATATTCTCAAATTCAAACACACGTATTCACAGTGGCGACTCCGCTGGGGACTGCTTTGAAACTTTTTCAAACTTAGTGGGTCTAACTTTCATCACATCATGATGCTTGCCATGTTTACACATGCACACACTTGCCATGTTTACACATGCACACACTTGCCATGTTTAGACATGCACACACCTGCCATGTTTACACATGGACACACCTGCCATGTTTACACATGGACACACCTGCCATGTTTACACATGCACACTTGCCATGTTTTCACGTGCCCCCTACAGTTAAGCCATGTTTACACATACACCCGCGTACTCCGCCATGTTAATACTCGTACCTTGTACCTTGTACCATGTACCTTTGTTATTTTTGCCTTAGTATTAGGGTCAAACAAAACTCTGCTATGCTCCCTTGTACATTATTTTCCTTCTCCTGCATTGCATTGCATAGCATCATTCAAACATTCAAAACTTCTCTCTTTTCTCCTTATAAAGAATTAGTTTCTTGCCACACACTACCACTAGTCCGTGTCAGCACTGCACAGGTCCCTACTACCCAGAGTATTCGATGTGCAGGAATTTGTGCGCTACTGCCTCACATTTTTCGAGTCACTCGTCTACTCCACTCACCGTGTACGTTCCGCGAGCGGTGGGAACCTTTAACCTAACCCGTGTCAACCCACACATAGAGATTAGGACACTCCTCGGACCACCCATTTAGGATGTAAATAAATGAAAAACTTTTCGCAAAATAAAATGTGCATTGCATCTAGGCGACCTCTAAGGTCCATCGCTCATCCGTTGGGCCATCATTGCGATCCATTTGGGTCTACCCTTCATCTCGACCCGCTCTGGCTAAAATCCCACCATCATTTGGCCTCTTAGGACAATCTTATCTACCTTTGACCTACTAGGTCAACCATTGACCGCCTAGGTCAACCTTCCCAACCTTTGACCTTCTAGGTCAACCTTATCTACCTTTGACCTCCTAGGTCTACCCTTGACCTCCTAGATCAACCCTACCACCTTTGCCCCCCTAGGTCAACTTTATCCGTCTTTTACCTCTTAGGTCTACCCTTGACCTCCTAGGTCAACCTTATCACCTTCGACCTCTTAGGCCAACCTTTGACCCCATAGGTCAACCTCATCCGCCTTTGACCTCTTAGGTCAACCTTTGACCCCCTAGGTCAACTTAATCATCTTTGACCTCTTAGGTCAACCTTTGACCTCCTAGGTCAACCTCATCCTCCTAGGTCAACCTTTGACCCCCTCGGTCAACATTATCACCCGTTGACCTCTTAGGTCAACCCAATCACCTTCGACCTCTTAGGTGAAACTTGGACTCCTAGGTCAACCTTACCCGTTTTTGACCTCTTAGGTCAATCTTTGATCCCATAGGTGAACCCAATTACCTTTGGTCCTAACCCGCTTTGGCCAAACCGTCATCTTGACCCACCTAGGTCATTATTTGACCCACCGTCGTCCAGACCAACCTAGGTCAACCCGTTTAGGTCCACACACCATCCTTGACCCATTTTGGTCAACTTGTCCATCTTAGGTTAAAACTACCCCTTCACCTTTGACCCGTCAAGGTCACCCCGTGACCCACTTAGGTCGACTTACCTATCTTGGATCCATCTAGGTCAATCTCCAACCTTCCTTAGTCCACCAACTCGAATAGGTCAACCTTAGACCCGCTTAGGTCAAACCATGTCTATCCCGCTTAGATCATCCCATAGGCAAACCGCTACAACCCGCTATCTTGATTCATTCACCATATAGGTCAATCCAACCCTTCTCATTTAGGTCGACCTATCCTTTACCCATCTAGGTCAACCCACCATTATCGTCGCATCCTAGCTTGAACCATTTCTTGTCTCAAACCTTAGGTCAAACCTTAGGTCAAATTTAGGTCAAACCTTAAGTCAAACCTTACCCGATTCCTATTGGTCTTCCTCACCCATGCTTGACTAAAGACCGAGTCATCTCCCTCTTTTTGACCCCTATAGTCATCTCTCGCCTCTTTTTAAAAGTCTAACTTGATTCGAACTACGGCGACCTGAGCCTCTTATTGTGTGGGACCTCTCCCTCATGATAAGGGGAACGTAGGCAACTTCGGCCCGGTCAAACTTTCAATTTTTTACCAAAATGCATTTCAAAAATGTGGAGACCGACTCTTTTCCAAAAAATGATTTTATAACGATGCCTTATCATTAAATACGAATCTAATTCTTTCATGACTAGAGTTCTGCATCATGTCGGCTGCAAGGAACATCGAAGTTGCAACTGAAGCTGCTACCCAAGATCCCGAGATAATCCTCTACACCGGTACTGATCTCAATGAGCAAGCGCTCCATTTCGAGACCATCCTCAACGAGCAAGAAACCCTCTTCCGGACCGCTCTCGACGAACAAGAAGCCTACTTTGAGACTGTCCTCCTCAAGCAAGTCGACCGCTTTCAAAAAGAGATGTGCAAGGATCTAAAGGACACCGATAAGCGCCTTCACTCTGATATTTATTGCATTTATGATTACCTCGGCCGAGTTCTCCCTCTTGCTCAATTTCAACACCCGTACGCTCCTCAAATGTATGGGCCATCACAGATTTCCCCCGTTGGGATGCCTCCTAAGACTACTCATCAACGACAGGTACCGGTACCTAAACCACCCTCAAAGACAGTTCGGAAGGAAGAACGCGAGTACAATGACTTGGGTATGCCGTTAGCCAAACTCTTCAAAAGTCTAATTCAAGCCGGCAAGTTGTCTCCTTTGTTCAACTATGAACCAAGTAGGGTGAAGCAAGTCTTGGATCCCTCCAAACACTGCCAATACCACCAGTACATTGGGCATGACACCGAAGATTGCCTCTAATTGAGGAGAAAGATTCAAAACCTCATTGACAGCGGAGCCATCACCCGCCAACGGAATACATGGGCATGGGCAAAAGAGGAAATTGGGGCTACCTCCTTTAAATAAAAGAAAAGAAAAGGGTCATTCAGTCTTCGTAGGTTCTAGAGTGTCCTTAGTCAAAAGTCCACCTTGGACGATTTTTTGTTTCTTTAAGTAAAAGTCCACCCTGGACTAGTCAGTTTAAATCTTTTAGTTCCAATAAAAGGGTCTTTATTTTTTTTCTTTTCTCTCTAGACTTGAGACATAAGCTTGCGTATATCAATTTCATGAAAATTGTCTTATTCACCATTTTCGCTTGATTGCTATATCTTTATATGATGAATTACTCTTAATCTTACTCATTAATGATGACTCATTAAAAGGTAAATGGACCCACAAACCATTCACATAACTAAGTAAACGATTAATCTCAAAATAACAAATGCTTCGATCAATTGGGATGAACGAATCACTTTCTCTTCTCTCTACATTCTACCCCCATACACTCTCTCTATACACTCACCCCTTGTACACACTTCATGTATACTCTCTATATACACCTTCTCCCATACACTATCCTCATACGCCTCTCATCCCACCATTAGACCCCTTTTTATAAGGTCGTGACAAAGAAATGGACTGCGGTTGCTCTTCATCAAATAGACATCCATGCTGCCACAATTTAAAGGGTTGGTTTGTTCCCTTCATGAGTACTACATGCCGTTACACTGGGGCTGTCCGTATTCCATCGCAAATGTAAGACAAGTGCACGAAGTCATTCAGGCCATTAATTGGTGCACGTGATAATCCAATGGAGCTCTACCGGTGAAAATCAAGGGACTAGGATGCCCACCGCCAGCAAAAGGCCGCTTGAACTATAAGGAAGCTACCTCGCAATCGAGAGAGGCGAAAGCAAACTAGGGGCTTGTCTTGCCCAATGTTTCATGTACAAAAAAAAAAAAAAAAAATAATATGGCTCGCTAGGTTGAAACCCAAAAGGGCGACCTAGGCAAAAGTTAGAGCATTGCACAAAAAGAAGCCCGCTAGGTTGAAAGCCCGAAAGGGCGGCCTAGACAAAAAAAAGGGTGTGCACAAAGAGATAAAATAAAAAAGAAAAAGAAAAATAGAAGGGGCTATCACCATGGAAAAGTAAAAGTCCCATTTTCTTTTCACCTCAAATGTTCTATTTTCCTTTCTTTCCTTACAAAGTAGATAAACGGCAGCAACCCATGACAACTACAAAGGAGTAATCCACCGCAATGAGCTACAAAGAACAACTCACCTCAAACGAACCTCACACCCCTAAACTCAAAACCCAACTTCATCGTCAACCGGGCAACCACTCAAAACCAAACATAACCTACCTTGGGCCAACTTTCTTTCTTTTCTTTCCTCCCACACATACCCACTGAAACCCGACACCATCGTCAAGCGGGTCATCCCCGAACTACGCAGACCTGAGCTCCTCACCTTGAGGAGAACGTAGGCAACCTCCCGGTTCGGTCCAAAATATACACAACCCACCTCGAGCCAATTTTCTTTCTCTTCTCTCTTCCCCCATATTTCTACTCCTGACTTCTTCACTCATAATTGATCAAAACATTTATTAATTTGAGGCTACTTGTTTACCAATTAACCGTAACTCATTAACTAATCAACGAGGTCCATTCTCGAGCAATCAAATGAGAATCTTGAATAAAACAATTTTCAAATGTCTCGACAAGTCTTCTGTTCTACAATCTAGGAAAGAGCTAAACACTTACTTTCTGTCAAGCAGGGGCTTCCTTCCTTTTATATACACTCAATTGTCCAAAGAGTCAAAATGCGAGTACTATCTCTCTCTCCCTCTCACTATCACCAAAATGCCCCCGCATGTTTAAACAATTATTCTTCCTTTTTTGAGTCGACTGAATGATTTTCAAAAAAAAAAAAATGACGCAAAAGAGATGCCTGCTAGATTGAAAACCCGAAAGGGCGGTCTAGGCAGAAAAAAGGGTGCGTCTTAAAAGAGGTAGGATACCCCGCTCTACGCAACTGGGGCTTCCCTAACAATAAAGGACCGACCATAAGGTTTCTCAAAGAATGACGGGGCTTCATCAAGCACATACTTAGAAGAAGAGGACTCCTCATCATCAAGCTCGACGTAGGATCTCTCAAAGGAGGGAGGATACCCGCTCATCAAACTAGAGCGTCGACTATGCGCTTTCTCGGAAAACACCGGAGCTTCAACAAGGAAGGGCATCCCTCATCGCCGAGCTCAGCACATGACGAACACTTTGAATTTGTTAGAATCATAACTAAATATAAGGAATCTCCGTAAAATCATAACACTTTCAAAAGTATTCTTTTCCCCGACACTTTGTTTATAAACCCGCACTCTCGGTCTCCACAAAATTGTAAAAACATCCTCGATCCATCTGAGACCCATCTCCATGATTCTTGAGTTGACTCGGTCCTTTACCCTATCTCCTACACTTTAGGGAACCCCTAGGCCTAAACCCTCAACTCTCTACGTCCCAATCTGACTTGATTCAAAACCTTAGGTCCCGCACCTACCCGGTCAGTCTTACATAGGTTACACCATAACCCCTTAGCTCGACCCTCCACAAGTTAGTAGCAGGACTCCTAAAGCTTCAAACCAGTCTTATCCAAAACCTCAAGCCTTAAACCAGTCTACCGAATCCAAATCCTTAGAATGACCCATTAGGTCCCGAACCTACTGGTCTCGAGTCTACCTGATCTCTTAGATCCCAAACCTACCAATATATATTCATCCTTACCTTGTCCAGACTATGTCTCCCTTATCCTCTTAGGTCCAACCTCTTAGGTCTACCCAGTCTAACCTATTGGACGATCCCTTAGATCCCAAGTCCATTCAAGTCTACCAAGCGCCTACCTTGTAGGTCTCTAGCATATCCGATCCACACTTTATGTCTCAACTCCTAGACCCTTTAGATCACAAAAATGTCTACCCTCTAGGTCTATAACCTTAGATGTCTACCCTTAGAACTCTTTAGTTCCCAAGCCTGCTCGGTCCGACCAAAACAATGCCATCTACGCCTACCGTCATACCCAAACCATGGCCCTGCCACTCTTAAACCTAGTGTCACTCCTTAGCCTCAAAAGACTTCCTAGTCTGACCTTCAAACCCCTTAAAGACTCTAAACTACTTAATACAAGCCGAGTCTAAACCTCGCCACCTACAAGGTCCACCATTGAACTCCATGGATCTCAAACATCGCTCCCCCAACGAGTCCAAATCTCAAACCTTGCTCAAGTACATAGGATCTCCTACGCACCACGCCATGCCAAAGGGATCTCAATACCCATCAGGTTAAAACCCATGTCCTTAAACACCTTTGGTCCCATCCCTAACCTACCTTTGCAATTGCCAAATGAGCTTAGTCACACGCATGAGTTCTAAGACAAAATTAAGTCCTAAGCATACCCAATCCTATTAGGTACCTATTGCACTCGAGCAAAGTCTTTGAGACTCAAGTCCATACCTATGCGCCAACATGGTCACATATCCAAACCCATTTCCCGCACCTATGGTTCGCACCTAGCCTAAACTTTCAAACACTCTAGGATCCAAGCCCGACATGCGTATTAGGTACTAGGATCATCCAATCTCAATCCGTTGCTCCTTGGCCGACCTCAAGCCTGCTTGGTCCTAACCCATAACGCGGTTTCTCTAGGACAAAAGACTTACCCGCTTGAAAGCCTTATGTCCCAACGCTACCCTGCCTAGCCTTCGATCTCCTAGATCTCACGCCTACCATTCCATTAGGCCCCGGTCTCCTTAACACATCTGAGTCTTACCCTAGCTAAACCCTAGAACTTTAGCCTAGGTCTAACCTATCGAGCCTATCCAGCCACGAGGTATCAAGCTCATTTACCCCAAACCGCAACACTCTCAGACCTCAAACTTGCTCGGTCTAAACCAAGACAAACCTTCAAATGCTTTCGGTCTCCAAACCCTAGCCTTAAACCTAGGTAAACACATTCTCTAAACCCTAGCCTCAAGCCTAGGTAGTCATATCATTCTCTCTGAACCCTAGCCTCAAGCCTAGGTAATTACATCCTTTCAAACCCTAGCCTAAAGCCTAGGAAGTTACATCCTTCTTAAACCCTAGCCTTGATCCTAGGTAGCTACACCCTTCCTAAACCCTAGCCTTGATCCTAGGTAGTCACATATCCTCTCTAAACCCTAGACTTAAGACTAGGAAACCACAACATCCTCTTTAATCCTAGCCCAAGTTCTAGGGAATTTCCAAAGCCCCGCATGCAACATCATTTCCAAATTCCCGAAACCCTAGTCTCGAAACCTAGGAAATTTACAATCTTAATCCCCCGTCTTATTAAACCCTAACCCAAAACCTAGGATACAATGCCCTGTCCAAAACTTAATCAACCCTAGCCTCAGGCCTAGGAAGCCGCATTCGCTCTAGCCTCGAGCCTAGGTAGTCGCATTCGCTCTAAACCCTAGCCTCGATCCTAGGTAGTCTCATTCGCTCTAAGCCCTAGCCTCGAGCCTAGGTAGTCACATTCGCTCTAAACCCTAGCCTCGAGCCTAGGTACTCGCACTCGCTCCAAACCCTAGCCTCAATCCTAGGTAGTTGCACTCTTTCTAAACCCTAGCCGCAGGGCCTAGGAGACTATATCCTCACTAAACTCTATCATCGAGCCTAGGATTCAACATTCCCTTTAAACCCTAGTCCTAGACCTAGGAAATTCCTTCACCTTAGTCTCAAAATATAGGAAGTTTACAGTCCTTAGCCTTAAAATCTAGCCTAAAGCCTAGGTTACCACGAACATTTCCAAGCCATAGTCACCAATCCCGGAAAATGGTGAAGCCTAACATCAAGATTACTGGACCTTCCACAAAAGCAATCCCTCTTCCCAACGGTCCATGGTCTCAAGCCTAGGAAGTCACAACCTTTCCAACTCCCAGCCTTATGTCTAAAAGCCAATGCCTTTGCAACCTCTGAGCCTACCACAACTCCAAGCCCTAGCCTCCTAGACCTAGGAAATTCCTAAACCCTAGTCCCAAACCTAGGAGAGTCATGGTCCTTAAACACCAGTTTCCAAACCCTTGTTCGAAACCCTAACATCTAGGAAGTTCCCAAACCTCAACCTTTCCAAGCCCTAGCACTAAGCCTAGGATAGAATACTTTCCTCATGCTTAAATGAACTCCAATCCCTAGCCCGTAAGCCTAGGAAACCCACATTATCTCCAAGACATAATCTAAAGCCCAAGAAGCCGTGACATCTTTGGCATCCCTATCTCAAGATTAGGAGATCACCATCTTCCTTATTCCCTTTCCTTAAAAAGCCTTAGGTCCTACCTCTAGGCAACCAAGAAAAATGTCCCTTACCTAACACCTTGGTCTCAATGGCTCGTAGCCTTATTCCCTCCTAAATTAGGATAAACGGAACCCAGATCATGTTCCCCATATTAGCAACTCCCCGAGAGTCCATCTCCTTCACGTTTCACTAAAGGTCCTTTGCCCTTGTGACTCACCAAAGAGTCCCTTGTGACTCCCGAGAGTCTATCACCTTTGTGACTCCCCGAGAGTCCGTCACCCTTGTGACTCCCCGAGAGTCTATCACCTTTGTGACTCCCCGAGAGTTCATCCCGTTTGCGACTTCATAACAATCCATCATCTTCGCCTCCACATGCAAAATTTCAGTTTTACTCCTAGTACATTCCCCTTTGATTCATTTTAGGTGCCCTTAGCACTATTTTGACTGATGTTCGTTACCTTTGGGTACGGGAAGCCTCCTAAAATTTCCATTCTTCACCGAATATTTGCTTAGGATTCGTATGGTTGTAGAGACTTCGGCGCCTCTATGACATACGCATCCTAGATCGATCGTGATTGCCAGAAGCCTCGGCATTTCTGTTTGCGAAAGATCCAGCATCCATTATTTTAGCACGATCTGCAGAAACCCGGGCGTTTCTATTTGCGTTTACCTCAGCGTTTATTACTCCACCTCGGGATTATTTAGACAACGTAGTCTTTATTGTCCCATTATCCCTCTTGCTCCAAATAACTTCATTTTCTAACTAATGTTCGTTCTTCATACAGGATAGTGCCCATAGGTTTATTATCCCTAGCAGGAGTCCGATGTCTCGTTTTTCCCTAATCTCTCTGAACTACGACCGGCTTGATTCCTCGGAGGATATGTAGGAAACCTGAAAAGGTCCAGCCACCCGACCGACGCGGTTATCTCTCATCCCCAGCAGGTGCATTTTCCCCAGCAGAAGACGTTGCTCCCCATCAGAGGACAGTCATTCCCAATTTCCCATCAAATTTGAACTACGTTTGGCTTGATTCCCACGCGGATACGTAGGTCGCCTGCCAAGGTTCAGCCGTTCCCTTGCCTTTCATCTGTTTTGAAACTCATGTTTCAGAACGGTTCCTTCTTTTATCGTCGACCCCACATTGCTTTGCAAGAAGCGTCGCCGAGGGGCTACTGTTAGTACCCGATCTGAAAATGAATTTATTAGGGCTTTCCCAAATATACAAGGACTTTATAGGAATTAGAAACCTTGCAAAGAATTGTCCCGGATTCCCAAAATATGTCTCATTATTCTAGAAAACCCTAAATATGGTCAAAATATGGTTTCCTTAAACCATGCAGAAACCCTAGCTTAAGAATCAAGTCAGCCAGCAGAATTGGCCACACGGCCAACCTTGCCATGCCTTAACCTTGGCCACGCGGCCACTCTTGCACCGGCTTCAATCATGGCCAGGCGGCCAACCTTGCTCCGGATGATCTCAGCCGTCAGATCTTCCCCTCAGTTTACTATATAAACTCATTCCATTCCATTGGTTTGGGGGATCCGGGTTTGAGAGCTTTAAGTCCGAATTTTAGAGTTCTTAAACATTATTTTGCTCCCTAATTAAGCATTCAAACACTCAAGGAGATCAAGGTTTATTTCTTGCCAACATAGGTAAGTTTTCTAACTCTTTCTTCATGTTCTTGCATCATTTTTAATGTAGATCTTTTATATTCATGTTCTTACATGTTTATTCATAGTTTCTTCATCTGCTTTGCATGTTCATTCATATGTTCATAATATGTTCTTCGCATATTCATCATATTCTAGATTAAAACCTTATTTATGCTATATTTAGGGTTGCGATCTTCATAATTACATGTTATTTCATAGCCGATGATGATCTAGGGTTCATCAACCCGAGGATGATCTAGGAACTACTTCTAAACCCTAATCTTTAGGTAATTCCCCCCTCATTGTGCATGATCCCGATTCTTCTGCCTATTCTAAATTCATCTCGAACTACGCTGACCTGAGCTTCTCACATTGAGAGGAACGTAGGCAATCTTCGGATCCGGTCTCAAACACTAACATACTACATACACCGCATCATGATAGAAAGACCGATCAATTCGGGCAATAGGAGTGATAACGTTCAATATTCTTCTCTTGTTGTAATTTGACCCTCGAACCATTAAACATGCTTTTTCTCAATGTTTTGGCTATAATTAAAACGGCGTGGCGACTCTCATAATTTTAAATGTTGCTTTGAATATTCTCAAATTCAAACACACGTATTCACACCTTTGAGCCTCATATTCAAGCCGAGCACAAGCCACACAATTCTAGTTAGGGTCTAACACTCCGTGACTCAAGTCGGTTTCCATGTACTGAGATTTCCCTAAACTAATGTCTTCAAATCATACATGCCAACTTGTTGAAACGGACGCAATAAAAATCCGTCCCCAAAAGTGGTTATTTTGGACGAAAATAAAAATCCGTCCCCGCATGTATGCTTTACTACATTAATTTAGTTTAATCCCGATACATGTAGGATTCACAAGCGTGATGGAATCCGATGAGTATATGGGACCGCGAGATGGTCTATATACTAGTTTGACGATTCCATTATTTTCTTAGAAACCCCAAAAGGGATCCATTCCCTCCGACTTATAAAATAAAAAAAAAGAGTCTTTTCTTATGTGGTTCGAGTCGTGTGCCCAACTGTGTGCTCTAAGCCTCTTCATGGACCGCAAGTGTTACTCAAGACTGACAAGGGCCTCTTCTGCAATATAGGTTCAATTGGTACTTACAGAGTCTACCGGGATTCAGCAAATCGGTTAGTCCGTGAAGAGATCGCTCGAACAGCTCCAACAGCAACCATGACCGGCAGCAGCAACACCATGTCTCTCGAGCAGCTTTCAACCATGGTCCAACTCCTCCAAGAGCAAGTCTCCACCCTTAATAAGGAGGCACAAAGCAAAGACGACATTTGGCAATCCCACCTTGACAACCAAAGGGAGGCCCACGAGGCCGAGATGGAGCTAATGAAAGAAAAGCTCACTAATCTTGCCAAGGGAAAGAACAGGAATAATGATGATGAATCCGAGTGGACCGAGGGTTTGTTCAAAAGTCCTTATGTCAACACCCGCACCAAGAAAATGGGAGAACCAAGTTCCGAGAACAATGAGCCCAAAATGGTGGATTCTATCATGGCCTACATCGACCAAAAATTCAATAGGCTCAACATGGGGAAAGGCTCCGACACAAGTCTTTATCAATCATCCATCCTCATGAGTACTATGGCCGCTCTTCCCGATAAGTTCAAAATGCCCGACATAAGGAAATTCAAGGGCAACTCTTGTCCCATGGCTCACATTGAAACTTATATTTGGGCAATGGTTCCGAAGAAGGTCTCCCCCAAGGTAATGGCTCAATGCTTTCCTCTCACTCTCGAGGGGGCGGCAAAAGATTGGTATGCTACTCTCCCGCTCGCTGTCCGTCTCGATTGGGACTCCGCCATGCTTGCCTTCAAGAACCAATACCAAGGCAACACCACTCACCGGCCCACAAGGAAAGAGCTCGAGAATACCACCCAAAGAGACAACGAGTCCTTCATTGACTTCACAAGGAGATGGAATGACAAACTCTCCGAAATTCTTGAGAGGCCAAACACAAAAGAGCAAATGGACATCTTTCTCAAGTGTCTCAAGATTGATCTCCGCACCCACCTAAGTGGGGCTTGCTACTCCGACTTCTCCCAAATGTATGAGGCGGGGGTACGCATGGATGACTTGCTCAAGGAGATTAAGAAGACCACTCCTACTTACCGATACAAGGCGGCCGCTTCCAACTCTACAAAAGAGGCCTCGGTCAACACCGTCACTATTGACAAGGGGAATTACATAAAGGTTCCTCCACCCCAAGGGAAGAAGTCCCGAAATGACCGTGTCTATACGCCTCTCCAAGGAATGACTCAAACCGAAGTGTTCGAAGTCCTCAAAGCAAAGGGTCAAGTCACACCCATGGAAGGGTACCAACCCAAGACGGTCCACCCCAATCATGCTCACCATAAATATTGTGGCTACCACCAATATAGTGGCCACACCACCGAGGATTGTTTCGTTCTCCGCAATGTCATTCAAGATCTCATAGATAAGAAAGAATTTGTAGTGGCTAATGGTGAACATGTC
This sequence comes from Campanula takesimana, assembly GCA_026119855.1. Taxonomy (NCBI): domain Eukaryota; kingdom Viridiplantae; phylum Streptophyta; class Magnoliopsida; order Asterales; family Campanulaceae; genus Campanula; species Campanula takesimana. Next base: position 941,274 of record JAOWBW010000383.1, on the reverse strand, counting down.
AATGTAATAGAGATAGGAGAACTCGAGGGGACCACCCATTCAATCCCAATTGTGAATGGGGGCCCCAATGTTATGAATAAACTTGAAAATTCTTGTTATGTAGTGACTTACGATGAGGTAATGAGGTAAGTACTAGAGAATAGGAAAAAGAAGCAAAATGGGAACGTCAACATGCTAACTCGATCCGGTCGAGTCATAGCAAGCAACCCTTCCACTTCCGCACCGAGCTCCTCTTCTCAAAGGCCGCAAGCTCGCGACACTCCCGAAGACCCTCTACTTGTCCAACTCAAGAAAACTCAAGCAAGCATCTCTATTTGGGACCTCATCGCATCCTAAAAAAAAACACCGAGATCTTGTCATCCGCAATCTCGATGATACATCAGTTTCTCCCGATACTACTCTCGAGGACCTCACAGCAATGATCGGTCACATTCATTTTGGCAACGTCATCACCTTTGCCGATATGGACCTCCCACCCTTTGGTTCCGATCACAACGAGGCTATTTACCTCAAGGTACGAGCAAGGGGGAGGCCCATCTCAAGAGTCTTAGTGGACGTTGGTTCCGCACTCAATCTCATGCCTGGCAGAATCATGGGCATACTGGGGCTTAAGGATTCCGATTTGAAGCCTTCTACTCAAGTAATCCGAGGTTATGACAGCACCGCCCGTACAGTCATGGGCATGATTGAAATAGACATTGAGTTTGGGAGCATGATCATGTCCGTTCCATTCCAAGTGCTTGACATCCCGGCCTCGTTCAACTTACTTTTGGTCGACCATGGATTCACAGTGCTAATGCCGTACCGTCAACTCTCCACCAATGTGTCAAGATCCGAAATGGTGATGAAATAGTGACCGTCATGGCTTAAAACGTCACTATCCACAGAAAAGGTGAGCCCGTCCACCAAGTTCAGCATGGTTTACCAGACTCCACTCTCTCCGGCGTCTCAATCAACGCCATTGACAAAGAAGGGGGAAACGGATCATGGACCCCCAGCAATCACAAAGTCCTCCGCATGATGAGGAATATGGACTACTTCCCTGGCTTAGGCCTAGGGAAATATCAACAAAGAATCCTACATCCCGTGCAAATCCCATTTGTCAAGAACACATTCGGTTTGGGGTACGAGCCTTCCAAAGAAGACTTGAAACAAGAGCAAGCAATCAAGAACGAAAGGGCCCGAGCTCGTAAAGAAGGCCATCGTTATGAGGTCCCTAATCTAAGGCCTTACCGCAAGACGTTGAATGGTTATTTCGTCCGCCAAGGGGAAGAAAAAGCCCGGTCTCGAAATCTTCTCCGATTGTGAGATCCAGAAGTCCGAAAGGGAACAAACTCCCATGTCACCCCGTGAATGGTGGGGAAAGAAGGTGACTATAGAGTCCGAGACAGAAATCACCGTGGGGGAAGAACTGACAGATTTAGCCTCCATGTTCGAAGAGCTTGCCATGATGAATGAATGCCAAGTTAACGCCATCCATGACACCGTCATCATGAACGAGACTATCAGTGAGATCCCGCCAAGCTCCGAGCCGATCAACAATTGGTATTCAACGAAAGGGCCCGTGGTATCCGAAGAATTCTTAGTCCAAGAAATGGTTGCATACCCCGCACAGCAACAAAGGAAGAGCGGCTCACACTTACTTTCGAGTCCGAGAGTGTCTCTAATACCCTCACCCAAGAGGATTTGGAGGCCATAGCCGAGCGTGTGTTTCCTTTCTTTGCTAATGAAAAATTTGATATTTCTGAGTACCCTGAGATTGCAAACATCATAAATGATGAATTAACTAATAATGAACTTAACAAACAAGTTAATAACGATTCAAATTATGATGAAATAGACCACGAAAACATAACATACTTAAATGAACTTGCTCAACAAGTCCGTAGTCGTGGTGAGAATGGTCCAAAGGCTGACGAAGAATTGCATGTTATTAACCTGGGTATCGAAGAAGAGCCAAAAGAAACTAAGATTGGAAGCTTCTTCAAAGGGGACGACAGAGACAGATTGACTACATTACTACGGGAGTTCGTGGATGTGTTCGCATGGTCATACAAAGACATGCCGGGTTTGGACAGAAAGGTAGCGGAGCACAGGATTCCGATCAGAGAAGATGCCAAGCCAGTAAAGTAGAAGCTCAGAAAGATCAAGCCAGAATGGTCTCTGCAAGTCAAAGAAGAGATTGAGAAGCTCCTCAATGTGGGTTTCATCAAGGTTATCGAGTATCTGACATGGTTAGCCAACATCGTGACAGTCAGAAAGACAAACGGCAAGGTTCGAGTTTGCGTGGACTTCCGGGATTTGAACAAAGCATCCCCAAAGAATGATTTTCCACTCCCTAACATCGACATGCTGGTCGACTCCACTGCTGCCTACGAGGTTCGCTCATTCGTGGATGGGTTCGCTGGGTACAATCAGATTCTCATGGACGAAGAAGATCAACACAAGACAGCTTTCACAACACTGTGGGGTACCTTTTGCTACACAGTCATGCCATTTGGGTTAAGAAATGCTGGGGCTTCCTACCAAAGAGCCGTGACAGACTTGTTCCATGATATGATTCACAAAGAAATCGAGGTCTATGTGGATGACATGATCATTCACTCCAAAGGGACCGATGGTCAACATTTAATCGATCTCCGCAAGTTCTTCGAAAGGCTTCGTCAACACAAGATGAGGCTCAACCCTGCAAAATGCACATTCGGGGTCATCCGAGGTAAAGTCCTTGGTTACATGGTCACTGAAAGGGGAATTGAAGTAGACCCCTCCAAAATCAAGGCAATCATTGACATGCCTCCTCCAAAGACGCAGAAAGAGATCAAAGGTTTCATGGGCAGACTGCAGTACATCAGTCGGTTTGTGCACTAACTCACTTCCATGTGCGAGCCAATCTTCAAGCTACTTAAGAAGAATGTGGCTCTAGAATGGACCGACGCGTGCCAAGAAGCTTTCGACCAAGTGAAGCATTACTTGACATGCCCTCCTATTCTAGTTCCGCCGCACAAGGAGAAGCCTCTTTTGCTCTATCTCACTGTCAATGATGAGGCCCTAGGGGCTATGTTAGCACAAGAGCAACGAGAGTCCACAAAGGAGAATGCAATCTATTTTGTCAGTCGCCGATTCCAAGGAGGCGAAAAGAACTACTCTGTCCTAGAGAAGTCATGTGCAGCATTGGTTTGGGTCACTCAAAAGCTCAAACACTACATGGAAACTTTTCCGATCAAGCTAGTAGCAAAGGTGGACCCGCTCTGCTACATCTTCGAGAAGCCTTTCATGTCAACAAGAATAGCCAAATGGTACTTCATGCTCGCCGGCTACGATATCACTTACGTCACACTAAAATCCGTCAGGGGGAAAGTGTTCAGTGACCAGCTTGCCGAATTCCCGTGTGACGAAGTGAAGGGGGAAGACGTACAGTTCCCCGACGAGCATTTAATTTGTACTACAACCGAGGAAATTAAGTGGCAACTTTTTTTCGATGGCGCGGCCAATAAATACGGCTTTGGTATAGGAATATTGCTTGTTGATCCAAAAGACATCTACACTCCCATTGCCATCCGTCTGGAATTCGAAGCTACCAACAACAATGCCGAGTACGAAGCATGCATAGCAGGGCTCGAAGCAGCTCTCGAAAGAAACGTCACGGAACTAGAAGTATTCGGCGACTCTTTGCTCCTTATCAATCAGCAATCGGGTAAATGGCGAACCCAAGACTCGACTCTCCAACAGTATGGTCAGCACCTTGAAGAATTGGTTGAATAATTCCAAGAGATCACTTTCAACTGCCTGCCAAGGGATAAAAATCGCTTCGCCGATGCACTGGCCACCATAGCTTCATTAGTCGAAATGCCCAAAGGGAAAATGGTGAAGCCTTTCAAAATTGCCCGAAGGAACAGTCCGGCATATTGCATGAGTATCGAGATCAACGAGGTTCAAACAAACCCTCCGTGGTATTCGGATATCATGAATTTCCTCAAAGATGGCACTTATCCCGAGAATATCAACAAGAAGTCTCAAACAGCTCAGCAAAGGCTAGCCTCTTGGTACGTACTGATTGGGGACCGAGTCTATAAAAGGCACCACGACGGAATCAATCTCTTATGCGCCAATGAGGCCGAAGCTCAAGAGATAATGTGCGAAGTGCACGAAGGAGAGTGTGGACCCCACATGAATGGGTTTATGCTAGTCAAGAAGATACTCCGCATTGGTTACTATTGGAGCACTATGGAACGAGACTGTATCGAGAAAGTCAAAAGGTGTGCTAAGTGCCAATTCCACGCTAATCTGCAACATGCTCCACCCTCACAACTTTACAACATGGTCACACCTTGGCCTTTCTCTTGTTGGGGGATAGACATCATCGGTAAATTTCATCCTGCCGGGAGCAATGGGCAGTCATTCGTCCTAGTGGCGGTCGACTAATTCACAAAGTGGGTCGAAGCACAAGCCACGCAAAGAAAGTGGCCGAATTTGTAAAGATTAATATCATGTGCCGATACGGCGTGCCTCATGAAATCATTTCCGACAACGGCTCTCACTTTGAGAAGGAAATGGATGCACTTTTGGTAGAATACAAGATCACCAAACACAAATCATCTCCTTACCGTCCCCAAGCAAATGGCGCGGTTGAAGCAGCAAATAAGACCATCGAGACCATCATCAAGAAAATGGCCTCAACAAGAAGGGATTGGCCCGAGAAGCTACCTTTAGCATTGTGGGGCTACCGCACATCAATACGGTCAGCGACAGGAGAAACTCCGTATGCATTAGTCTATGGTTCTGAAGCCGTACTCCCAATCGAACTCGAAGTCCCATCTCTACGGGTCCTCCTTGAGAATCAAGTCAACGAGGTCGACTGGATGCAAAGTCGATATGAACAGCTAGCCTTGCTCGACGAGAAAAGGTTAAGAGCACTCGAACGCACGAGGGCATATCAGCAAAGGATGGCAAGAGCTTTCAACAAAAAGGTGAAGCCTCGAAACATCAATGTGGGAGATTTGGTCTTAAGACAACATCCTCCTAATGCCATGAATCCCCTGGGGAAATGGGGACCCCGATGGATCGGTCCGTACGTGGTCAAAAAGATACTAAGCGGCGGTGCAGTCCGGCTCGTGGATTTAGATGGTGACCAGCTGCCAAAGGAGGTCAACCTCGACAAGCTCAAGAGGTTCTATGCTTAATAAACAAAGACCATTAAAAAAAAAAAAAAAAAATCGCTCGCTAGGTTGAAAACCCGCAAGGGCGGCCTAGGCAAAAATTAGAGCACGTGCAAAAAAGAAGCCCGCTAGATTGAAAACCCGAAAGGGCGGTCTAGGCAAAAAACAGGGTGCACACAAAAAAAAAAATGGTCTTTGTTTGTTTGAACTACGGAGACCTGAGCCTCCCAACTGGAGGAACGTAGGCAACCTTCGGGTGCGGTCTAAAACATATCAAAAATACCCAATTCACTTCAAATAACAAAATGCAATTTTTATTCATTCAATGAATTATTCAAACCATTACAACGGATTTATTGAGCAACAAAATACATCAAAACATTAAATCCTAAAACAAAGTGGTCTAATTGCAATCTCTTGGGGTACAAAGAAAAATCTAATCTTTCTTAGGTTTGGGAACCCATTGCTTCTCGTTATGCCCTTTAGTCTTCTTGGACGGGGACGGAACATTCTTGGGACCGCCAAGACGGGAGAAAACGCTAGGACGGGACGGAGCTTCATCAACGGCTTTCCCTTTGCCCTTATCAAGCGGAGCCTTAGCAGGGACAACCATGGGACGCTTCCACACATAGGAGGAATTTCCTTTACCTTTCTTTTTCTTGGGAAAATAACGGGGTCTATAGTCCCGCACATGAACCACCGGTCTCATGGGGTCAACAACATCGTCATTGGGCCTTCCCAAACGATCAAAAATGCTCGGACGCTTCTCCACCATCGGGACGGACCCCACAACTGGAACGGCATTCACCACTGGAATGGACTTCTCACCCTCGGGGACGGAAACCTTAACTTCAAAGGAGAAAGTCATTGGGGCCATTATGACAAGAATTTCGTGGTTTAGGAGGAGAAAGTATTTGCAAAAGAATGCTGTGTGACCATTCTGGTCGAAAATGGTTCAAAATTTATAGCTGTTGGAACATTATGATCAGAAAAAGAAAGGGGCTGTAATTCAGCAGGCCAGAAGCGCGCGCCCCCGACCAAGGCTGCACAACGCGCGCGCCCCCCACAAGCAAGGCCCGACGCGCGCGTCTTTGACAGCAGTTCAGACAGAAACAGCCCTTGTCAGTTCAGAACAGAACCCAAGCACTTCAACATATCCAACCTACAGCAAAATCAAATCCCAGCAACAAAAAGGAGTTCAAGCATCGACAACAAGCATCCTTTGGACACACATTTGTTTGTAAAGAGTCGACATCTAAGATCGAGTCGCTAATAGAACATAAAATGAGTAGTAAGATAAATAGGATTGTAAATACATGTTAAATGTTATTACAGGCAAAAAATGTTTTCAATCCCTCATCCTCTCAGCCGCAACAACTCGGACACATCATCACCAGCACTGTGCTCACCCCCTGCTGCTGCTCTCGGTCTCCTCATCATCATCATCATCATCTCATCATCATCATCATCATCCTCAGACTCAGATGTCTCAATCATAACATCAGGACGGGTCCTCTTGGCAGCTCTCCCTGACGAACTAGCGCCACCCCGGCTCTGGCTACCCTCTCGGCTCAGACTCCTACTATGGCTACCCCTATGGCTTAAACTCCTGCTCAACGACTGCCATGCCGAAGAGACAGCCTCATCAATGTCCAGTGCAGCATCCCTGCAGCCTCGTCCCATGCCCCGAGCACCTCGGGCAGCTCCTCTCGCAGCACCAGAGACAACACCAGCAGCACCTCTAGTCATGGCAGCAAAATCCCTGCACAGCTCCAGCACCCCCTCCTCCAGCTGACGGAGCCTCCGCCTCATCCCTTTGTTCTGCCTACCCAAGTGCCTATAAGCAGCCACGGGCACCTGTTGCAACAAAGAATAGGGAAAGGAAATTACATCAATACAAAGGACAGAAAAACAAGACTGGAACTGAGAAAATACAAAGATGGTCAGAAAAACATACCATAGCAGCCTGAGCGGGAGGCTCTCTCTCCGGTGACATATCCTCGGGGAAAAATCTCCCTCTGCTCCTCAAAGACCCCGAAGTTGGAATAAGTGTAATAAGGAGGAAGCAAAGGAGGATCAAAACAATACCCGCCACCGGTAGTATAAAACCGAGCGGAGGTCGAAGGAGAAGCCTGTGATCTCCTCGGATCAGCAAACATAAAGCCCTGCATCAAGTTGTTCTCCCTGAAGAGGCCATAATCCTGATCCAAGTGAATATAAGGACGGCATCAACCCCTACCATATATGCTGCACGATCAGCCTCTGAGAGCGACCTCCAGTTACGAGGGAAGAAAGGAGGAACGTCTGGAACTGTTGGACGAGGAGGGGTGTAAAAGTCTGTCACCTGGGTACCATGCTGCCAAAATACTCTATCTCCCAAGTACAAAGCCATGCACTCACCCGAACTCATCAAAAGCCGAGAACGGGTAGGAATAAGAGTGTGTTCAAACCAGTGCTGAACTGAACTCCACGGATATAAAGAGAAGGAAACAGACTCAGGCCTCAGGGTGTCCAAGTGCCGTCGGGCCGAAGTAAGACTAATGGGGTTCGTGCCAGTCTTCACATTCCTCTCCTTATACGCCCACCGTGCACAATCCGGATACTGGGGCTGGCCTTCCTTGGCAATCTTGAAATCCCTCAGATTCAGGATAGCAAAAGCCCAAAGCTGTAGACAAGAGGCAGAAACAAAGTTAATGACAGTCAACAAAAAGGCAGTTATGACAAAGGCAAGGAGAATATAAAAGGGACAGTAAGTGGTATACCTCCCACAGCAAGCTGAAGCCCGTAACAGAGCTGGTGGTTGAGCGGCTGGTCAAATCCATGCCGTGGTAACAAGCAGCCAAGCACGCTACGCCCCAGTTATACTGGCCGATCTGGTCCAAGTCCACTAACAGGTCAAGCAGAGCCAAAGAGGCCGAAGATCCCCCGTTGGCAAATAGAGTATGGGATAACAAGTACCAAATGAAGCAACGGGCCACGGCATCAACCCGATCAGCAGTAACACCTCGAGCCTCAGCCATCAAGATGCTGAAATAGGACCGGATTCGCCCCCATGTCACTCGAGAATTCTTAACCTCGAACCGGCAGTCAACCAAGGCCAGTAACTCGTCCGGAGTCCGAACAACCCCTCTCAAACCAAAAGGGACAGGCACCCCCATGAACGGCAAGCCCATCAAAGCTGTGAAATCAGTAGGCGTCATAGTCACCTCGCCCATAGGTAAGTGGAAGGTATGGGTGGTATCTCACCATCTTTCCCTCAATGCCTGGACCACATCGGGGTTATTCTTCAAAGCTGGGAGGCTAGTGACAAAAAGACCAAAATGAGTCCCTGTGACTCGGGCCCGAACATTTTCAGGCAACCTCTTCCATATAGAAATGGGCCCATGAGCCCCACCGCGAATCTCTGTCAGACGGGTCCACTCCTGAAAGGAAAGAAGAACAGCAAAAATTTCATCAGCATGACTGCTAGAAAACGGATAAACTCAACATAGAGATTTCAATGACAAACAATGTACAAGCAAGCATGTAAACATGAAAATGGCCCCCCCCAACATGTTTCTTACAACAAATCAACAACAATGAACAACATGCAAAGAATGATCGATAAAGCTGCTGCAGCAATATTTCGGGTAAAGAAAATGAAACTTCATGAAACCCGAAATCAACAAGAAAGGTGAGGCATTCTTACCAAACCCGAAGTCACGAAGTGAGAAATGTGGGTATGAGGCCGGAATGTAAGCAAGCTCGGGTCCATGGTTCAACCCCAATTTCGGGCTCCTCGCCCTGTGGCATCTCAAACGGAGGTGATTGCTGACGATCCGACATCGTTTCTTTGACGGAATTGATCCTAGAGCAGCAAGAAAGTGTTTTGGGGTGATTTCTCTACGAAAATTGGGCTTGGAATTTGGAGGGTTCTTCAAATTTTTGAAAACTGGCCGAAAACAGCGAACAGCCTGTTTAAATATGCTGAACTTATGCGCCAGGCGCGCGCCCCCCAACATACCCATCAGAGGCGCGCGCGTCCCATAACAAGGCCCGGACGCGCGCTCTTCCCATCATCAGGCAGGTTCAGAAGCAGTCTCCCAGCAAGAATCCATGCACCGTATCAAGGTTTCCCCACGGATTCCGAACTCCCTAAATTCTGTCACGGGTGCCATACCCCCCTCAAGAGTCAATCTCAACATTTTATCCCCAGCAGGAACATTTTTCTGGTCACGATCAACTGTACCCGCACCCCACAATTCAAAAAGAAGTCAAGTGTGACTCCAAGTGGCACGAGACTCCAAAGCAATATTTCATCAACGGATTTCACTAACGGATTCGTCTCCAAAGGTTCACTAACGGCCTCATCAACGAATTTCACTAACGGATTCGTCTCAAAGGTTTACTAACGGCCTCATCAACGAATTTCACTAACGGATTCGTCCTCAAAGGTTCACTAAGGGCCTCTTCAACGAATTTCACTAACGGATTCGTCCTCAAAGGTTCACTAACGGCCTCATCAACGAATTTCACTAACGGTTTCGTCCTCAAAGGTTCACTAACGGCCTCATCTACGTATTTCACTAACGGGTTCGTCCTCAAAGGTTCACTAACGGCCTCATCAACGAATTTCACTAACGGATTCGTCCTCAAAGGTTCACTAACGGCCTCATCAACGAATTTCACTAACGGATTCGTCCTCAAAGGTTCACTAACGGCCTCATCAACGAATTTCACTAACGGATTCGTCCTCAAAGGTTCATTAACGGCCTCATCTACGGATATCACTAACGGATTCATCCTCAAAGGTTCACTAACGGCCTCATCAACGGATTTCACTAACGGATTCGTCCTCAAAGGTTCACTAACGGCCTCATTCAAGTTATTCAGCCGGAAGTTTCACCTAACGAATCATGCCACCCCCTCTATCAACAAAAGCCGCTAACACAGGGAGCTCACCACTCTCTCTCGCAACTTCAAATTCTTGCTTTCATCGAGTCTTTGCCTTTTTTCTTGGTGATGTCCTCGGCGGGTGTTTTTAACTTTCGTCGACGCGTTTTGCTTTGCAATCCACGTCGCCGAGGGGCTCTGTAGACACCCCACCTTGGACCGCTCACCCCGATTGCACATTTGATCTTGTGTTTCTCCTTGTTTTAAGTGTTTCTCGTTATTTCTGTCACTTCCGTTAAGTTCCTGACTGACTTCGTTAAGTCCAGGGACTAAACTGAATGACAGGGTTGACTTTCTAGTCCATTATGTCAAAATTGCCTTCTCTGAGTCGCGCGCCTCCGACAGGAGGAGTCAGGCGCGCGCGCTTCCCGCCCCCAAAGCAGGAAGCGCGTGCCTCTGGGCATCAGTTACAGATTTCTGGCCAGGATTCTCTCCCTTGCTCAATTTACAGGATTTTGCCCGGGAAGGATTTCTTGGTGACTGAGTTTTGGCACCAAAAACACCCCTCTTCACCTATAAAAACCTCCCTTTACCTCCATTTTCAAGGACCGAAAAATGGAACTTACAAAAACTATACCAAAATCACTTTCTAAAGGTTCTCCAAGGATCTCATCAAGCAATATTTGAAGTTCTTCAAATTGTAGGTAAAAGTCCATCTTTTCCTTTCTTTTCTACTTCATCTCCTCTCTCTCTTTTTACTCTAATCAAATGTGCAATCACCCAAATCATTTTGGGACATGACTCTAATGATCACCTCATCTCATTGAGGTTGGTTAAGGAGTTATTTCCTACATTCCAAACTCTATTTTAAACCCCCCTTTTTATGACTTAAAGAAGAAAAAGAAGAACGTTATTATTCATGTAGATTTTGACCAAGCAAGACCAACTTTAGTTGGGCGAGATGGGTGTTTCGGTACTTCCCATCTCGTAATCTAACCCCCGAACCTCAAAACAAAGAATCTCTGTTTTCGTAATCAAACTTAGGCTATAATCAATAGGTTTTTCTTATGTTCCTCAAAACATAGGTGGCGACTCTAAACAATCTAAAACAAGTTAGACATCCTAGGATAATTCACCGCTCGAGCCTAAAGCCGTGGTTTCCCGGGGTATCTACAACAACCAACTCTCTTCAATGCACTAAAATCACCAACCTTCTTCAATGCTCCAAGTCTACTATTTATAAGAGGAGTGAATGACATGAGTCTTGTAGAAGAAGGCTTGCAATTTGAATATCCAGCTGGGTAGTTGATGGGCATTAAATGCGGTATCTTTAGCATTAATGGCGAAGATATGTGGTACACGCATGCTTGCAAAAGTCTGATGGGTAAAGACCCCTTTGTCTCAACCGGTTACCTGCAAAAAGCAAGTAGAGACAGAGTATAGCTAAAAGTAGCTATGTGTCAGATGGCGCAGCAATCATTACAGAGCAGGTAAACTTCTTTTAAGATGAAACGATGTAACCTGACTGACAGTACAGACTGTCTTTCTTTATCGGCAAGTTGAGAATGGAGTTGATCGGCAACTTGTTTAGCAAGTTGATCGGCAACTTGTTTAGAATGGAATACACCTGTGCTGGTCACAAAGAATCCTAAGGGTACCTAAAAAGGTTCTAATAAAATTGGGGGATCCTAAGTGCAAACATGATTGGGATTAAGCAATTCTACGTCCTAAATATATATTTGAACAACAGAGATTGACGGGAAAACTGGTCTTACGCCCCTCTAAGGACTGCCGGGACAAAGGCTCTAGCCTATAACGACTATTCTATGTCATAGCTTGACCGGGGTCAACTCCGTCTTTTGGGAGATTGACGGGAAAACTGGTCTTACATCCTTCTAAGGACTGCCGGGACAAAGGCTCTAGCCTATAATGACTATTCTAAGTCATATCTTGACCGGGGTCAACTCCGTCTTTGGGGAGATTGACGGGAAAACTGGTCTTACGTCCTTCTAAGGACTGCCGGGACAAAGGCTCTAGCGTATAACGACTATTCTAAGTCATATCTTGAGCGGGGTCAGCTCCGTCTTTGGGGAGATTGACGGGAAAACTGGTCTTACATCCCTCTAAGGACTGTCGGGACGAAGGCTTTAGCCTATAGCGACTATTCTAAGTCATAGCTTGACCGGGGTCAACTCCGTCTTTGGGGAGATTGACGGGAAATCTGGTCTTACGTCCCTCTAAGGACTGCCGGGATAAAGGCTCTAGCCTATAATGACTATTCTAAGTCATAGCTTGACCGGGGTCAACTCCGTCTTTGGGGAGATTGACGGGAAAACTGGTCTTACGTCCCTCTAAGGACTGCCGGGACAAAGGCTCTAGCCTATAACGACTATTCTAAGTCATAGCTTGACCGGAGTCAACTCCGTCTTTGGGGATATTGACGGGAAAACTGGTCTTACGTCCTTCTAAGGTCTGCCAGGACAAAGGCTCTAGCCTATAACGCCTATTCTAAGTCATATCTTGACCGGGGTCAACTCCGTCTTTGGGAAGATTGACAGGAAAACTGGTCTTACGTCCTTCTAAAGACTGCCGGGACAAAGGCTCTAGCCTATAACGACTATTCTAAGTCATAGCTAATGGGCTTACGTCGGGGACGGCCATATTTTGACAACAAGCAGGAGACCATTTCCAAATTTTAACTTTTAACTGGGCTTACGTCGAGGACGGCCAATTTTCTTGGACATTCAATTTGACTCTCCATGAGTCAAAGTCGGGGCTTGACTCTCTTTTGGTCAATCAAATAATTTTTAACTGGGCTTACGTCAGGGACGGCCAAATTTTCTCAACAAATTTTTAACTGGGCTTATGTCAGGGACGGCCATAATAATTTCACAAAGCTGGGCTTACGTCTCTAGGACTGCCTGTGATGACTTCGGGAACCTAAATTTTCTAGGTTCAATTCAAGTTGCATGAGCCAAGGAGGGCATTTCCGAATCTTGGGAAAAGTCTTGTTCAAGGTGCGAGGGGCACAAGGGTAATTTTAGGCTGAGATTTTTCTTCGCCCAAACCATCCGTACGGCTTAAGAGGGCGTCTTCTTCCTTTTTCAAAAGGCAGCCATACGGATGGTTGCCCCAAACTTCAGACGAAAAACAGAGAGAAAAGAGGCGATTTTGAGAGGGAAAACTCCATCAATTTCCAAATTTTCTTACTCGGATTCCTCAAGGATTGATCATGGCGGGACGGGCACGCGCGGGTTATCCTAGAGGGGCGGAGAAGAGGCTAGACATGGCTCGAAACTTTCGAGGCTACGCTATCAATCTCCGGGATGAGGGAGCGGGTTTCTACAAGTCTCCGACAATTCACTTGTGCCATGGTGACGGGGTAAGCATTCTTCCTACTCACACTTGAGCCTTGCACATCTTTCCTAGGCCTAGGGTTTTTGTCCATTCCATTTGAGATCTTCGCATTCCTTGACGCGATTTCATGAAATTGACCTCATTTTTGTGTCATTGGGACCATTAGGGACGTGAGTATGTGCTCATTGTCTCATTTGGACATGCCTAGCTAAACTTTCCAAAATCAAAGTATGTTGCCCGTTGTCCATGCATAAACTACTTGTACCTTAGGTTCGACTAGTCATTTTGGCGCAGTTAAGTGCATGCTAGCATTTCCTAGGATAAGTTGTTGTATGTTTGCGGGGGAAATTATGGGATGGGCATATTGTTGTTGAGACCAAAATGACAATTTCTCCAAAAGTGACTATGCCTTTCGGGACGGAAAGAATATGATCCTTGAAAATGACTTATGCATTTTTTAAAGGGGACGGGAACTTTTCTCCAAAGATGGCCCTTAAAATGACTTATGCAATTTTAAAGGGGACGGAAACTTTTCTCCAAAAATGGCCCTTAAAATGACTTATGCAATTTTAAAGGGGGCGGAAACTTTTCTCCAAAAATGGACCTTAAAATTACTTATGCAATTTTAAAGGGGCGGAAACTTTCTCCAAAAATTGACCCTTAAAATTACTTATGCAATTTTAAAGGGGGCGGAAACTTTTCTCCAAAAATTGACCCTTAAAATGACTTATGCAATTTTAAAGGGGGCGGAAACCTTTCTCCAAAAATGGACCCTTAAAATGACTTATGCAATTTTAAAGGGGGCGGAAACCTTTCTCCAAAAATTGACCCTTAAAATGACTTATGCAATTTTAAAGGGGGCGGAAACCTTTCTCCAAAAATGGACCCTTAAAATGACTTATGTAATTTTAAAGGGGGCGGAAACCTTTCTCCAAAAATGGATCCTTAAAATGACTTATGCAATTTTAAAGGGGGCGGAAACCTTTCTCCAAAAATGGACCCTTAAAATGACTTATGCAATTTTAAAGGGGGCGGAAACCTTTCTCCAAAAATTGACCCTTAAAATGACTTATGCAATTTTAAAGGCGACGGAAACTTTTCTCCAAAAATTGACCCTTAAAATGACTTATGCAATTTGAAAGGGGACGGAAACTTTTCTCCAAAATTGACCCTTAAAATGACTTATGCAATTTTAAAGGGGCGGAAACCTTTCTCCAAAAATTGACCCTTAAAATGACTTATGCAATTTTAAAGGGGGCGGAAACCTTTCTCCAAAAATGGCCCTTAAAATGACTTATGCAATTTTAAAGGGGATAGAAACTTTTCTCTCCTTTGTTTTTTTTTTTTTTTTTTTTGCAATCATTATGAGCATTGGTATCTGTAAACTGTGTTATTCATACCTTTGCTGTGTTTACCTGTAGGGTGGTGATCCCAAGTCTCGAGGGTCGCCGGATGCTTGCTTCTCTTTGTGGGAAGCCATGCCTGAGTCAGTTGATGATGCTCCTGGTCCGAGGGAGTGGGTGGCACGCATGGGACTGGTGCCTTTTATAGAGGCTGTGGGCCAGCTGGTGAACACCAATAGGAGTATGGGGCTTCTTAATGCCCTGGGTGAATATTGGTGGGACACAACCCACACGTTCCATCTGAGCTGGGGAGAGGTGACTATGACCCCTACTGACTTTGCGATGATTACCGGGCTTTCCTTTGGCGGGCATCCGGTTGTTTGGAGGGATAGGATCCCTGAGGCCGAGATCAGGGCGTTCATTGGATTTTCAGGTCCTACCAAGGGTTTGGGCATCCTAGTGCAAACAGTAGAGAGGGTCATTCGGGCCAACTTTCTAGAGTATGCGGCGGGCCAGATTACCGCTGAGCAGCTTGGGCGCTCCTATGTGTGGCTCCTCCTTAGTAGCACCATTTTTGCCAATGCTGATACTACATGTATGTTCCCTCTTCTTGGGTCTCTGACTACACCTGAGGCCATCAGAGACATTGCTTGGGGTGAGGCTGGTCTGGCCGAGCTATTCATGGAGCTCGACAAGTATAGCCGGAATGCGAGCAAGTCTTTGGCTTGCTTTCAGTTTGCCCTGGAGGTACTTCCACTTCGGTTTTTGCTTTACTTTTTGCATTCGGCCTATTCTTCATTTCAGTGTGCTGATGGCTTTCTTTGCTGTTTCTTTTGTAGGCTTGGTACTACGATATCTTTGGCAACTATCCCTGGAGGCCTGCTCTTGACCGGGACCTCATCTTTCCGGCCATGACCTACTGGGCTAGGGAAGCTCGGGAGAAGAGATGGTCTAAGGGACGAGTTTCTGTCCGCTATGCTGATGTGAAAGCAGTTTTGAGGGGTGCCATGCCGGCGGAGCTCAACCTTTTCCCTTGGTCTCGGTATGAGGGGCAGGAGGTGGTCTTTGATCCGAGCGAAGCCCTGAGGGTGACCAGACAGAGGAGATTGCTGGTGGGGTTTAGAGGCGAGGCCTTTTATTTAGGTGAGAGAGTTTTGTGGCAGCATGGACTAGGCCTTATGCAGAGGGCGCCCGTTGATCCGCCCGAGACCATGTTCGTTGCTGACCGTGGGGATGACCCTTTTCTCATGGGAGCGGATGCCGCTGAATTGATTACTGATGAGCCATACGGGCGGTTTGTGGCCACGAGGCTGAGATCGCCACAGGTGGTGGCTTCTGAGGTAGCTCCTCCAGTGTGGCAGGACTATTCTTTTGTTTATGCTGACGGTCGGGTTCACATGGTGGCCGTGTCTGTTGCAGAAAGGGAAGCCCCGGTTGGAGAAATTCCCGTTGACGTGGTATGCATTGTTTTCCATTTGTGCACATTTGTACCATATTTCTGTCTCCTCCCTTGCTGAGCAGTTTCCTTATCCATGTGCAGGTTGCTGCGCGAGCTTTGCTGGGGAGGCCTTCTCTCCTAAAACGGGCCAAAAGGTGGCTAAAGAGGTTCGTTGGGCGCTCTTCTAAGGGGCCTCGGACAGAATCCAGGTTTGCACCGGGCAGAAACTTGGTGAGTGGTGGGGAGAGGCCTTTCCGTCGGTCGTCGAGCGTGGATCTACCGCCGTCCTTTGTTCGTCGCCATACCTTAGGCGGGGCTGATTTGGAAGCCTTTCGTGATTCGCTCCGTGATCCTGGTTCCCACGAGGTCGCTCCGGACCCATTTGCCCACTTGGCCTTAGAGCGCGTGGATCCCCTACCGGCAAGACATTCGGGTCTTCTCTCCCAGATTCCTCCTTCCTTCTTTCCAGGCCAATCCTCTTTGGGTGAAGGTTCCAGCATGGCATAATCCATTTTCTTCTTTGACCCTAGCATGTACCCGCGTCGTCCTTTGGAGAGAGTTCATTCGCCTCTAGAGGATCCTTACCCAGATTCAGACTAGGGTGCACCAACCTGAACAATTTTTCTTTTGGCTTGTTTTATTCGAAAATAGTGTATGAAAATTTGTTATCTTTGGTTGTTTAAATCATTGTAAATTCATCATTTATGCCTGGCTTGGGCCTCGAGAGGACTTTGTGGTCATTATTGGACCATTGGGGATTCCCCAGATGTGTTTGGACTCAATCACGAGGGGTTTGACAGACTTTGAACAAGCGAAAGTGAGTTTAGCTTGTGGGAGATCAGTTGATATAGGCTGCTGATGTGAATTTTTTTTTTCACAGGGACAAAACAGCTGTATGGGTTGTTCAAGCATGGTTGACTTTTTCGACCAAATTTTCTGGGTGCTTCTGGGGAATTTTGACAGATGAGGGTTTATTTGGCTTAGACTATTTTACTCAAAGCATGACTTTTCGTCGGTCTTTCCATTGCACGATTACGGCTAGCCGGCCCCATTCTGATGTCTAATCCTCGAGTTTTTCGACCACGGTTTGCCAGCCCCAGTGTTTCACCTTTCCGGTAATCACTCCTCAGGTTTTTTCCCTTAATTGTCCAACCATATCACTTTTTCCTTTCCATATTTCCTTTATCTTCCCTCTTTAGGAGTGGCCTAGTTGACTTTTGACACAGACGAAAGCAAAAGTTGACTTTGACACGGACAAGAGCAGATTACACTTGCTCACGCGAGTAAACACACATAGGCTTTTACGGGAGTGAGTCCCTTTTCTGAGAGAGGAAGCCTATGGACAGAAATTCACGTGTTTGGCTCTTTCCTAAGATGTGGAAGAGAAGACTTGTCGAGGCATTCGAAATCAACTTCAATTAATGTAATCAAGATGTTTGCTTGAACAGATCTTGATTTGTATTTAGGTCAAAATTCAAGTAATTAGCATTAACGTGCATAACTGTTACGACCCGTTGGGATTAAGATTCGATCAATGGCAAGATTGGGAGGAGAAGTTGTTTATGGGGGGATTAGTCATTATCTGGAGAATTGGTCATTGATGGGACCGGGGGGAGGAGAACCGGATCATTTTGGGAGGACCAAGGTTGTATGGGTTCATTTCGTGTTATGACCGGACCCGAAGGTTGCCTACGTTCCCCTCAGTGTGAGGAGCTCAGGTCATCGTAGTTCGGCTCTTGGGCCACCTTGGCCGGGGTTGGTATCTTTTGCTGTCTCGGAGGACGTCATTGCTGACTTTGTCTTGGGTGAACTCTTTGAGATGGGCCCTTTTGGGTGTACCCTTTTTGATATGGACGGGCTATTTACTGCAAGCATTTTTTTTTTTTACGGGAACGGGCGCCCATCAGTCCCAACTTGTCATCGTGGGCATTGGCCTCTTCTTCTTCTTTTTTTTTTTTTTTCACCGTTTTTCACCTATCCTATCTTTGATTTTGACAATTTGGAAAGTCTGCATGTGCACTTATGGCTGAACTTTGGTGGCTGAGTAACAACGTCCCCGTCTTTTCACTGTCTTGGGACGCTTTTAATGTGCATCGGGAGTTTGCCTAAAAAAGGTGTCTTGGGTCGTGTATCGGGTAGTGTATGGGGGAAGATTTGCCATTGATGGTCTCTTTTATGCCAACGGGTCACAACATTCATTCATCTCAAGGTTAATCATTGGAATTTAACACCTTTTACGTTTAGATCCATTCATCCCTTTATGAGTCGTTGTTGACTTCTATGTTTGGGGGAATCAACTCATCATATCGGGGATATAACAATCATTTTGAAACATTAATGGGAGTGATTCCGAGAGTTAGTGTAATTTTTCAAATAATGCCTCAAGTCTAGGGAGAATAGAAGTAAAAGACAATTCATTTCACGGAAGACTCAATTTTTACAACTCTGGACTTGACTATTGACTCAACCATCGCCACATTGTGGTTTTTTACATACCTTGGCCTCGCAGGGCCTTTTGGGAAAGCTAAAAGAAAAAGAAATACAAAAGACTATATCCACTACGGATTTAGGAGACTCTCTAGAACACAAATACTAGGCCACTCCTAACGACTTCTTCTCTTCCTCATTCCTTCTCCTTGCGTCCCTGGCTCAGACCCACTTGTCCCCTCGTTTGGTAATGACACCCTCATCAATGAGTGATTGGATGTGATTTCTTAGGGTGAGACATGCGTTTGTGGAATGACCTGGTGCTTGGTGGTACTTGCAATGTTGTTTTGGGTCGTGACGGGCTCCGACCGGCTCCGTTCATATCACATGTCGGCCAAGAAGCTCAACCTTTCCGGCCTCGAGTAGGTGGTCTAATACTTTTTCTCTAGGCATTCCCAACTCATGGAACCAGCGGTAGTGAGCCCCTTTGCCCTAGAGGTGAAATTCTCCCACAGCCGCCGCGGGCTTTCCATGGGGTACCGTGACAGGTCAGAGCTGATCGCGGGGCTCTTGTTCGTCCTGAGCCAACTGGTTGGGGGCAGTCTTTGGTGGGGAGGAAGACTTCTCGGAAGACCTTTTGAGCTCCTCAATGGACTTCACAATTTCGTGGAGGCACTCTCGGGTGTTCCTTGAGTTGTGCCTTTCCAATTCATCGGTCAAGTCTGCTCGGCTATGTAGGAGATCGTACCGGCGATCATATTTTTTCTCAAGGTCCCTTTTGAGTCTCTTTCCCCCCTCTTCCCATAGTTCCTCGACTTTCTTGTGAAGTACCTCCTTGATCTCCTTTCGAAGTTGTTGGACCACTTTGATCGCTTCATTGCGGTCGACCTCCATCTTTCGCATTTGGTTCCTCATTGTATCCGTCGTTCGTTCCAAGAGCTTAACCCTACCCTCTAGCCGTGCTTGCACATCCAAACGGACATCTGCCTCGACTACTTGGGACTTGTTTTCCATTGTTCCCTATCTTACAAACGACCAACAAACCGTAAGGGCACCGTGGAAGGATATTTCGGGAAGTCATGCTTTGAAGTAAAACAAAAACTCGACACACAGGAGACACTGACTTGAAGGGGATAACAAGTTTGACTCTTCTTTAGGGGGAAGGAACCCAAGCCAAGCGTTTTGATGAATTTAGCAATTCCCTTTTCCTTTTCCTTTTTTTTTTCTTCAAAAAAAATCATTTATTCTTTGGATTACCTTAGCCGGCTTTTCACATAAACAAACGTTAGTGCACAATTCAGGGGCTCAACTTTCATTATTTCATTTTTCTCAAGGCATGTCTTATTCCTAATTGGTTGGAAAAGATCACTCTTCTTTTTCGCAACTATTCTATAACCCTGGATCAGTGGAGGCCATCACTACGCCTATAGACCCCTTGTTTTTCACCTGTGTTGCACGCTCCCAAAGATGGACTATCCCGGGCGAGGGTCCTATAGGGCACGCAGCTTCCGCCGATCAAAAGAAATGAACCTAGGGTCTAGTGCGTCGTAAAGTTCCCAATACGCGGGTCATCCTAATCATGGTTAAGCCCCAGTCGGGATCGAGACTTTTCTCCGAAGGCTACACCGAAGGCTCCACCGACATTCCGACATGACCTCATTTTGAATGAGGCATCTCGATCCTTGACCATGGGCTTAAGGATGATCAAAATAACTCGTACATTAGGGCTAAACGACACGGTGTCACCCTATCCTTAGTACATGGCCCTTGCTAATTGCGGTCGTTACTAACACACGAGTTGGAGGCTGGTTAGGCCACACTTGCATTACATCAAGGAGTCACAACTCGGGCATTAATTTGGCCACAATTAGCTTTGAGCACGTATCAAGGATGTGTTAACGTGAACTAGACCAAAAACCAACCATAGTCACGGTATTTGTGTGTCACGGACAAGTGTGGTTGACTCGGTTCGGAAGGGAAGGTGGGATGGACCCGTGCGCGCATCGAAGGGAACAAGAGCGCCCAACGAGCTGCATCGTGGCATCCACCCAGGGTTTAAAGGGTATTTGGAACGTGCACGGTCAAGTGCGCGTGGTGTGAAGTCATTCTATGCTCCTTTTTTTTTTTAGTAAAAAGAGAGAGATTTTCAATTCGTTTTTCGATAGCATGAGCATGGCATAAGCAAGATATGAACAAGTATGAACAAGCATGGATCGAGCAATTTATACACAACAAATCAAGGAATATAAGCAAACAAAGATCAAAACTTGTACATGTACCAAGTTGTGCACAACAAAGAATTTTGAATCAAACTTTTGCAAAAGAAATATTTTACATTGAAACCCTTTTGTACAATGCAATTTGTGCACAACGAGAAGACTCAAGAAAAAACCCTTACAAAAGGGATTATGCACGATGAGGTTTTGGAAACCATTTTATTGACAAAAGATCATGCATAACCAAATTTTATTACCTTTTAAAACCAAGTTTTGGTCAAAAGAATGAAGGTAATGTGCACAAGTAAGACTGTAAATTTGGAACCTGGACAAGTAGAAGCAGAGGGGCACCCAGAATGTTGCAGCCCTGCACCAAACTGTTAATTGGCAACATTCTGGCCCCTACCCAAAGTAGCCGTACGGCTAAAGCAAGAGGGTGAAGATTTTTCTCAGTTTGTCCAACTTCTGATCATCAAGCCCCAGTTTATTGTATTTCCAGAACGTATGTACTCAAAACAGTTCAAACAGAAACATCAAACACACACAAATACGCAAGAGGTCAACTAACGGGAACGGGAGTTTGACCCACACAAGAATGTCCCTGAACCTTCTAGAAAGAAGTCCGAAAGCACTCTCTTCCCCAGCAGAGTCGCCACTGTAAGGATCCCGCCCCGCGCGGAAACGCGATGAGTATGGGGCGAAACGCCAAACACGGGAACAGGTCAAATTTAACGGAGTCACCACATTTTGTTAATTTTAAACCCAATAAAATGACAAAGGTTTGAGTTCAAAGGTTTGGAGGTCAGGTTACAACTTGGGAGGAGTTTTTACGTCCTGTCAAGTTGCCTCGGACAAAGCCGAGTCTCCCTAAGTTAGTTAAAATGTGCATATGTGTGTGTGTGTATTTAACGGAAAAGGTTCTGTTGTTGACTTTATTTGAGAAACTCGGCTGGAAAAGGGTCCTTGAGTGATAAGAGAAAGGTCAGAGGGCAAAACAGGCAATTTTGCCCTCCTACCTAAAGTAGCCGTACGGCTGTAGGAGGTAATTCTGGGAGTTTTACAGTTTGCTCAAGAACAGTCCAGTTCAGAACAGAAACAGGGTATTCTGTCTGAAGCTGGACAAACTGTTTTGATCCCAGTTTGCAAGAAATCATTTTACAAGTTTTATAACATCATTCCTATGCTAAATGATCATCACTTGGTCCCCCAAAACAAGTATTTGGGTGTGATCATGAGCAATCATAGGAGAAAATCAAGAAAGTTGATGAATGTCCCCTTTGGACCAAAGTTGGTCATTTGGTGAATAAAGATTGGAACTTTATCACCAAGATGACATTTTTATGACTTAAAATCCTTCCAAGAGTCAAAATAACACATAAATATTGAATCTTTATGACCCAAAAGTGGGATTTTGAGGCTAAACAAAGGGGAAAATGATGAACACTAAAGTTTCATCACCCTCATGATTATCATGGCCAAATAAGCATAACATTTAAATGAATAAGGAATGTAAATGTCAATCAACAAGTCTATGAGTGTCTAGGTTTAGAACCTCTTCCATACAAGGTATAGAGGGCACCTTGGAACTTCTCATAGCTTGGACAAGATAGTAATGTAATAGATAGGTATATAGTGCTTGATAATGGACAAGTCTTGCAAGAAATAAAAGGTGCTTGAAATGGACAAGTCTTTGCATGAATGAAGAGTAAATACATGTATAACCAAGATATAAGAAAGAAAATAGGAGTAATATGAAGAGAAGGGAGGGGGAGGTGGCTTTACCTATGATGGTTATGGCCAATCTTCCTTTCTTCTCTCTTTTTTTGATTTGTGATCACTCTCACTCTTACTCGGTGGTAATTCCAGCAGAGTGACCTCCCTAATGTGTATTTCTCCCCCCCCTGAAATGATCACCAAGGGGTTCTATTTATAGGGACTGAGGGTGCCCAAACCAGCCGTACGGCTAGGCCCCTCTAGTACCCAAAGCATCCGTACGGCTCAGCCTGGCGAGCTTCTGGATTTTTCCAATTTTATACCAGAGTGGTCCTGCAATTTATAGCTTATCCTAGGGAGGTCCTGGCCTATTAGCTTATCCCTGAAACGGTGCTAAGGCTACCTCTAAGATAGGTTGGTTTCAGATTGGGGTACTTACACTACCGCTTTATGAAAGGTTCAAAATGGAGTACGAAGAAATATTAGGGCTTGTTATTTTAGGTCCAGAAGACAATGATGGTGGTAGCTTGTATCGGGTTTGGGTGTATAAGGAAGACCATAATGTGTTTGAGGTGGTTTCTTGTGAGGCCATTATGTCGGTGACATGTAACTGCGCGAAGTATGTAATATATGGCTACTTATGCTGTCACTTTCTCAAGGTGATTGACACCATGAACATAAAAAATATCCCAGATCAATACATCCTTAAGAGATGGAGAAAAGTTGGCAGAGATCACAGTGCTCTTGACTTCACCGGGCTGACAATTGATATGGAACCAGATCGTAGGATGTCCCAACGCTACCATTCCATGGTACCCAACTTTGTATCGATTGTGTCCAAGGGCTTCTGAATGTGAAGAAGCCACACAAATTGTTGTGGAAACCCCTTAAGGATCTTTCGCAATGAGTTTCTAACATATGTCTCCACAATAATGTTAACCCTCAAGGAGGTGGGCCTTCCAGCACATCGTCGCCTGTTAATCCAGAGAACGCCAATGTCATGAGAGGTTTTGCAAGGAAGCAGGGGAAAGAAAAATCCCCAGTAAAGAAGGGCGATAAAAGGCCACTGGGATGGTTGGACATTTTACATCTGAAACGTAACAAAAGGAATCGCTGGAAAAGAAAAGTCTCCCTAGCCGGGTTTGATGTGGAAGCTGAATTAAACGAGCCTGACGAGGATTGTACCGATATTGAAGAAGAGTCTCAGACTTTAGTTAGCTAGTCAACACAGGTAAAACGAAAACCATTGTATTTCAAGTGTACAAATAGCAATTTCAATAAATTTCCCCCTATTAATTATTTGCAATTCTTTCCAGGTTGAATCGACTCTAATGATTGAAACTGATTATGTATATGTAGTTTCGTGTGAAACCTGGACCAAAATGTTGGAGCAACATGTACCAATCATCAAAGTCAATACCCGCAATATACCGCCTTTCAGAGCAGTACCGGGTCCTTTGCCCAGTTGCAACCGACAGACCTCTCTTATCAACTGCAAGCAAGTGATTTGGATGGTGATCAATTTTTAGGACTTGTGATGCAACCAGGTATGTTATATATATATATATATATGTGATTTGGATGGTGATCAATTTTTAGGACTTGTGATGCAACCAGGTATGTTATATATATATATATATATATATATGTGTGTGTGTGTAGATACCCCGGGGAAACCACGGCTTGGCTAGAGCGGTGAATTATCCTAGGATGTCTAACTTGTTTTTAGAGTCGCCACCTATGTTTTGAGGAACATAAGAAAAACCTATAGATTGTAGCCTAAGTTTGATTACGAAAACAGAGATTCTTTGTTTTGAGGTTCGGGGGTTAGATTACGAGATGGGAAGTACCGAAACACCCATCTCGCCCAACTTGAGTTGGTCTTGCTTGATCAAAATCTACATGAATGAAAATGTTCTTTTTCTTCTTCTTTAAGTCATAAAAAGGGGGTTTAAAATAGGATTTGGAATGTAGGAGATAACTCCTTAACCAACCTCAATGAGATGAGGTGATCATTAGAGTCATGTCCCAAAATGATTTGGGTGATTGCACATTTGATTAAAGTAAAAGAGAGAGAGGAGATGAAGTAGAAAAGAAAGGAAAAGATGGACTTTTACCTACAATTCGAAGACCTTCAAATGTTGCTTGAAGAAGTCCTTGGAGAACCTTTAGAAAGTGATTTTGGTATAGTTTTTGTAAGTTCAATCTTCCGTCCTTGAAAATGGAGGTAAAGAGAGGTTTTTATAGGTGAAAGAGGGGTGTTTTTGATGCCAAAACTCAGCCACCAAGAAATCCTTCCCGGGCAAAATCCTGTAAATTGAGCAAGGGAGGGAATCCTGGCCAGAAATCTGTAACTGACGCCCAGAGGCGCGCGCTTCCTGCTTTGGGGCGGGAGGCGCGCGCGCCTGGCTCCTCCTGTCGGAGGCGCGCGACTCAGAGAAGGTAATTTTGACAGAATGGACTAGAAAGTCAGCCCTGTCATTCAGTTTAGTCCCTGGACTTAACGAAGTCAGTCAGGATCTTAATGGAAGTGACAGAAACTAACGAGAAACACTTAAAATGGGGAGAAACACAAAATCAAATGTGCAATCGGGGTGAGCGGTCCAAGGCGGGGTGTCTACAGAGCCCCTCGGCGACGTGGACTGCAAAGCAAAACGCGTCGACGAAAGTTAAAAACCCCCGCCGAGGACATCACCAAGAGAAGGCAAAGACTCGATGAAAGCAGGAATTTGAAATTGCGAGAGATAGTGGTGCACTCCCTGTGTGAGCGGCTTTTGTTGATAGAGGGGGTGGCATGATCCGTTGGGTGAACCTGCCGGCTGAATGTTTTGAATGAGGCCGTTAGTGAACCTTTTGATGAATCCGTTAGTGAATCCCTTGAATGAGTCCGTTAGTGAACCCTTGTTGAGAAATCCGTTAGTGAATCCGTTTGATGAATCCGTTAGTGAATCCCTTGGATGAGTCCGTTGGTGAACCCTTGTTGACGAATCCGTTGGTGAATCCGTTTGATGAATCCGTTAGTGAATCCCTTGGATGAGTCCGTTGGTGAACCCTTGTTGACGAATCCGTTGTTGAATCCGTTTGATGAATCCGTTAGTGAATCCCTTGGATGAGTCCGTTGTCCCTCCGTTGGATGAGTCCGTTGGTGAACCCTTGTTGACGAATCCGTTGGTGAACCCGTTTGATGAATCCGTTAGTGAATCCCTTGGAGGAGTCCGTTGGTGAACCCTTGTATGAGTCCGTTGGTGAACCCTTGTTGACGAATCCGTTGGTGAATCCGTTTGATGAATCCGTTAGTGAATCCCTTGAATGAGTCCGTTGGTGAACCCTTGTTGACGAATCCGTTGGTGAATCCGTTTGATGAATCCGTTAGTGAATCCCTTGGGTGAGTCCGTTGGTGAACCCTTGTTGACGAATCCGTTGGTGAATCCGTTTGATGAATCCGTTAGTGAATCCCTTGGATGAGTCCGTTGGTGAAGCCTTGTTGACGAATCCGTTGGTGAATCCGTTTGATGAATTCGTTAGTGAATCCCTTGGATGAGTCCGTTGGTGAATCCGTTTGATGAATCCGTTAGTGAATCCCTTTGGTGAGTCCGTTGGTGAACCCTTGTTGACGAATCCGTTGGTGAATCTGTTTGATGAATCCGTTAGTGAATCCCTTGGATGAGTCCGTTGGTGAACCCTTGTTGACGAATCCGTTGGTGAATCCGTTTGATGGATCCGTTAGTGAATCCGGGTGAGTCCGTTGGTGAACCCTTGTTGACGAATCCGTTAGTGAATCCGTTTGATGAATCCATTAGTGAATCCCTTGGATGAGTCCGTTGGTGAACCCTTGTTGACGAATCCGTTAGTGAATCCGTTTGATGAATCCGTTAGTGAATACTTGTTGACGAATCCGTTAGTGAATCCGTTTGATGAAATATTGCTTTGAAGTCTCGTGCCATTTGGAGTTACATGAATGACTTTTTTTTTTTTTTTTTTTTTGAATTGTGGGGTACGGGCACAGTTGACCGCGACCAGACGAATGTTCCTGCTGGGGATGAAATGTTGAGATTGATTCTTGAGGGGGGTGTGGCACCCGTGACAGAATTTAGGGAGTTCGGAATTTTGAAGAGGACAGCCTACTTTTGAGTGGGAGTTTCTATCCTACTTTCGATTTTTGGCATTCCTTAAGGGCGGACCAGAAAAAGGTGTGCCCAACTGGGTGTCTGAGGATCGGGACAGTGTCTTGATATAGGCTGGAGATCTCTGACAAGGTCCTTTTCTTGAAGCGATTTAGACCTGGGAGGCGCGCGCCTTAATATGTAGGCTTGGGACGCGCGCGCACTTCAGACCGCTGGCGGGTGGCGCGCGCGTCTGGGAGGCGGAATTCCGGGCTTGACATTTGCTGACCAAAAGAGCCCCCAACAACTATAATATCATCTTCTGTTCGACCACTTGATTCTCACAGCTCTTTCTGCCATTTTTGAACATCATATTATTGCTTAACTTCGCTTGTGATCAACATTTTCCATGGCTTCCAATTCTTTTGCCCTTGATGCCAAGGTTGTTAGTGAGTATGAAAAGGACTTGGGTACTTTTGTGTATTCTTTTAAGACCCATCCCAAGAAGGCCTTCATTAAAGACTTCGGGTTCCGAATTCTTTTCACTTTGCGGACGTTGAAGCCGGATTGGGATTTGTTGAGAGCTGCCGCGGCTTTCTGGGATTGCGACAGCCATACCTTCAACCTTTCAGCTAATGAAATGGTGCTGACTGTTGACGATTTCGGGGCCATCCTTGGCATGCCTTTGGCTGGTCGGATTGCCGTCCCTAAATATCACCGCGGTGCCATCGGCTCTTGGGTCAGGTTACTGAATCTCCCTGTTGAGGACGTGAGGAAGATGTTGCATGGTACCGTGATTGACATAACTGAATTGCCGATGTTCTTCAGTTTACACTCGGAGGACCCGATGGTTCAATCTTTCAAAAGGAATGCCATGGCCGTTTGTCTCTTCAGCGAAGTACTGTTTGTTACACCTTTCGGGACTGCGGACGTGCAGTTGGCTGAGATTATTTTGCAAGCTAAGGAGCAGCAACTTAGTGTAATCCCTCTTATTGTAGGGGAGACGTTGCACGGCCTTGATGAGTTACATAGGACGGGCAAGATGTGTCGGGGAAGCCCTTTGCTCTTGACCATATGGCTCCGAGAACACTTCAGAATTTATTCTCCGGATGGTGATTTGTCTCCTTTTGCTGTTCATAGGAGGAAGTTGTTGATCCGGGATTTATCTGAAGATGATTGGAAGAAATTCTTTGCCTCTCGGGCAACCGTTGATATTGAGTGGTGTCCTCCTTCTTGGGGTCTTCGTCCTTTTGTGGAATGGACTCTTGGTTTTCAGCACGTGGTTGTACCCGGTTTGAGAGATTCTTCATTTTACCAGCCAGAGCGGGTTCTGCGGCAGTTCGGTCGCCAACAGACAATTCCTTTTCCGAGGGATGGAATGCTTCGTCCAGTTGCTTACATGGGTCCTGACTTCTCGAGTGAGCTTCAGTCGGCTTGGGGAGATGACCGCAATCGTTGGGCTTTCGCTCCTCTTCATCGGGGGAGTGTCTTCCTTCCCGAGAGCTACTTGGATTATTTATTTGGCACCCTTTACCGTGGCATCACTTGGGTTGATGTACTTCGTGCCGAGTTGTTGGGACAGAGCTTTGAGCCTAGCAGCACTTTGAGATATAGGGAGGCTGCTGCTGATTCGAGTAACATTCTCGCTGACCCTTTCGGTACTCCTTTGGATGACTTTTATACTAGGAGACGTGTTGCAGCACAGAAGGTTTCGGTGCGTATTAGTGCTCCTTTGTTACCCAAGAAGAAAAGGATTGAGAGACGATCGGGTGGTCCTTCGAAACCTAAGAGAAAATTGGATTTTTCTTAGTACCCTAAGAGATTGCAATTAGACCACTTTGTTTTAGGATTTAATATTTTGATGTCTTTTGTTGCTCAATAAATCCGTTGTAATGGTTTGAATAATTCATTGAATGAATAGAAAATTGCATTTTGTTATTTGAAGTGAATTGGGTATTTTTGATATGTTTTAGACCGCACCCGAAGGTTGCCTACGTTCCTCCAGTTGGGAGGCTCAGGTCTTCGTAGTTCAAATAAACAAAGACCATTTTTTTTTTTTTTTTTTTTTGTTGTGCACCCTATTTTTTGTCTAGACCGCCCTTTCGGGTTTTCAATCTAGCGGGCTTCTTTTTTGCACGTGCTCTAATTTTTGCCTAGGCCGCCCTTGCGGGTTTTCAACCTAGCGAGCGATTTTTTTTATTTTTACTTTTTATTTTTTTTTAAAAAATGGTCTTTGTTTATTAAGCGTAGAACCTCTTGAGCTTGTCGAGGTTGACCTCCTTTGGCAGCTGGTCACCATCTAAATCCACGAGCCGGACAGCACCACCGCTTAGTATCCTTTTGACCACGTACGGACCGATCCATCGGGGTCCCCATTTCCCCAGGGGATTCATGGCATTAGGAGGATGTTGTCTTAAGACCAAATCTCCCACATTGATGTTTCGAGGCTTCACTTTTTTGTTGAAAGCTCTTGCCATCCTTTGCTGATATGCCCTCGTGCGTTCGAGTGCCCTTAACCTTTTCTCGTCGAGTAAGGCTAGCTGTTCGTATCGACTTTGCATCCAGTTGACCTCGTTGACTTGATTCTCGAGGAGGACCCGTAGAGATGGGACTTCGAGTTCGATAGGGAGTACGGCTTCAGAACCATAGACCAATGCATAAGGAGTTTCTCCTGTTGCGGATCGTATTGATGTGCGGTAGCCCCACAATGCTAATGGTAGCTTCTCGGGCCAATCCCTTCCTGTTGAGGCCTATTTCTTGACGATGGTCTCGATGGTCTTATTTGCTGCTTCGACTGCACCATTTGCTTGGGGCCGGTAAGGAGATGACTTGTGCTTGGTGATCTTGTATTCTACCAAAAGTGTATCCATTTCCTTCTCGAAGTGAGAGCCGTTGTCGGAAATGATTTCATGAGGCACGCCGTATCGGCACATGATATTAATCTTTACAAATTCGGCCACTTTTTTGGCGTTGAGGGTTCGATAGGCTTGTGCTTCAACCCACTTTGTGAAGTAGTCGACTGCCACTAGGACGAATGACTGCCCATTGCTTCCGGCAGGGTGAACTTTACCGATGATGTCTATCCCCCAACAAGAGAAAGGCCAAGGTGTGACCATGTTGTAAAGTTGTGAGGGTGGAGCATGTTGCAGATTAGCGTGGAATTGGCACTTGGCACACCTTTTGACTTTCTCGATACAGTCTCGTTCCATAGTGCTCCAATAGTAACCAATGCGAAGTATCTTCTTGACTAGCATAAACCCATTCATGTGGGGTCCACATTCTCCTTCGTGCACTTCACACATTATCTCTTGAGCTTCGGTCTCATTGGCGCATACGAGATTGATCCCGTCGTGGTGCCTTTTATAGACTCGGTCCCCAATCAGTACGTACCGAGAGGCTAACCTTTGCAGAGCTGCTTGAGACTTCTTATTGATGTTCTTGGGATAAGTGCCGTCTTTGAGGAAGTTCATGATATCCGAATACCACGGAGAGTTTGTTTGAACCTCGTTGATCTCGATACTCATGCAATATGCCGGACTGTTCCTTCGAGCAATTTTGAAAGGCTTCACCATTTTCCCTTTGGGCATTTCAACTAATGAAGCTATAGTGGCCAGTGCATCGGCGAAGCGATTCTTATCCCTTGGCAGGTAGTTGAAAGTGATCTCTTGGAATTGTTCAACCAGTTCATCAAGGTGCTGACCATACTGTTGGAGAGTCGGGTCTTGGGTTCGCCATTTACCCGATTGCTGATTGATAAGGAGCAAAGAGTCGCCGAACACTTCTAGTTCCGTGACGTTTCTTTCGAGAGCTGCTTCGAGCCCTGCTATGCATGCTTCGTACTCGGCAATGTTGTTGGTAGCTTCGAATTCCAGGCGTATGGCAATGGGAGTGTAGATGTCTTTTGGATCGACAAGCAATACCCCTATACCAAAACCGTGTTTATTGGCGGCGCCATCGAAAAAAATTTGCCACTTGTTTTCCTCGGTTGCAGTACAAATTAAATGCTCGTCGGGGAACTGTACGTCTTCCCCCTTCACTTCGTCACACGGGAATTCGGCAAGCTGGTCACTGAACACTTTCCCCCTGACGGATTTTAGTGTGACGTAAGTGATATCATAGCCGGCGAGCATGAAGTACCATTTGGCTATTCTTGTTGACATGAAAGGCTTCTCGAAGATGTAGCGGAGCGGGTCCACCTTTGCTACTAGCTTGATCGGAAAAGCTTCCATATAGTGTTTGAGCTTTTGAGTGACCCAAACCAATGCTGCACACGACTTCTCTAAGACAGAGTAGTTCTTTTCGCCTCCTTGGAATCGGCGACTGACAAAGTAAATGGCGTTCTCCTTTGTGGACTCTCGTTGCTCTTGTGCTAACATAGCCCCTAGGGCTTCATCATTGACAGTGAGATAAAGCAACAGAGGTTTCTCCTTGTGCGGCGGAACTAGAACAGGAGGGCACGTCAAATAATGCTTTACTTGATCGAAGGCTTCTTGGCACGCGTCGGTCCATTCTAGAGCCACATTCTTCTTGAGTAGCTTGAAGATTGGCTCGCACATGGAAGTGAGTTGGTGGACAAACCGACTGATGTATTGTAGTCTTCCCATGAAACCTTTAATCTCTTTCTGCATCTTTGGAGGAGGCATGTCAATGATTGCCTTGATTTTGGAGGGGTCTACTTCGATTCCCCTTTCAGTGACCATATAACCAAGAACTTTGCCTCGGATAACCCCGAATGTGCACTTTGCAGGGTTGAGCCTCATCTTGTGTTGACGAAGCCTTTCGAAGAACTTGTGGAGATCGATTAGGTGTTGACCATCGGTTCCTTTGGAGTGAATGATCATGTCATCCACATAGACCTCGATTTCTTTGTGAATCATATCGTGGAACAAGTCTGTTACGGCTCTTTGGTAGGAAGCCCCAGCATTTCTTAACCCAGATGGCATGACTGTGTAGCAAAAGGTACCCCACGGTGTTGTGAAGGTTGTCTTATGTTGATCTTCCTCGGCCATAAGAATCTGATTGTACCCAGTGAACCCATCCATGAATGAGCGAACCTCGTAGGCAGCAGTGGAGTCGACTAGCATGTCGATATTAGGGAGTGGAAAATCATCCTATGGGGAAGCTTTGTTTAAATCCCGGAAGTCTACACAAACTCGAACCTTGCCGTTCGCCTTCCTGACTGTCACAATGTTGGCTAACCATGTCGGATACTCGATGACCTTGATGAAACCCACACTGAGGAGCTTCTCAATCTCTTCTTTGACCTGCAGAGACCATTCTGGCTTGATCTTTCTGAGCTTCTGCTTTACTGGCCTGGCATCTTCTCTGATCAGAATCCTGTGCTCCGCTACCTTTCTGTCTAAACCCGGCATGTCTTTGTATGACCATGCGAACACATCCACGAACTCCCGTAGTAATGCAGTCAATCTGTCTCTGTCGTCTCCCTTGAAGAAGCTTCCAATCTTGGTTTCTTTTGGCTCTTCTTCGGTACCCAGATTAACAACATGCAATTCTTCGTCAGCCTTTGGACCATTCTCGCCACGACTACGGACTTGTTGAGCAAGTTCATTTAAGTATGTTGTGTTTTCGTGGTCTATTTCATCATAATTTGAATCGTTATTAACTTGTTCGTTAAGTTCATTATTAGTTAATTCATCATTTATGATGTTTGCAATCTCAGGGTACTCAGAAATATCAAATTTTTCATTAGCAAAGAAAGGAAACACACGCTCGGCTATGGCCTCCAAATCCTCTTGGGTGAGGGTATTAGAGACACTCTCGGACTCGAAAGTAAGTGTGAGCTGCTCTTCCTTTGTTGCTGTGCGGGGTATGCAACCCATTTCTTGGACTAAGAATTCCTCGGATACCACGGGCCCTTTTGTTGAATACCAATTGTTGATCGGCTCGGAGCTTGGCGGGACCTCACTGATAGTCTCGTTCATGATGACGGTGTCATGGATGGCGTTAACTTGACATTCATTCATCATGGCAAGCTCTTCAAACATGGAGGCTAAATCTGTCAGTTCTTCCCACACGGTGATTTCTGTCTCGGACTCTATAGTCATCTTCCTCCCCCACCACTCACGGGACGACATGGGAGTTGCTTCCCTTTCGGATTTCTGGATCTCACAATCGGAGAAGATTTCGAGGCCGGGATTTTTGACACCTTTATTGTTAACCCACGGCTTGGGAAAGATCATGTATGGAACGTCTTCCCCTTGGCGGACAAAATAACCATTCAACGTCTTGCGGTAAGGCCTCAGATTAGGGACTTCATAACGACGGCCTTCTTTACGAGCTCGGGCCTTTTCGTTCTTGATTGCTTGCTCTTGTTTCAAGTCTTCTTTGGAAGGCCCATACCCCAAACCGAAGGTGTTCTTGACAAATGGTGTCGCGCCCCGGACCCCGCGGGCCCGAGACCGCTATCTGGACGTCGACTTAAAACCAAAACTCTAAAATATAGAAGTTAAAAATTTCCATTTTGAACCAAAAGATGATAACACAAAGTTTTACAAATCCAAGTTTAAATCAACAAAGTACATCTAACATAAGCTCCACGGCTATACCCAAAAGAATAAAATATACAATTCTTAATGACGTCAATAATGGTAAAACTATCCCCAAAAGGTTATACATTTAAATAATGTAAACCGATCCATAAGAACCTGCCCCAAAATCTCAATCCTCTCGACGTCCTCCTCGATCCGCGAATCCTAATCCTTTTCCTCCTGGGGGGGGGGGGGGGTTAAGGAAAAACAAAGATAGAAATAAACGGGGTGAGATAAAATCTCAGTAAGTTACTAATGCAACTACATGACATGCTATAATGCAATAAGCAATAAACAATGATAAATATCACATAGCATGAAACAATTAACAGTCAACAGATGGCAGCGGAAAGTAAACACATAACAAAGGATATTAGCCAAGGTTTCCAAACCGGTACATCCAAATAAAGGATCGCTGCGCAGCTTCAATAATCAACAAATCATCATCTTCATAATAGCATGAAAGCTGAAGAGAAATCCCCGGTCAGAAACGACCAATCAACCCATCAATCAAACAAACCATCTTCATAGTAGCATAAAAGCTGAAGAGGAACCCGGAGGAACCCGGTACCGGAACCAATAACAATGA
The DNA here is from genome assembly GCA_026119855.1 of Campanula takesimana. Lineage (NCBI taxonomy): Eukaryota > Viridiplantae > Streptophyta > Magnoliopsida > Asterales > Campanulaceae > Campanula > Campanula takesimana. The sequence continues at coordinate 907,512 of JAOWBW010000383.1, read as the reverse complement.
TAATGTGCCACAAGGGGCGGGAGCCATGCCACAAAGTCATGCTCCAAAACGATTAGCTAGAATACCCACAACGGAGCTAGCTCATCCAACCAAGGCCAATCTGGATGAGGACAGAAGGACCAATGGGCGATGCTATACTGGACTTGGCTCGTGCCATTATAGCATTATCCATTGCCTGACTCGATACACAAATAACCAGCTGGACTTTCAGATAAATGCTAAGTAATAAATACTAGCTTAATTAAACAACTTAGGATTCCGAAGTAAGGAACCATACCAATTAATCACCATAAAGATGCAACGGTTACTCATGAAGAGTTTAACAACAACGATAACAGAGTTTCTCATGAAGAGCACAACAACGATAAACGGAATTTCTCATAAAGAGCACAACAACAATGATTATTAGAATACAGTAATTTCATAAAGAGGAACCATACCACAACAGATACATTCCAAAGATGATACCCACGAGTTAATCATAAAGAACACAACTCAAACGGTCGCTCACAAATAGTACAACGACTATAACCCAAAACTATCCTAAACGTTTACTCATAGAGATGTACTAGTACTATGAACTCAACCATCTCATCACACCTGGAATTCCAAAGTAGGAAATTAGAATGAATACACCTTAAGGTTAATCAAACCGTAGGTACCCAATTACCAATTCACGCTTTACCTCCGTTCGTAACGAACCAATTCTAACATTCCAAACGAATCCAAAAGGTTACACTTATTAGAACATGATCACGACAGGACTAAACCTTACACCATGGTGTTCAATAACAACTCCCTAGGTACTATAGGTCATCGCCTAAAACCTAGACTAAGTCTTACGCGAAATTCAATTCGGTTGGGACAAACGCAAATACATCATAAGATGCCCGAACCATACTTGATCAAATTGTATAACACTATTGTTCACAAAGGAACCAATTTTAATTGCTAAAGTGTTCCACGGTGTTATCTTAAGTTAATTAGAAGAAATAAACTTAAACTAGATAAGCCTTAAGTCTTAAACCAAGAAAAAGGGAGAATTCTGAACCAGGGGGTGGGCGGGCGCCTGGTAGGGGGCGGGCGGGCGCCTAATCCAACAGAAGGTTTGGCCCTAGAAAAAGTGGGAGTAGGCGGGCGCCTGGGCAAGGGCAGGCGGGCGCCTGGTCTACGGGCTGGGAGGAAAACAGAGCTGGGTTTTACAGATTTCGAACCAAATTCTCCCAAAACCCCAAATACTCAAAATCAACTCCTTCTACAAGTTCTAAAATGTATCAAAACTACTTATAACTAGAATGGGAATCCAAATACAACATTTATCAACCCAAAACCAAGAATCAAACCCAACATTCATCAATCCACTATTTTTACCCAAAACTCAAATAGACTCCAAATAAATTCTAAACAAATTCAAAACTCAATCAAACTTCAAATATAACACATCAAACACCATATAAACATGATATGAACATTTTTGCATAAAAATGGGGGAAAAGTAACTTACTTGATAAATCTCAAAGTTGATGGATTTCAATTCTTTTTGGCTTCCTACGATCCTATCGACGATCTAAACAATGTTCACGTTTTAAGAAATGAGAGAAGATGAGAGGAAGATGAAGAAAATGATGAGAGAAGAAAGACGAAGAAAACATACCCAATACTTGGAGAGAGAGAGGAATTTCTGGGAATGAAATGGAGAGAGTGAGGGAGAAGGTGAGGGAGGTGAGGGGGAGTAGGGGAATTATTCAAAACTTACACTTAGTCCCCCTCTCACACACTACACACACATACTACTCCCTACTAACAATTAAAACCCAACAATACCACATTAACCCAAGGACTCAATTAAAATGCTAGGCATAAATTATTATAACACATAAATGCACACATAATTATTTAAATAAATAATAATTTAGATAAATAAATCAGCAAATAAATAAATAATAATTATTTATTACCAATAAAATAGAGCCTAGTTTTCGGGTCGTGACATTCACTCCCCTTAAAGAAAATTCGACCCGAATTTTAACGAGACTTACCCGAAAGACCAAATAGCTACGGATACGAAAGTTCCGCCATTTCTCAAATTCCTCAGTTGTCCAATCTAACCCACTACAAGGTAACCTTAAATAATGCTTACGCTAACACCACCTCTCGAACCGAATCATTCCATCATTAACTTCACTACTAATCAAAATCCGTACTCAAAATCGAAGAATTCAAATTATTTCCACACATAATTCTCGAGGTATCTCAAACTCGCCTTATTCATAACCTTAACTACACCGCAAAGGTACTCCCATTGTAAATCGCATACCTAGTATTATTCCCCCGAGATTCAACACATTACCATCACGAGCTAAATTAGCTTTTAGAATATGAAAGGCTAAAGAAATTTATCTCTAAGGATTCCCATTATTGTGCTCTCGCTCTAGGTAGCACTTTAAACTAAAGGTGTAATGTAAACCCCAAAATCTTAATACAAAATGTTCACTTAAATTTACGCCATAATGTCATCGTCATAACACTCCGATCCTTGAAAGCCTAAAATAATTACGAATACTCAATAGTCCGAAATGATCCAAATTTTATCTTCAAGGGATTCCCTCTAACTCCCTTTTTAGTTAATAATTTGTGCTCATATACCCAAGGAAATCACCAAATCTCAAATCCTCAATAGCTAAGCCAAGTTAATCTTTCACGCATACATTTATTAATCTAATGATACTTAGGCTCAATAGCACTACCATCATAATAATCCAATTAGCTAGCAACGTTCCAACTGACCCAATACCAATTCATGATATTCCTTAATTATGCGCAAGTACTGATAATCAACTTCCTTCACATACCCTTGATCCACTTCGGGAAACGCCACCAAAAAGGGGATTTAGAACCATAGAACCACTATCTAACCAAAATTCAAAATGCCTTTAACATAGATCGAGAAATTGTTACTCTCCCAAAATGTACTTATTAGTCCTTTCTAACTTAACACGCTTACCACCACTAGTGATCATAACTCCTACAACAAACTCATCATTCATAACAAATCGTACACCTCTCCATGCTAATCCATTCCGATACATTCACGGAGATGCACTAAAAGTGACTGAAATTTTCCTCAAGAGATCCTCATTGAATCCTCAACTCCTATAACTCAACTGATACAATATGGATATTGATCTAAATATTGGCATTACAACCTTGTACCATAACAACTCAATTTTACCCAAGCTTCTCCTCAAACATTGGGTACGAATCGGAAGAAAACGAAAATCTTACGAATGATATATACACCCAACAAATTGACCGAAACTAAATACTCGGATTTCAACTAAGAAAAGATAGGTATAATTCTACCCAAAGGAACGGTCTCAAACAGTTTTAAGAAATTAGGAATGGAGAATATAACAATCCCCTACAACAATAGACTAAAGCAATAGTAACATCAAAATCTTGCAATAACAATATGGCTAATTTTAGCAGGTGAGACATAACCATACTTAAGCACATCATAAGCACATAAGACTTCATCAGATACCCCAAACTTCTCCATAGGAGTAGACACCTACAACACATAAGTCAAAGACTCGGAAGAAATAAATGCAACTAATGCACAGAAACACATAAATGCGATGATCCTAAAATTCACCTACTCGCTCTCACGACGCCAATTAATACTTCCTGAAATTTATCCGATACCTGGTGAGTGCTGATTGGTCGCAATTACTCCGCCCTATACCTTAGGGTTCCCCGAAGCATCTCTCTTCTGACCCGGTGAAGTACTGGTTCCTGTTCCTGATGCTTGAACCTTAAACCTCGGACAATCTTTTATGAAGTGACCCAGTTGACCACAATTGATACATTTTCCTTGCTTCCTCCAACACTTATCCTCCAAATGGCCTTCCCTCTGACAGTAAGTGCAAAGCCACCTACCTTGTTTCCCTTGTTTCCCCGAAGTAGTACCCGGATTCCCTAGCGCGGTTTGTTCCTTAAACTGAGATGGTGCTCCCCAATTACCTCGGTTATCTGAACGGTGCTGTGGTTGAGATTTAGCGTGGCTTACTTGTTTACCCGAGTTTGCAACCTCGGTCTTCCTCTTATGCTCCCCAATATCTTGCTCAATCAAGTATGCCCGGTCTACCGCATCCTGAAACGTCACAATCCTCTGGGCTATAAGCTGAGTCCGAATAGAAGTCTTCAAACCCCGGACGAATCTCATAGCTTTCTGTTCTTCGGTCCTCACAAGATAGTCACAATACCGGGCTAATTATGTGAACTTAGCCGAGTACTGAGCTATAGACAACAAACCTTGCTCCAGGTTGAGCAGCTCGATCTCCTTTCGGTTTTGATCCACTACCAGAATGAAATGCTCCTTGAACTTTCGCACAAACAATTCCCATGCATACACTGTGTGGGTATCATCCCAACTCGCTTTAACACCCTTCCACCAATGCTCGGCGGCACCCACAAGTTTATAAGCCGCAAACCGGACCTTGTCTTCATCGGTGCAACCAAAGACATCATAAATTTTCTCCATCGACTCAATCCATAGCTCGGCCTTCCTTACATCGGGTTCCCCATTGAACTCAACCGGTTTCAATTTCAGAAATTGTTCCAATCCATAGCGGGGTGGTGGTGCTTGTTCTACCCTCGGACCTTGATGTATGGCCTTCATGGCCGCCTCAAACATGCCCTGAAACATTGCACGGGCTTCTTCCCTTGTACCATTCTGATTATGTGCCCCACTAGTACCTCCTCTGTTTCTTCTTCCAGACATTTCGAGTAATTACCTGCATAAGACATCAACCGTTAATCACTCCGCACACTACTACCCACCTAGGTCATACTAATCCACCTAGACTTATACTTAGAGCTAATGCCATAGCTCTGATACCAACTGTCGCGCCCCGGACCCCGCGGGCCCGAGACCGCGATCTGGACGTCGACTTAAAACCAAAACTCTAAAATATAGAAGTTAAAAATTTCCATTTTGAACCAAAAGATGATAACACAAAGTTTTACAAATCCAAGTTTAAATCAACAAAGTACATCTAACATAAGCTCCACGGCTTATACCCAAAAGAATAAAATATACAATTCTTAATGACGTCAATAATGGTAAAACTATCCCCAAAAGGTTATACATTTAAATAATGTAAAACGATCCATAACAACCTGCCCCAAAATCTCAATCCTCTCGACGTCCTCCTCGATCCGCGAATCCTAATCCTTTTCCTCCTGGGGGAGGGGTTAAGGAAAAAACAAAGATAGAAATAAACGGGGTGAGATAAAATCTCAGTAAGTTACTAATGCAACTACATGACATGCTATAATGCAATAAGCAATAAACAATGATAAATATCACATAGCATGAAACAATTAACAGTCAACAGATGGCAGCGGAAAGTAAACACATAACAAAGGATATTAGCCAAGGTTTCCAAACCAGTACATCCAAATAAAGGATCGCTGCGCAGCTTCAATAATCAACAAATCATCATCTTCATAATAGCATGAAAGCTGAAGAGAAATTCCTGGTCAGAAACGACCAATCAACCCATCAATCAAACAAACCATCTTCATAGTAGCATAAAGCTGAAGAGGAACCCGGTACCGGAACCAATAACAATGATAATGTGCCACAAGGGGCGGGAGCCATGCCACAAAGTCATGCTCCAAAACGATTAGCTAGAATACCCACAACGGAGCTAGCTCATCCCAACCAAGGCCAATCTGGATGAGGACAGAAGGACCAATGGGCGATGCTATACTGGACTTGGCTCGTGCCATTATAGCATTATCCATTGCCTGACTCGATACACAAATAACCAGCTGGACTTTCAGATAAATGCTAAGTAATAAATACTAGCTTAATTAAACAACTTAGGGTTCCGAAGTAAGGAACCATACCAATTAATCACCATAAAGATGCAACGGTTACTCATGAAGAGTTTAACAACAATGATAACAGAGTTTCTCATGAAGAGCACAACAACGATAAACGGAATTTCTCATAAAGAGCACAACAACAATGATTATTAGAATACAGTAATTTCATAAAGAGGAACCATACCACAACAGATACATTCCAAAGATGATACCCACGAGTTAATCATAAAGAACACAACTCAAACGGTCGCTCACAAATAGTACAACGACTATAACCCAAAACTATCCTAAACGTTTACTCATAGAGATGTACTAGTACTATGAACTCAACCATCTCATCACACCTGGAATTCCAAAGTAGGAAATTAGAATGAATACACCTTAAGGTTAATCAAACCGTAGGTACCCAATTACCAATTCACGCTTTACCTCCGTTCGTAACGAACCAATTCTAACATTCCAAACGAATCCAAAAGGTTACACTTATTAGAACATGATCACGACAGGACTAAACCTTACACCATGGTGTTCAATAACAACTCCCTAGGTACTATAGGTCATCGCCTAAAACCTAGACTAAGTCTTACGCGAAATTCAATTCGGTTGGGACAAACGCAAATACATTATAAGATGCCCGAACCATACTTGATCAAATTGTATAACACTATTGTTCACAAAGGAACCAATTTTAATTGCTAAAGTGTTCCACGGTTTTATCTTAAGTTAATTAGAAGAAATAAACTTAAACTAGATAAGCCTTAAGTCTTAAACCAAGAAAAAGGGAGAATTCTGAACCAGGGGGCGGGCGGGCGCCTGGTAGGGGGCGGGCGGGCGCCTAATCCAACAGAAGGTTTGGCCCTAGAAAAAGTGGGAGTAGGCGGGCGCCTGGGCAAGGGCAGGCGGGCGCCTGGTCTACGGGCTGGGAGGAAAACAGAGCTGGGTTTTACAGATTTCGAACCAAATTCTCCCAAAACCCCAAATACTCAAAATCAACTCCTTCTGCAAGTTCTAAAATGTACCAAAACTACTTATAACTAGAATGGGAATCCAAATACAACATTTATCAACCCAAAACCAAGAATCAAACCCAACATTCATCAATCCACCATTTTTACCCAAAACTCAAATAGACTCCAAATAAATTCTAAAAAAAATTCAAAACTCAATCAAACTTCAAATATAACACATCAAACACCATATAAACATGATATGAACATTTTTGCATAAAAATGGGGGAAAAGTAACTTACTTGATAAATCTCAAAGTTGATGGATTTTAATTCTTTTTGGCTTCCTACGATCCTATCGACGATCTAAACAATGTTCACGTTTTAAGAAATGAGAGAAGATGAGAGGAAGATGAAGAAAATGATGAGAGAAGAAAGAGGAAGAAAACTTACCCAATACTTGGAGAGAGAGAGGAATTTCTGGGAATGAAATGGAGAGAGTGAGGGAGAAGGTGAGGGAGGTGAGGGGGAGTAGGGGAATTATTCAAAACTTAAACTTAGGCCCCCTCTCACACACTACACACACATACTACTCCCTACTAACAATTAAAACCCAACAATACCACATTAACCCAAGGACTCAATTAAAATGCTAGGCATAAATTATTATAACACATAAATGCACACATAATTATTTAAATAAATAATAATTTAGATAAATAAATCAGCAAATAAATAAATAATAATTATTTATTACCAATAAAATAGAGCCTAGTTTTCGGGTCGTGACAAATGGGACTTGCACGGGATGTAGGATTCCTTGTTGATATTTCCCTAAGCCTAAACCAGGGAAGTAGTCCATATTCCTCATCATGCGGAGGACTTTGTGATTGCTGGGGGTCCATGATCCGTTTCCCCCTTCTTTGTCAATGGCGTTGATTGAGACGCCGGAGAGAGTGGAGTCTGGTAGACCATGCTGAACTTGGTGGACGGGCTCACCTTTTCTGTGGATAGTGATGTTTTCAGCCATTACGGTCACTATTTCATAACCATTTCGGATCTTGACACATTGGTGGAGAGTTGACGGTACAGCATTAGCACTGTGAATCCATGGTCGACCCAACAGTAAGTTGAACGAGGCCGGGATATCAAGTACTTGGAATGGAACGGACATGACCATGCTCCCAAACTCAATGTCTATTTCGATCATACCCATGACTGTACGGGCGGTGCTGTCATAACCTCGGATTACTTGAGTAGAAGGCTTCAAATCAGAATCCTTAAGCCCCAGTATGCCCATGATTCTACCAGGCATGAGATTGAGCGCGGAACCACCGTCCACTAAGACTCTTGAGACGGGCCTCCCCCTTGCTCGTACCTTGAGGTAAATAGCTTCGTTGTGGTCGGAACCAAACGGTGGAAGGTCCATATCGGCAAAGGTGATGACGTTGCTAAAATGAATGTGACCAATCATTGCCGTGAGGTCCTCGGGAGTAGTATCGGGAGAAACTGATGTATCATCGAGATTGCGGATGACAAGATCTCGGTGTTTCTTCGAGGATGCAATGAGATACCAAATAGAGATGTTGGCTTGAGTTTTCTTGAGTTGGACAAGTAGAGGATCTTCGGGAGCGTTGTGAGCTTGCGGCTTTTGAGAAGAGGAGCTCGGTACGGAAGTGGAAGGGTTGCTTGCTATGACTCGACCGGATCGAGTTAGCATGTTGACGTTTCCATCTTGCTTCTTTTTCCTATTCTCTAGTACTTCCCTCATTACCTCATCGTAAGTCACTACATAACAAGAATTGTCAAGTTTATTCATAACATTGGGGCCCCCATTCACAATTGGGATTGAATGGGTGGTCCCCTCGAGTTCCCCTATCTCTATTACATTGACATGCTCGTCATTAGTCACTACAAATTCTTTCTTATCTATGAGATCTTTAATGACATTGCGGAGAACGAAGCATTCCTCGGTGGTGTGGCCACTATATTGGTGGTAGCCATAATATTTGTGGTGAGGATGATTGGAGAGGATCATTTTGGGTTGGTACCCTTGCACGGGTGTGACTTGACCCTTTGCCTTGAGGACCTTGAACACTTCGGTTTGAGTCATGCCTTGGAGAGGCGTGTAGACACGGTCACTTCTGGACTTCTTCCCTTGAGGTGGAGGAACCTTTTTATAATTCCCCTTGTCAATAGTGACGGCGTTGACCGAGGCCTCTTTTGTGGAGTTGGAAGTGGCCTTGTAGCGGTAAGTAGGAGTGGTCTTCTTAATCTCCTTGAGCAAGTCATCCATGCGTACCCCCGCCTCATACATTTGGGAGAAGTCGGAGTAGCAAGCCCCACTTAGGTGAGTGCGGAGATCAATCTTGAGACACTTGAGAAATATGTCCATTTGCTCTTTTGTGTTTGGCCTCTCAACAATTTCAGAGAGTTTGTCATTCCATCTCCTTGTGAAGTCGATGAAGGACTCATTGTCTCGTTGAGTAGTGTTCTCTAGCTCTTTCCTTGTGGGCCGGTGAGTGGTGTTGCCTTGGTATTGGTTCTTGAAGGCAAGCATGGCGGAGTCCCAATCAAGACGGACAATGAGCGGGAGAGTAGCATACCAATCTTTTGCCGCCCCCTCGAGAGTGAGAGGAAAGCATTGAGCCATCACCTTGGTGGAGACCTTCTTTGGAACCATTGCCCAAATATAAGTCTCAATGTGAACCATAGGACAAGAGTTGCCCTTGAATTTGCTTATGTCGGGCATCTTGAACTTATCGGGAAGAGCGGCCATAGTACTCATGAGGATGGATGATTGACAAAGGCTTGTGTCGGAGCCTTTCCCCATGTTGAGCCCATTGAATTTTTGGTCGATGTAGGCCATGATAGAATCCACCATTTTGGGCTCATTGTTCTCGGAACATGGTTCCCCCATTTTCTTGGTGCGGGTGTTGACATAAAGACTCTTGAACAAACCCTCGGTCCATTCGGATTCATCACCATTGTTCTTGTTCTTTCCCTTGGCAAGGTTGGTGAGCTTTTCTTTCATTAGTTCCATTTCGGCCTCGTGGGCCTCCCTTTGGCTGTTGAGGTGGGATTGCCAAATGTCGTCTTTGCTTTGTGCCTCTTTGTTAAGGGTGGAGACTTTCTCTTGGAGGAGTTGGACCATAGTTGAGAGCTGTTCGAGAGACATGGTGTTGCTGCTGCCGGTCATGGTTGATGTCGGAGCTGTTGGAGTGATCTCTTCACGGACTAACCGATTTGCTGAATCCCGGTAGACTTTGTAAGTACCAATTGAACCTATATTGCAGAAGAGGCCCTTGTCAGTCTTGAGTAACACTTGCGGTCCATGAAGAGGCTTAGAACACACAGTTGGGCACACGACTCGAACCACATAAGAAAAGACTCTTTTTTTTATTTTTTTTTATATAAGTCGGAGGGAATGAATCCCTTTTGGGGTTTCTAAGAAAATAATGGAATCGTCACACTAGTATATAGACCATCTCGCGGTCCCATATACTCATCGGATTCCATCGCGCTTGTGAATCCTACATGTATCGGGATTAAACTAAATTAATGTAGTAAAGCATACATGCGGGGACAGATTTTTATTTTCGTCCAAAATAACCACTTTTGGGGACGGATTTTTATTGCGTCCCTTTCAACAAGTTGGCATGTATGATTTGAAGACATTAGTTTAGGGAAATCTCGGTACATGGAAACCGACTTGAGTCACGGAGTGTTAGACCCTAACTAGAATTGTGTGGTTTGTGCTCGGCTTGAATATGAGGCTCAAAGGTCACCCCCGGCATGTAGTCTTGAACTACGCCACGAGCTGAGGTTTACCGCTTCGAAAGAGCCAAGGTCTGGTGGAGCTTGAAACTTTCTAGGACGGGCCTCGACGGGTTTGGGGTTGGACTTGTGCGACTCAATAGTGAGCAGTTCATAGGAATATGTGCATGTAGTGTGAGGTCTAACAAGTGACAAATTTTTTTTTTTTTTTATATTTTCTTTTTTTTTTTTTGAAAAGAAAGAAAAACACACAAAACACATAAGCACATAAAATTACAACTCCCGAATCACCCGTGTGACCGATAAATAAAACACAAAATTAAAACAGTCCGAGGGTTCAATTCTATTCTGATGCAGGCAACTGTGCCCACACCCCACTGTTCTGCTCAGTCACTGAAACTTGTTTCTGTTCTGGGAACCAACCCAGAAGCGTGCGCCTCTGAGTGCTGATGTGGGACGCGCGCGCATGGCGTATTGCTTATGGGAGGCGCGCGCTTCTGGGGCACACCTGTCAGAATGTCAGACTTTGGACTCAGGGGATTGCCCTGGTCCTATGTTCATATTGTAACCCCTGCAGAAGTGATTAGTGCAGAATAACAGAAGAAGAAGATGAAGAACATGAAGAAGTGGGCGATTCTGGTTCTTGATGCGGGATGCGCGCGCCTTAGGCTTAAAAGGCCAGACGCGCGCGCCTCCCCCATCAGGAAACAGAATGCCCAGAAAAGATGTAGATTTCAATCAGAATGCAAGTTTAACCCTCAAATAAATAGTCCCCAGCAGAGTCGCCACTGTAGATACCCCGGGGAAACCACGGCTTGGCTAGAGCGGTGAATTATCCTAGGATGTCTAACTTGTTTTTAGAGTCGCCACCTATGTTTTGAGGAACATAAGAAAAACCTATAGATTGTAGCCTAAGTTTGATTACGAAAACAGAGATTCTTTGTTTTGAGGTTCGGGGTTAGATTACGAGATGGGAAGTACCGAAACACCCATCTCGCCCAACTTGAGTTGGTCTTGCTTGATCAAAATCTACATGAATGAAAATGTTCTTCTTCTTCTTCTTTAAGTCATAAAAAGGGGGTTTAAAAATAGGATTTGGAATGTAGGAGATAACTCCTTAACCAACCTCAATGAGATGAGGTGATCATTAGAGTCATGTCCCAAAATGATTTGGGTGATTGCACATTTGATTAAAGTAAAAGAGAGAGAGGAGATGAAGTAGAAAAGAAAGGAAAAGATGGACTTTTACCTACAATTCGAAGACCTTCAAATGTTGCTTGAAGAAGTCCTTGGAGAACCTTTAGAAAGTGATTTTGGTATAGTTTTTGTAAGTTCAATCTTCCGTCCTTGAAAATGGAGGTAAAGAGAGGTTTTTATAGGTGAAAGATGGGAGTTTTTGGTGCCAAAACTCAGTCACCAAGAAATCCTTCCCGGGCAAAATCCTGTAAATTGAGCAAGGGAGGGAATCCTGGCCAGAAATCTGTAGCTGACGCCCAGAGGCGCGCGCTTCCTGCTTTGGGGGCGGGAGGCGCGCGCGCCTGGCTCCTCCTGTCGGAGGCGCGCGACTCAGAGAAGGCAATTTTGACAGAATGGACTAGAAAGTCAGCCCTGTCATTCAGTTTAGTCCCTGGACTTAACGAAGTCAGTCAGGATCTTAACGGAAGTGACAGAAACTAACGAGAAACACTTAAAATGGGGAGAAACACAAAATCAAATGTGCAATCGGGCTGAGCGGTCCAAGGCGGGGTGTCTACAATATGTAGGATTAAGATAGTCATGTGAGTTTCTCGTTAATGTCTCCCTCTCCCTTTCTTATGTCTTTGCAGGTTCGGTAGTCAGCTCCAGCAGACGTAATTGATGGTGCGGAATCAGAATGGTAGAATTGTTTTTGGCGCATTCGCAGTATGTGTGTGGTATATTATGGCGCAATTGTGGTATGGATATGGATTTTCTTCAGGATATGTGGTTTGTATAGTTCCTAAAAACAGTGTTTGTTTTAGATCAGGAGGTAGAAGGTGGTTGGAACATTAGTTTTTTTTTTGCATTGAGTGTTATGGGGACAAAGATATTGTTTGAAGTTGTACTAGTTAAGTGCCACAGTTGTTAAGTGGGAGTTCCCTAATAATATATCTGAAATTTCCATTATATGTCAAGTATACATAACAAAATGTGAAAGAAAAATTTGAAGTTTTTTGTTATGATAGAGCAAGCAGATAGATAAATAGATAGATAGATGGATATATAAAGTACCATAACTGAGCACCTGTAAACTGTGGATACATATTTATAAACACATAACTATACATATGACATTAAGGAGCGATTAATGCCTCTTCAACTAAATTATGAATTTCTAAAGTATCCTTCTCATCGCTAGTAGGTTCATCAGGTTGTTGGATTTTTTAAATAATCCACTCTGGTAAAACAACATCTTGCGGAAAATCTTTGGATTGTACTAAATGAATAAGCTTCTCCCTGTTGCCATTAGCTGAAAAGAGTAGTTTGTTCCACTTCAAGCTCAATTTGGGCACAAACTTATAGTTTTCGGATTCAACATCAATACAATCTTTAGCAGATTTCAATCTCTTTGCACGCTCAGTTAATACTGTCACCGCTGCGCGACCCTGTGTCTGTCCGGAATTTCTTGCACTTGGAACTGCTCTGTTACTTAGTAGTTGAGGATTAGCATTAACATAACGTACCACTTCCTCAGCAACTTCTCTTGCGAACGATCTACTTGTTTCATTATCAACGTACATTGGTTGTCGTTGCCGCGCATACATTTGTTGCACCGCACCCTCCCATACACTAAACTGTCCAGTCACATCATCTCTAAAATTATGGAACTTATCTCTCACAAGGTGTAGGAATTCATCCTCAAACTCTTTGTTTTGTTTTATTAAAGCTTCAAAATCGACCTTCGTAACACTATGGGAGATTAAGTTTTCGACCCGTGACATGATGGTATCCAAAGTGGGATGGGGATTAGTGTATATATTCTCAGCAACTGCCTCACCACCATTTATGGTACCATTCCAAGGCTCGACCTCATTGTCTTCATCCGAACGTACAAACAAATCTGAGAAAGATATGAGACTTGCGTTGTTACTCATGTAGGCCTTGTGAATAAATAAAGCAAGAAAAATCATCTTTGAAGCCAGCCTCCAACCACGCGAACGGCTGTAGACACCCCACCTTGGACCGCTCACCCAAATTGCACATTTGATTTTGTGTTTCTCCTTATTTTAAGTGTTTCTCGTTAGTTTCTATTACTTCCATTAAGTTCCTGACTGACCTCGTTAAGTTCAGGGACCAAACTGAATAGCAGTGCTGAATTTCTAGTCCATTATGTCAAAAAGGCGATCTCCAAGGCACGCGCCTCCACCCTTTGGGGTCAGAAGCACGCGCATCCCGCCACCAAGGCAGGAGGCACGCGGACCTGGGCGTCAGTTATAGATTTCTGTCCAGAATCCCTCCCTTGCTCCTTTTAATAGGATTTGCCCGGGAAGCTGATCTTTGTGACTTGGTTTTGGCACCAAAAACACATCTCTTTTACCTATAAAAACCCCTCTTCACCTCCATTTCAAAGGACTCTCTTTTTGGACTTCTTTTCTAGCACTCTACCACTTTTTGAACACAAGAAAACTATACAAAAATCACTTTCAAAGCATTCTCAAGGCATTTTCCTAAGAAGAACTTGGAGTCATTTTGAAGGGTAAACAAGACTTTTCTTTCTCTCTTCTCTACTTCATCTCTCTTCTTCTCTTTTATTTCATCAAAAGTGCAATCACCCAAATATTTTGGGACATGACACCAAAGACTACTTCACTTCATTGAAGCTAGTTAAGGAGTTATCTCCCTACATTCCAAAAACCCCTTTTAAAACACCCTTTTATTATAGTCAAGAATAGGAAGAACATTTTATTATTTATGTAGACTTTGATCAAGCAAGACCAACATTAGTTGGGCGATATGGGTGTTTAAGTACTTCCCATCTCGTAACCTAACCCCCGAACCACATGACAAGAATCTCTATTTTCGTAATCAATCTTAGGCTAAATATTAGGTTTTTCTTATGTTCCTCTAAAACATAGGTGGCGACTCTAACAAACTAAAACACAGATAGACATCCTAGGACAACTCGTGCGCTCTAGCCAAGTCGTGGCCTCTCGGGGTATCAACAGTGGCGACTCTGCTGGGGAGATTCGAGGGTTAAACTTGCGTTTCTGATCAAAGACTACATTTTTTCTGGGTATTCTGGTTCCTGATGGGGGAAGCGTGCGCCTCTGGCCTTTTTGGCCTAAGGCACGCGTGGCCCATATCAAGGACCAGAGTCACCCGCTTCTTAATGTTCTTCCTATTCTTTTTCTTTTTGCTACACTAATCATTTTTGTAGGGGTCACAATGTATATTCAGGACCAGGGCAATCCCCTGAGTCCAAAGTCTGACAGGTTTACCCAGAAGCGGGCGCCTCCAATATACTCTGCGCCACGCGCGCATATCCCATAATATAGGCCAGAGGCGCGCGCTTCTGGGTGGTTTTCCAGAACAGAGACAGTTTTAGAACATGGCAGAATGATGGGGGTGTGGGCACAGTTGCCTGCATTATGGACTAATTTAGACCTTTGGACTGTTTTACTTTCGTGTTTTGTTTTATTGGTCACACGGGTGATTCGAGAGTTGTAAATTATGTGCTTATTTGATTTTCTTTCAAAAAAAAAAAGTAAAAAATGTTTTGTCACATGTTGGACCTCACACTACATGCACAAATTCTTATAAATTGCTTACTATCGAGTCGCACAAGTTCATAACCCCAAACCCGTCGAGGCCCGTCCTAGAGAGTTTCAAGCTCCACCCTACCTTGACTCTCTTAAAGCGGTAAACCTCAGCCCATGGCGTAGTTCATGACTACATGCCGGGGGTGACCTTTAAGCCTCTCATTAGCCGAGCACAAGCAAACACAATTCTAGTGGTATCATGGACGAAATAAAACTCCGTCCCCAAGTGGATATTATGGACGAAAATAAAATATCCGTCCCCGCATGTATGCTTTACTACATTAGCTTAGTTTAATCCCGACATGTATAGGATTCACAAGCGTGATGGAATCCGATGAGTATATGGGACTGCGAGAAGGTCTATATACTAGTGTGATGATTCCATTATTTTCTTAGAAACTCAAAAGGGATCCCGTCCCTCTGACTTATTAAAAAAAAAGTCTTTTTTTATGTGGTTTTGAGTCGTGTGTGTGTTCCAAACCTCTTCATGGACTGAAAGTGTTACTCAAGACTGACAAGGGTCTCTTCTGCAATATATGTTCAATTGGTACTTACTGTGTCTACTGGGATTCAGCGAATCGGTTAGTTCATGAAGTGATTACTCCAACAGCTCCAGCAGCAACCATGACCGGCAGCAGCAACGCCATGTCTATTGAACAACTCTCAGCTATGGTCCAAGTACTCCAAGAGCATGTCTCCACTCTTAACAAGAGTCCCAAAACAAGGATGATCTTTGGCAATCCCATCTTGACAATCAAAGGGAGGCCCACGAGGCCGAAATGGAGCAAATGAAAGAGAAGCTCACCAAGCTTGCCAAGGGTAAAGATAAGAAACACAATGACGAGTCCGAATGGACCAAGGGTTTGTTTGAGAGCCCCTATGTCAGTGCTCGCACCAAGAAAATGGGGGAACCGAGCAACGAGAACAATGAGCACAAGATGGTTGATTCAATTATGGCCTATATAGATCAACGTTTCAACGGCCTCAACTTGGGGAAAATCCCCGACACGAGCCTTTATTAGTCCTCCATTCTCATGAGCACCATGGCCCCTCTCCCCGATAAGTTCAAGATGCTCGACATCAGCAAGTTCAAGGGAAACTCTTGCCCCATGGCACACATTGAGACTTACATATGGGCTATGGTTCCGAAGAAGGTCTCTCCTAAAGTTATGGCACAATGCTTCCCTCTTACTCTCGAGGGGGTGGCAAAGGATTGGTATGCAACTCTCCCGCTCACAGTCCGTCTTGATTGGGACACCGCTATGCTTGCCTTCAAGAGTCAATACCAAGGCAACACCACGCATCGCCCGACCAAGAAAGAGCTCGAGAACACCACCCAAAGAGACAATAAGTCCTTTATTGATTTTACAAGGAGGTGGAATGACAAGCTTGCCAAAATTGTCGAGAGGCCTAACACTAAGGAGAAAATGGACATCTTCCTCAAGTGTCTAAAGATTGATCTCCGTACCCATTTAAGTAGGGCTTGCTATGCAAATTTCTCTCAAATGTATAATTAAGAGAAAGTAGTGAATGTGTGGTGGAAAATGAAGAGAGAAAATGAGTGGGGTAAATAGTAGTGTTGGTTGGATAAAATGAGTGGTGGAAAATGAAGAGAGAGAATTAGTGTGGTTAAATGGGTGGGGTTGGGTGAATATAAAATATTAAAAAGTTTGCCATTTTGGGCAGTCTTAATTGAGGTGAAACGGATGAAAAGGGAAATTAGTCTCAATTCACATGAAACGGAGGGAGTATAATCCAATTATATTATCAACATGATATTATTAAAATAATCATACATGAACGAAGCTCTGATACCACTGTTAGGTTTTGAGGGTCCTTGCACAGCGGAAGACGGCAAAAGAAAATCAACAAAACCCTAAGCCCCAAGATCCATTCATGATGATTAAATTAATAGCAAGATGAATTCAGAATACTAACTGTTTTTTAGCGTTTTAAATTTTTCGGATCTTCAAATCTTCAAGTCTTCAAGTCTTCAAGTTTAAGATTTGATCTCCTCGTTCTTCGCATTCTTCAGATCAGGATCACAGGAACATGAACTTGAGATGCTAAATCAAGCATCCTCTATGTGTATCCACACGCGAATGAATATCTAGAACCATTCTAGATCTGGATTGCTAGACCCATTAGAAAACACACTTTTCTAATCCTCAAAGGCTATATGAATTTTCATGCGTTCTTGATCTTTGATTCTCAATCTTAGATCAAGAATTATGTTTCTCAAACATATTGGGTTGCTTAAGTTTAATGGTTGGTGAAAATATGTATTTATAGTCCCTAGTCATTAACCCTTAATGACCTAGAAGACCTAAATCCCGCCACCCAATTAAAATGGCCAAAACCGCCTCCAGGGACACTGGCACGGTCGTGCTCACAAATTGGTATGGACGTGCCACTTGTGCCGACCAAAATCTCCCCAAGCGTATATTAGCACGGTTAAGCTTGTAAACTGACACGGTCATGCGCACAGAACCGCACGGTCGTGCCATTTGGGCCGAACCTGCCAGTTTTTCAGCTTTTCCAATTTTAGCCTTTTGATCAATTCGTTCTTTTGTGTGTGACCCCATAGGATTATATTAAGTTGGAAATGAGTCAAACCAAGGTCAACCCCATAAGTCATAAGCGGACTCTGGCAAGCCATCATGACTACCCAATTAATATAACTTAAACGAAGTTCGTTATCCTCATAGAATATATCACAATCCTTTTGTCACGCGATATCATATTGAACATAAGCCACAGTCCAAGTCAACTTACCATATTCAATGCTTTCTCGATCTCGATTAGATTGATTATGAGCAAATGATATTGATCACATCAATTCATTTGAGCGTGGCCACGCATTTCATCAATCTCACTCTACGAGTGGCCTAAGCAGATATCTCTCTTGAGGAGGGACAAATTCCATATTGACTTATAATTCTTCCCTACAAGAATCCGATTATGCCAATCATAACCTTTATGACTACCTGGTTAAGGGTATCGGTTGACTGTGTCAAACATAATGTTCATCATGTGGAAGACCATGATAATCTCAGGTCTAAGGATATCAAATGATATAACTACATGAGATTTAATTATGACATTTGACCATGATATAAATATCATAGGTGGGTCATGTCTAGTGCTTGTTCACCAACAAGTACCCATAAGTTTAATTTGTATCACATACACATGATCATCTCATGATCACCAATTAAACTTATACTAGTTCTTCATAAGTACTAGGGATGGGGATTATTATATGAAACTTGCAAAACATATTACAATCCAAGGTTGTTATCTCCATAACAAATGAGAACATGATGTAATGTAAGGCCTTTCTCAAGGGCCTAAGGCATAATCTCCAATAGGATTATGGTGAAAGAATGGTGTAAATTGAAGCAAATTGTGATGGATTTGGGTCTATTGTTAAGAGAGAGAAAAGTGGGTGGAGCTGGTGATTGTGGGTGATTTTGAGGGATGGGGATGGTGTTAGGGGGAAGGAGATTAGGAAGGGAGTTGTTTTAATGGAAGGGGGAGGGATTTTCGGTGTTGAGATGGTGGGTTTAGGGAGGAAGAGTGGCGGGTAGGGGTAGAAGAAGATGAAAGAAGACGAGCTAGGAGAGAGAGAGATATATTATGCGTGGAGCTTTCGGTAGTGATAATGGTTTTGCGGAGGAGTAGGGAAACTGCTATGGAGGTGAGGAGAAGAAGAGAGGGCCGACGGGTTGTGAGAAAGAAAGGGATTATGAGAGGATGGATTATGGTGAAAGAATTTTTTATTTTTTTTTCAAGGGCACTAGTGAGCACGACTTGTTCATACGTGCAGATAGGAGAGATTTCAACTGGCACGAGTCGTGCTGCGCCTGGCAGGTTTTTTTATTTTATTATTATTAAATAGCCAGACCTTTTTCTTTTTTTTTTAAACAAAAAAACTCCTAATCTAGAAATAAAAATGCATACTATACACTACGAAACCTTCCCCCACGCTTAAACTACACAGTGACCTCAGTGCGTAAAAGTGAATAAAAATAAGGATAGTTTAAACGTAGGAGAAAAAGTGGTACCTCATTAGTGCACATTCCATCCCGTTTGAGCTCGAATTGTCTTCATAAATTGCTTCTTCTTTGCAGTCATCGCGCTCAAACCTCCATACTTCTCTACCACCATCGGACCACTAGTTATCATCACTTCTTCCTCACCCAAATAAGCATATTTTTTGTGCTCAGGAAGATCTTTTAACTTCTGCTCATGTACTCTCTCAACAAATGGTCCATATTTTACTGCAGGAATCTACAAACGAATCCTCACATCATCATTCCCACTAACCTTGGACACATCCTATACCTTTGGCTCTACTACATCCATAAAACATAGTGACTGACCATCATCCTTAGGGACTTTCTTGGAGTCAAAAATGTTTAACTCCATTAAATCCCCATCAAACTCCATAGTCAATGATCCGTTGGAAACATCCAACTTACTATGAACCGTAGACATAAATGGCCTCCCCAATAGAATGGGAGCCTTAGGATCCGTATCTATATCTAGTACATAAAAATCAGTAGGGAATATGAACTTACTAATCCATACTAGAACATCCTCAACCCTATCTGCCAACTGATTAACCACCCTAGTATCCTGTAGGGGTCCCAACTTTAGTTTTTCAGACAATGCATAAGGCATTACATTGATTGAAGCACCCAAGTCAAGCATAGCCATATGCTTAGAATGATCACCTAAACACACCGGAATCACAAACATACCCAGATCACTGCACTTCTTAGGCATCTTGTTCTTATAAACCGTAGACACATGTTCATGGACCTTCCTCTTTTTCTGACTTCTCACTTTTTGATCCCTCTTCAACGTACACAACTTCTTAAGGAATTTTACATATCTCGGGACAGTCTACAGCAAGTCCAAAAAATAGAATATTTACCTCAAGCCTCTTGAAAGTGTCAAATATAGCCTTGTCAGGCTCTGGTTTGCGATGCTCTCTCAAAGCCTCAGGAAATGGAACATATGGCTCATAAACTGTAGGTTTTAGTGTAGCACTCTTCTCCTCCTTCAGGATCTTCTCAGTAGGCACAAACAACCTCCTCAAACTCAATTACTGGCTCCTCTAGTACAACTCTCTTCCCAATCTCCTTACTACTATGCAAAGTCATGGCATATGCACTCTGCTTAGGGTTCGGTTCTATTCTAGACTACACCTTCGCTACCTCATTAGCCTCTAATCTCCCAACCGCATCAGCTATTTTCCCCCATTTATCTCTCCAGATTACAAATACTCGCATCGGTGTTTTGTTGATACTGCTGAAAATTACCATTCATCATACTCACTGACTGTGCTAAAGAGTGAAACATATCATCTATAGACTGTCTCGGAGGGTTACTCTGATACTGCTGTTGTTGCCCATACGGTGGTCTGTACTCGACCCCACTACACTAACCTGTCTGAAACTTGATCTCCTGCCATGTGTTCTTGTGCTCTTAGCTAACTCATCTATCACCTATTTTGCCTCCTCAGTTGTCTTGTTCAGAATACTTCCCCCACAATAAGAATCAACCAACCGTTTATCCTGAATTGTCAACCCCCCATAAAAGTACACGATCAACTGGTCATCATCGAATCCATGATACAGGCAACTCCGGCATAGCTTGTGGAACCTGTATAATAATCATATAAGGTCTCATCCACCTTCTGCTCCATCTTACTAATGTAATGTCCCGTTTCATCACGTTGATCTGATCCGATGGGAAAAACACATCCAAGAAAACCTCCTTCATTTGCTGCCAAGTGGTGATACTATTACGTGGCAGATGATAATACCACACACTCGCCATGTCCTTCAGAGTGAATGAGAAGGCTCTGAGTAGTAAGTGCTCTAAAGGTAGTGCAGCCAGCTTCATACTTTGACAAATCTGCACAAACTGGGATATATACTGATTCAGATTCTCTCCAGGCATCCCAGTGAAGTGTGGTAACTGGCTCAACAGCCCCGGATTTAACTCAAAAGTAACTCCCGTAGGTAGAGCAGGGAATTGGACTATATGAGGTTGCTCGCTCTAATTAGGGGTTGTTTTCTGCCTCAATGTCTGGTCTGCCATTTATTTTCTAATTCAAGACTTCCAAGCAGATTTTCAGTGGAACGGTTGTGGACCATAAAAGGTTCCACACTAAAACAACTAACACAATTAAAAATAACTAAAAAAAAACTAAATAACTAAACTACCAAAAACAAATAAAAAGAACAAGAACAAGAAATAAACTAAAAACGTAAACAAATAAACACCGTTCCCCGGCAACGGCGCCATTCCCCGGCAACGGCGCCAAAATTTGGTAGGCTTAGTCGTATGCCTACTAAATTAGACCTAAACTCGGCCACTAATAATGTAATTAGGGTAAGTCAGGGTCGATCCACGAAGAACGATGATTGTTTGAGAACTAATCACTTAACCAGATTGAGGGTTGTTTTTGATATAATTAATTCCTAAAAAGGGAAATTAAAATAAGATGATTAAAACAATGATTTAAAAATTACTTCAGATTTGATTCCTATCCCCGTCCTCTAATTCAATTTCATTGGTACTTCTTTTTCTCCGTTAATCCTATTCACTTGATCACGAGATGTTTTTCAATCTCTGTCTTTTCTTACTGATTAGTCTATAGCAGTGGCACACTCACTATAAACCCTAATTAAAATCAAACCTAGACTGACACAGAAAAGGTCTAAATATTAATTGATTTAATTAAGAGACTAAGATCAAGAACGCTTTCTTAGTTTACTAGATAATCGCTTAATTTTGCCTACTTCCCGAATTGCTATGGCACATACACAATTCGTGAAAATGCTACGGTGAAAACCCTAATTCTGGCACAGAACAGAGTAATCTAGCATAGATCAATAAAAAGGAAAGTGAATTTGCCAAATCCACAAACCCTATATACAAATCTAAAATAAGAACAAGCAAAATTATGAATAGAATGAATAGGAGAATAAGAAAATTACCTTAATTGAACTAAAATAGGTTCAAGTTACAAATCTAAAGCTATGGAGATTAGTTCTCCATAGCTTTAAAAACACATCCAAGAAAACTTTCTTCAGTTGCTGCCAAGTGGTGATATTATTAGGTGGCAGATCATAATACCACACACTCACCATGTCCTTCAGAGTGAATGAGAAGGCTCTGAGTAGTAAGTGCTCTAAAGGTAGTGCAGTCGGCTTCATACTTTGACAAATCTGCACAAACTGGGATATATACTGAATCGGATTCTCTGAGTAGTAAGTGCTTAATTTAAGAGACTAAGATCAAGAATTCTTTCTAGGTTTACTAGATAATCGCTTCATTTTGCCTACTTCCTGAATTGCTATGGAACATACATAATTCGTGAAGATGCTATGCTGAAAACCCTAATTCTGGCACAAAACAGAGTAATCTAGCATAGATCGATAAAAAGGCAAGTGAATTGGCCAAATCCACAAACCCTAAATACAAATCTAAAATAGGAACAAGCAAAATTATGAATAGAATGAATAGGAGAATAAGAAAATTACCTCAATTGAACTAAAATAGGTTCAAGTTACAAATCTAAAGCTATGGAGATTAGTTCTCCATAGCTTTAAAAACACATCCAAGAACACTTTCTTCAGTTGCTGCCAAGTGGTGATACTATTAGGTGGCAGATCATAATACCACACACTCACCATGTCCTTCAGAGTGAATGAGAAGGCTCTGAGTAGTAAGTGCTCTAAAGGTAGTACAACCGGCTTCATACTTTGACAAATTTGCACAAACTGGGATATATACTGATTCGGATTCTCTGAGTAGTAAGTGCTTAATTTAAGAGACTAAGATCAAGAACGCTTTCTAAGTTTACAAGATAATCGCTTAATTTTGCCTACTTCCCGAATTGCTATGGCACATACACAATTCGTGAAGATGCTACGGTGAAAACCCTACTTCTGGCACAAAACAGAGTAATCTAGCATACATCAATAAAAAGGCAAGTGAATTGGCCAAATCCACAAACCCTATATACAAATCTAAAATAGGAACAAGCAAAATTATGAATAGAATGAATAGGAGAATAAGAAAATTACCTCAATTGAACTAAAATAGGTTCAAGTTACAAATCTAAAGCTATGAAGATTAGTTCTCCATAGCTTTAAAAACACATCCAAGAAAACCTTCTTCATTTGCTGCCAAGTGGTGATACTATTAGGTGGCAGATGATAATACCACACACTCACCATGTCCTTCAGAGTGAATGAGAAGGCTCTGAGTAGTAAGTGCTCTAAAGGTAGTGCAGCCGGCTTTATACTTTGACAAATCTGCACAAACTGGGATATATACTGATTCAGATTCTCTGAGTAGTAATTGCTTAATTTAAGAGACTAAGATCAAGAACGCTTTCTAGGTTTACTAGATAATCACTTAATTTTGCCTACTTCCTGAATTTCTATGGCACATACACAATTCGTGAAGATGCTACGGTGAAAACCCTAATTCTGGCACAAAACAGAGTAATCTAGCATAGATCAATAAAAAGGCAAGTGAATTGGCCAAATCCACAAACCCTATAAACAAATCTAAAATAGGAACAAGAAAAATTATGAATAGAATGAATAGGAGAATAAGAAAATTACCTCAATTGAACTAAAATAGGTTCAAGTTACAAATCTAAAGCTATGGAGATTAGTTCTCCATGGAAGGGTTACAAAAGCTCCAGAGAGAAAAGAGTACGTAGTGTTTCCCAGTCAAAAAGAATCGCCCTCCTCTAATTCTAATTCTAATTCTAATTCTAATTCTAATTCCAAACTAAATATGACTAAGGAAATAATAATAAAAAATAAAATAAAATAAAATAAAAAGAAAATAAATAAAGAAAAACTAATCTTCCCAGTCCGCCGCCTTCTCTGTGATTGACGGGCCGTTTTCCACACTTTTCATTTTAGTCCCAGGAGTCTTCATATTTTCAGTACAGTCCTCCAACTTTCAGAAATTTCAAAACAGTCCCTCAACTTCCAGAAATTGCAGTTTGGTCCTATACTCCTTCGCTCCGGCTGACTTTGACTTTGCCTTGACTTTGACTATTCTTGATCCTTGAGACATGACTTTAAAGCTCACCAAAAATTACATCCGGAAAACTAAATAAATAAAAACGACATTCTACCCCCGGATTACAATAAAGCCCAAATGATAAAATATTGCCCCAAATACATCAAAACTAGTCTAAGTACATCAAAATGAATGAAAATACATAGGAAAATAAGGGAAATAATATATACAAAATCCACCACATCATTAACCCCCAAATTTCAAGGCGTCATCAGTGGTTCCATTGCCGGGAAACGAAAATTTTTCCTTGTGCTTTCTTGTTTCTTTGTTTTCCTATTCCAGAATAGTTCAATCGTTTGTTTTCAACATATCAAAATTGAACTCATGCCTTTCATTTGATTCCTCTATTTTCTATACGAATCTTAAATTGTTCTCTGTTTTTCCATTTCTTTTGCTTGTGTTAATCGTTTGTTTCAAAGATGAATGGGAAAGAAATAGCGAATACGGGTGTAAACCCTTCAAAGCCTATTGCACAAGGATCTGTCTTTGCTCATTTGGGAGAGAAAACCCCCAGTGGTAACTCTTGTAATCCATCTCAAAGGGCTAAAAGAGAGGCTGATCTCAGGGATCAAATCGAAACTTCGAGAGCGCAAAAAAATCAAAAAGCTCCTATTTCCCCTTTTACTCCTGAGCAGATTCAGAAGAAAATTCAAATTCTTAAAGATAGGAAGACTTTGGTGGCGGAGGGCCTTCACCTAAATTTTGCACTAGAGGAGTTGTTCAATGTGTTAGTGTTGGTGCCCTAGGTATGTTTATTTAAACATTATGTATG
This sequence comes from Campanula takesimana, assembly GCA_026119855.1. Taxonomy (NCBI): domain Eukaryota; kingdom Viridiplantae; phylum Streptophyta; class Magnoliopsida; order Asterales; family Campanulaceae; genus Campanula; species Campanula takesimana. Next base: position 882,218 of record JAOWBW010000383.1, on the reverse strand, counting down.
TTATCATTTTTTTCATATTAATAAAGAGATGTTTTGATTATTATTTTTGTTCATGTTTACTTATAATAATCTCCGTCCCTAGAGCTTATGAAGCACTAGCATAAGTCTAAATGATCATGGGATGATCATGTTAGATTTTTGGGTACTTTTTAGAGAACAAGGTACTGGACATGACCCGCTCTATGAGATTTATGTCATGGTCAATGTCATATATAGATCTCATATTAGTTATGTCATTTTAATCCTTAGACATGAAGTTATTATAGTCTTCCACTTGATGAACATTATGTTTGACATATTCAAACGCTACCTTTAACCAAGTAGTTATAAAGGGTATGATTGGCATAATCGGATTCACGTAGGGAAGAATAATAAGCTAAATGGATTTGTCCCTCTTCGGAGAGATGTCAAGCTTGGGCCCCTCGTAGAATGATGATGATGAAATGTTTGGCCAAACTCAAATGAATTGATTGGATCAATGTCATTTGGATTATCAACATATTCGGAATCGATAAAGTATTGAACAAATACAAGTTTACTCAATGACCATGACTTGTGTTCAATGACATCATGGACAAAGGGATTGTGACATGTTCTATAAAGGAATACGAACTTGTATATAGTTACACTATTTGGGTAGGCATGACGGTTTGCTAGAACCTAATCATATCTTATGGGTTTATGTTTAAACCCATTGCAACCTTAGTGTAATCCTATAGGGTCACACACAAATAGAACGAATCCTAAAGGACTTATTTGGAATTTGGGTCGAAGGGCCTTTAAGGGATTTGTTGGTCCCAAAGACACAACAAGGGTATGAAAAGAGGCGAGGGGGGGTGAATAGCATATTTAAAATTATCAACCCTTTTTCAAAATTCAACCTTATGCTTACTATTGAGTTTTGTGGTCAAGTAAAACCACTAGTTCAAAGTAAAATGCACAGCGGAAGTTTTTGAGAAAAACGAGGTAGAGTTGGTTTTGAAGATAAAACAGCTAGGTAGGCAAATTGCGGTCGACAATATTGTGGTCGGCAATATTGTGGTTGCCAAAGAAAACAAACTTAAAATATTCAAAGGTAAGCAAGGGTGCGGTAATCAAACTTGCGGTAAGGTAACCTTGCGATCGGATATGTGCGGTCGGCAAGGTTACTGACTTGATAGGTTGAAAATGAAAGTCTCTGTCTGAGAGTTTTGGTAAAATGATAAGTAGTCAGAAGTAATAACTAAGGCAATAAGCAAGCAACAAATACAATTCACAATCGTTTGAATATCTGGAAGGATCAAAACACTAAACGACAAACAAGATTAATAAGAACAATAAGAACACTTACTGAAAGTAAATTTGCAGAAAGTAAATGACACAATAATTTGAAAGGTTCGATCTATTAAAAGATCTATGTCCTTTACCAAGATGGTCAGTCTTGGATTTTGAATGGAGGATATATTGATTCTTCTTGAGTACAAATTACAAAGATGAAGTATTGAATCAACACCTACTTTCTATGAAGAACAAATCCTACACTTAGACCTGTGTATCCCTAATAATGCAAGAGCTCTATGTAATCTATATAATTGACATCCTAATGAATCTTTAAGTGTTTCTGGGCTTGAGATTTGATGTCTTGAAGGTTGCTGGGGATCTTTGAAGATTTGAAGGCGGTTGCTTGAAGATTCAAATGATTCTGGAAATCTTGAGTATGATATTCAATCACCAAGTATTTCGACAGAAATTTCTCTCTTTGAATCTCAGCACACTTTCAATGAAGAAAGTAAGGGCTATTTATAGCCTTGGGTGAGAGAGATAGCTGTTAGATAAGTTTGGAAGATGATGAGCTGGAGCATTCTAATTGGAGCACATATCTTTCTCTTTTAGTTGCAGAAGTTAGTGGGCAAGATGTACTATCTTGTACCAGACATAATGACCAAATTCAAATTTGAATTTGCAACGTTTAAATCAAACTTGTCTTTTACTTGGATTTTCGGTAGCTAGTCTGCGGCAAGCTATTGCTTTGCGGTCACCATGCAGCAGCATGATTGTTGCGGTCATCAAAACCTTGCGGTCGCCTATAGATATTATGGTCGCTTATTGTAGATACCCCGGGGTGGACACCACGGCTTTAGGCTAGAGCGCGTGAGTTACCTAGGATGTCTAATTGTTTTTAGAGTCGCCACCCACGTTTTTTAGGAACGTAAGAAAACCTAATGTTTATGAGCCTAAGTTTGATTTACGAAAATAGAGATTCTTTGGGATGAGGGGTTCGGGGGTTAGGTGACGAAATGGGAAGTACTTAAACACCCATTTCGCCCGAGCAAGGTCGGTCTTGTTTGTTCATAATTCACTTTTAAAGATAAATGTGTTCTTCCTATTAAAATGATGATAAAAAGGGTTTTAGAGTTAAAATGTAGGGAGATGACTCCTAGGCCAATTCAATGTAATGAAAGGACCATTGGTGTCATGTCCCAAATGGTTTTGGGTGATTGCACACTTGATTGCAGAAGAAGAAGAAGAAGAAGAAGAAGAAGATAAGTTATTAAGACATTTACCTATAGTATCCTTCAAAAGAGAACCTCTTGTAAAGCCTTGAAGAAGAGGTTGAGTACTTTTGTTAAAGAAATCCCAAAGGAAAGGTCTAGGCAAAGAGTGAGTAAAAAGTCTAAAGTGATGATTTTTCAAGGTCCTCTTCCAATGATGGATTGGAGGGGTTTTTATAGTTGAAAAGTGACTGATTTTGGAGCCAAACGGAGTCTCCAAGAAATCTTTCCTGGGCAAAATCATGTATAATGAGCAAGGGAGAGATTCTTGGGCAGAATCTGTAACTGACACGCCCCAGAAGCGCGCGCATCCCACCTAGGCGGCGTAAGGCGCGCGCGTCTGGCCTCAAGGGGCGGAGGCGCGTGACTCTGAGAAGCAATTTTTGACAGAATGGACTAGAAAGTTAGAACTGTTATTCAGTTTAGTCCTGGGACTTAACGGAGTCCGTCTGGAACTTAACCAAAGTAACAGAAAACACTTAGAAGAGGGAGAAACACAAAACCAAGTGTGCAATCGGGGTGAGCGGTCCGAGGCGGGGTGTCTACAGAGCCCCTCGGCGGCGTGAATTACGAAGCAAACGCGCTGACGAAAGATAGACATCCGCCTAGGACATCACCAAGAAAAGGAAAAGACTCGATAAAAGCAGGAATTTGAAATTGCGGAGGACAGAGGTGCGCTCCCTGTGTGAGCGGATTTAAGAGATAAGGGTGCTCTCCCTGTGTGAGCGGCTTTGCCAATAGCGAGATCCGTTTGCTGAGAGCGGGATCCGTTTGCTGGAAGCGGGACCTGTTTGCTGATAGCGAGATCCGTTTGCTGGAAGCGGGACCCGGAGGACCGTTTGCTGAAGTGCGGGACCCGGAGGACCGTCTGCTGAAGTGCGGGACCTAGAGGACCGTTTGCTGAAGTACGGGACCTAGAGGACCGTCTACTGAAGTGCGGGATCTAGAGGACCGTCTGCTGAAGTGCGGGACCTAGAGGACCGTCTGCTGAAGTGCGGGACCTAGAGGACCGTTTGCTGAAGTGCGGGACCCGGAGGACCGTTTGCTAAAGTGCGGGACCTAAAGGACCGTCTGCTGAAGTGCGGGACCTAGAGGACCGTCTGCTGAAGTGCGGGACCCGAAGGACCGTTTGCTGAAGTGCGGGACCTAGAGGACCGTCTGCTGAAGTGCGAGACCTAGAGGACCGTTTGCTGAAGTGCGGGACCCGGAGGACCGTTTGCTGAAGTGTGGGACCTAAAGGACCGTCTGCTGAAGTGCGGGACCTAGAGGACCGTTTCCTGAAGTGCGGGACCTAGGGGACCGTTTGCTGAAGTGCGGGACCTAGGGGACCGTCTACTGAATGCGGGACCTAGAGGACCGTCTGCTGAAGTGCGGGACCTAGGGGACCGTCTGCTGAAGTGCGGGACCCGGAGGACCGTTTGCTGAAGTGCGGGACCCGGAGGACCGTCTGCTGAAGTGCGGGACCTAGAGGACCGTTTGCTCTGGATGGATGTAGATTTTGTTCGATGAAGAAGCGGTGATTCTGTGGCTCATCCCGGACCAAATTGTTGTCGTGATTTTGACTTTGACTTTGACGGGGTGCGGGCACAGTTGACTGCGGAGTGCTTTGTGCTGGGGATGAATTGTAAAAAAAACTGATCTTTGAGAAAATAAAAGACGCCCTACTTTGAATGGGAGTTTCTATCTTATTTCAGTTTTTAGGCATGCCTTAAGGGCGGACCAAACTAACGTGTGCCCAGCTGGGTGTTTGTTGTCGTCGTTTGAGCTTCCCTTGTTGCTAGGATTGTTCTTTTCTGCAGGTTGAAGGTGTTGGAATATCCGGGTTCTGTTCTGAACTGACAAAGGCATGTTCTGTTTCTGTCTGCTGTCAAACGCGCGCGTGTCTGGCTTTGGTCGAGGGGGGCGCGCGCATCTGGAATCGCTTGTCGGAGGCGCGCGCTTCTGGCTTGCTGTATTCCAGCCCCTTTCTTTTCTGAGCAGGGCACTCCAACAGCTATAAATTCAAACCATTTTCGATCAGAATGATCACACAGCAATATTCTGCATCCTTTCTTTTACTCTATACCTCAAAATTCTTGTAGCGATGGCCCCGGTGACCTTTACTTTTGAAGTTAAAGTTTCCGTTCCTGAAGGCGATAAGTCCGTCCCCATTGCTCCAATTGTGAAGACGCTTCCTAGCGTCTTTGATCGTTTGGGAAGACCAAGTGAGGATGTTGTTGCCGTGGATTCCGTGAAGCCGGTGATCCATGTGAGGGATTATAGGCCTCGTTTTTTGCCTAGGAAGAAGAAAGGCAAGGGAAATTCTTCCCATGTATGGAAGCGTCCCGTGGTTGTTCCGGTCAAAGCTCCTTCTAGTAAGGGTAAGGAGAAGGTTGTTGATGAAGCTCCATCTCGCCCGAGTGTCTTTTCTCGCCTTGGTGGTCTCGAGAATGCTCCGCCTCCCTCCAAGAAGACTAAAGGCCGTCCCCAAATGTGATGGGTTCCCAAACCGAAGAAAGATTAAATATTTATTTGTACCCCACGAGATTGCAATTTGGAATAGACCACTTGTTAGGATTTTAATGTTTTAAGTCTTTTAGTAGCTCAACATTTCCATTGTAATGATAAGAATGATTCAAGAAATGAAATAAATATTGCATCTCGTTAATTTGAAATGGTTTGGGTATTTGTTTATGTTTTAGACCGCACCCGAAGGTTGCCTACGTTCCTCCAGTGTAGAGGCTCAGGTCTCCGTAGTTCAAACAAACGAAGACCATTTTTTTTTGTATGTGTGCACCCTGTTTTTTGCCTAGATCGCCCTTTCGGGTTTTCAGTCTAGCGGGCTTCTTTTTTGCACGTGCTCTAATTTTTTTCTAGGCCGCCCTTACGGGTTTTCAACCTAGCGAGCTCTTTTTTTTTTTGGTCTTCGTTTATTAGATGTAAAATCTCTTCAATTTGTTGAGGTTGACTTCCTTTGGCAGCTGATCTCCGTCTAAGTCCACAAGTCAGACTTCACCACCGCTTAGTATCTTCTTGACTACGTACGGACCTATCCATCGGGGTCCCCATTTTCCAAGGGGGTTCATGGAATTAGGAGGGTGTTGTCTTAGGACCAAATCTCCCACACTGATGTTTCGGGGCTTCACCTTTTTGTTGAAAGCCCTAGCCATTCTTTGTTGATAAGCCCTCGTACGCTCGATTGCCCTTAGCCTTTTCTCGTCGAGTAGGGCTAGCTGTTCATATCGACTTTGCATCCAATCGACTTCGTTGACTTGGTTCTCGAGGAGGACCCGTAGGGATGGGACTTCGAGCTCTATTGGTAGTACAGCTTCGGAACCATATACCAGTGCATAAGGAGTTTCTCCAGTCGTTATTCGTATCGATGTGCGGTAGCCCCATAATGCCAGAGGTAGCTTTTCGGGCCAATCCCTTCTAGTGGAGGCCATTTTCTTCACAATGGTCTCGATTGTCTTATTAGCTGCCTCGACCGCACCGTTTGCTTGAGGGCGGTATGGAGATGACTTGTGCTTAGTGATCTTGTATTCTACCAGGACTGCGTCCATCTCTTTCTCGAAGTGAGAGCCGTTGTCTGAGATGATCTCATGAGGAACGCCGTATCGGCACATGATGTGGGTTTTCACGAATTCGGCCACCTTCTTGGCGTTGAGAACTCGGTAAGCCTGTGCTTCGACCCATTTTGTAAAATAGTCCACGGCTACTAGGACGAAAGATTGTCCGTTGCTTCCAGTAGGGTGAACTTTGCCGATGATGTCTATGCCCCAACAAGAGAAAGGCCAAGGTGTAGTCATATTGTAAAGCTGTGAGGGTGGAGCGTGCTGTAGATTGGCATGGAATTGGCATTTGGCGCACCTCTTGACTTTCTCGATGCAGTCCCTTTCCATGGTACTCCAATAATAACCCATGTGGAGTATCTTCTTGGTCAACATAAACCCGTTCATGTGGGGCCCACATTCACCTTCGTGGATCTCATGCATGATTTCTTGAGCTTCAGTCTCATTTGCGCATAGGAGATTGATCCCTTCATAATGCCTTTTGTAGACTCGGTCCCCAATCAGTACATATCGGGAGGCTAGTCTTTGCAATGCCATTTGAGACTTCTTATTGCTATTCTCGGGATAAGCACCATCCTTGAGGAAATTCATGATATCCGTGTACCACGGGGAGTTTGTTTGGACCTCGTTGATCTCGATACTCATGCAGTATGCCGGATTGTTCCTTCGGGAAATTTTGAAGTGCTTCACCATTTTACCCTCAGGTATTTCAACCAGTGAAGCGATGGTGGCTAGTGCATCAGTAAAACGGTTTTTGTCCCTTGGCAGGTAATTGAAGGTGATTTTTTGAAACTGTTCAACCAACTCCTCGAGATGTTGACCATACCGTTGCAGAGTCGAGTCTTGAATCTTCCACTTTCCAGATGTCTGGTTGATGATGAGCAAGGAATCACCGAATACTTCTAAACTTGTGACATTTCTTTCGAGGGCTGCTTCGAGCCCCGCTATGCAAGCTTCATGCTCAGCGGTGTTATTAGTGGCTTCAAATTCAAGGCGGATAGCGATTGGAGTATACATGTCTTTTGGATCAACAAGTAACATCCCTATGCCATATCCATGCTTATTGGCTGCGCCATCAAAAAAAAGTTGCCACTTGTTTTCTTCTGTTGTAGCATAAATTAAATGCTCGTCGGGGAACTGTACATCTTCCCCCTTCACTTCGTCACACGGAAATTCAGCAAGCTGATCACTGAACACTTTCCCCCTGATGGATTTGAGTGTGACGTAAGTGATATCGTAGCCGGCGAGCATGAAATACCATTTGGCTATTCTTGTTGACATGAAAGGCTTTTCGAAGATGTAGCGGAGCGGGTCCAGTTTTGCTACCAACTTGATTGGGAAGGCCTCCACTTTTTGGCACGCATCGGTCCATTCTAGAGCCACATTTTTCTTGAGTAGCTTGAAGATCGGTTCACACATGGAGGTGAGTTGGTGCACAAACCGACTGATGTATTGAAGTCTGCCCATGAAACCTTTGATTTCTTTCTGCGTCTTTGGGGAGGCATGTCAATGATTGCCTTGATCTTGGAGGGATCGGCTTCAATTCCTCTTTCAGTGACCATGTAACCTAGAACCTTTCCTCTGATGACCCCAAAAGTGCACTTTGCGGGATTGAGTCTCATGTTGTGTTGTCGAAGCCTTTTAAAGAACTTGCGAAGGTCGATCAAATGTTGACCATTGGTTCCCTTCGAATGGATGATCATGTCGTCTACATAGACCTCGATATCTTTATGAATCATGTCATGGAACAGATCAGTAGCAGCCCTCTGGTAAGTAGCCCCAGCGTTCCTTAGTCCGAACGGCATGACTGTGTAGCAGAAAGTGCCCCACGGGGTTGTGAAAGCAGTCTTGTGTTGATCCTCTTCGGACATGATAATCTAATTGTAACCGGCAAAACCGTCCACAAATGAGCGGACTTCATAGTTGGCAGTTGAATCGACGAGCATGTCGATGTTTGGTAGTGGAAAATCATCTTTCGGGGAAGCTTTGTTCAAATCCCGGAAGCTCAAACCTTGCCGTTTGCTTTTCTGACTGTCACAATGTGTAGATACCCCGGGGGAACCATGGCTTGGCTTGAGCGCGTGAATTATCCTAGGATGTCTAACTTGTTTTTAGAGTCGCCACCTATGTTTTGAGGAACATAAGAAAAACCTATTGATAATAGCCTAAGTTTGATTACGAAAACAGAGATTCTTTGTTTTGAGGTTCGGGGGTTAGGTTACGAGATGGGAAGTACCGAAACACCCATCTCGCCCAACTAAAGTTGGTCTTGCTTGATCAAAATCTACATGAATGATAAACGTTCTTCTTCTTCTTCTTTAAATCATAAAAAAGGGTTTTAAAATAGAGTTTGGAATGTAGGAGATAACTCTTTAACCGACCTCAATGAGATGAGGTGATCATTAGAGTCATGTTTCAAAATGATTTGGGTGATTGCACTTTGATAAAACAAAAAGAAAGAGAAAAGAGATGAAGTTAAGAAGAGGAAAGAAATAACTTTACCTAGACTTCAAGAGACTTCAAACACTTCTTGATGAATTCTTTGGAGAAATCCTTTGGAAATGCTTTGTAAGTGTGAAATTTTAGTGTCTTATTGAGAATGTAAGATTGAGAGCCCAAGGTCCTTGAAAATGGAGGTAAAGGGGGGGGGGTTTTATAGGTGAAAGAGAGATGTTTTTGGTGCCAAAACTCAGTCACCAAGAAATCTTTCCCGGGCAAAATCCTGTAAATTGAGCAAGGGAGAGAATCCTGGCCAGAAATCTGTAACCGACGCCCAGAGGCGCGCGCTTCCTGCTTTGGAGTCGGGAGGCGCGCGCGTCTGGATCCTCCTGTCGGAGGCGCACGACTCAGAGAAGGCGATTTTGACAGAATGGACTAGAAAGTCAGCCCTGTTATTCAGTTTAGTCCCTGGACTTAACGAAGTCAGTCAGGAACTTAACGAAAGTGACAGAAACTAACGAGAAACACTTAAAATGGGGAAAAACACAAGATCAAATGTGCAATCGGGGTGAGCGGTCCAAGGCGGGGTGTCTACAGAGCCCCTCAGCGATGTGGATTGCAAAGCAAAACGCGTCGACGAAAGTTAAAAACACCCGCCGAGGACATCACCAAGAAAAAGCAAAGACTAGATGAAAGCAGGAATTTCAATTGCGAGAGATGGTGGTGCGCTCCCTGTGTGAGCGGCTTTTGTTGATAGAAGGGGTGGCATGATCCGTTAGGTGAACCTGCAGGCTGAATATGTTGAATGAGGCTGTTAGTGAACCTTTGAACGAGGCCGTTAGTGAACCTTTGGAGAGGCCGTTAGTGAACCTTTGAAGAGGCCGTTAGTGAACCTTTGAGGAGGCCGTTAGTGAACCTGTGAAGAGGCCGTTAGTGAACCTTTGAGGAGGCCGTTAGTGAACCTTTGAGGACGAATCCGTTAGTGAAATCCGTTGATGAGGCCGTTAGTGAACCCTTGAATAAGGCCGTTAGTGAACCTTTGGAGAGGCCGTTGGTGAACCTTTGTTGACGAATCCGTTAGTGAAATTCGTTGATGAAATATTGCTTTGAAGTCGCGTGCCACTTGGAGTCACACTTGATTTTTTGACTTGTGGGGTGCGGGCACAGTTGACCGCGACCAGAAGAATGTTCCTGCTGGGGATGAAATGTTGAGATTGACTCTTGAGGGGGTATGGTACCCGTGACAGAACTTAGGGAGTTCGGAATCCGTGGGGAAACATTGATGCTGTACATGGATTCTTGCATGGGAGACTGCTTCTGAACCTGCCTGATGATGGGAAGAGCGCGCGTCTGGACATCGTTGTGGGATGCGCGCGCCTCGGATGAGTATGTCGGGGGGTGCGCGCCTGGCGCATAAGTTCAGCATATTTAAACAGACGGTTCACTGTTTTCGGCGAGTTTTCAAAATTTTGAAGAACCCTCCAAATTCCAAACCAAATTTTCGCGGAGAAATCACCCCAAAACACTTTCTTGCTTCTCTAGGATCAATTCCGTCACAGAAACGATGTCGGATCGTCAACAATCTCCTCCGTTCGAGATGCCACAGGGCGAGGAGCCCGAAATTGGGGTTGAAGCTATGGACCCGAGCTTGCTTACCTTCCGGCCTCATACCCACATTTCTCATTTCGTGACTTCGGGTTTGGTAAGAATGCCTCACCTTTCTTGTCGATTTCGGATTTCATGAAGTTCCGTTTTTTACCTAAAATATTGTTGCAGCAGCTTTATTGATCATTCCTTACATGTTGTTTGTTGCTGCTGATTTGTTGTAAGAAACATGTTGGGGCGCCCATTTTCATGTTCACACACTTGGTTGCACATTGCCCTGCCATTGAAATCTTTGTGTCGAATTCATCCGTTTTTTAGCAGTCATGCTGATGAAATTTTCGTTGTTCTTTCTTTCCTTTCAGGAGTGGACCCGTCTGACAGAGATTCGTGGTGGGGCTCATGGTCCCATCTCTATATGGAAGAGGTTGCCTGAGAATGTTCGGGCCCGAGTTACAGGGACTCATTTTGGTCTTTTTGTCACCAACCTCCCAGCTTTGAAGAATGACCCCGATGTGGTCCAGGCATTGAGGGAAAGATGGTGGGACACCACCCATATTTCCATTCACCCATGGGCGAGGTGACTATGACGCCTACCGATTTCACAGCTTTGACGGGCTTGCCGTTCATAGGGATGCCTGTCCCTTTTGTTTGAGAGGGGCTGTTCGGACTCCGGACGAGTTACTGGCTTTGGTTGACTGCCGGTTCGAGGTCAATAATTCTCGAGTGACATGGGGGCGAATCCTGGCCTATTTCGGCATCTTAATGGCTGAGGCTTGAGGTGTTACTGCTGATCGGGTCGATGCTGTGGCCCGTTGCTTTATTTGGTACCTGTTATCCCATACTATGTTTGCCAACGGGGGATCTTCGGCCTCTTTGGCTCTGCTCGACTTGTTAGTGGATCTGCACCAGATCTGCCAGTATAACTGGGGCGCAGCGGGCTCTGCTGCTTGTTATCATGGCATGGATTTGACCAGCCGCTCGACCACTAGCTCGGTTACGGGCTTCAGCTTGCTGTGGGAGGTATACCACTTACTGTCCCTTTTATATTCTCCTTGCCTTGGTCATAACTGCCTTTTTCATTGACTGTCATTAACTTTGCTTCTGCCTCTTGTCTACAGCTCTGGGCCTTTGATATCTTGAATCTGTGGGATTTCAAGATTGATAAGGAAGGCCAGCCCCAGTATCCGGACTATGCACGGTGGGCGTACAAGAAGAGGAATGTGAAGACTGGTACGAACCCCATTAGTCTTACTTCGGCCCGACGGCATTTGGACACCTTGAGGTCTGAGTCTGTTGCCTTCTCTTTGTATCCTTGGAGATCAGTTCAGCACTGGTTTGAGCATACTCTTATTGCTACCCGTTCTCAACTTTTGATGAGTTCAGGTGAGTGCATGGCTCTGTATTTGGGAGATAGAGTGTTTTGGCAGCATGGTATCCAGGTGACAGACTTTTACATCCCCCTCGTCCTGTAGTTCCAGACGTTCCTCCTTTCTGCCCTAGTAATTGGAGGTCACTTTCAGAGGCCGATCGCGCGGCATACATGGCAGGGATTGATGCCGTCCCTCACATTCACTTGGATCAGGATTATGGCCTCTTCAGGGAGAACAACTTGATGCAAGGCTTCATGTTTGCTGATCCGAGGAGATCACAGGCTGCTCCTACGACCTCCGCTCGGTTTTATACTACCGGTGCCGGGTATTGCTTTGATCCTCCTTTGCCTCCTCCCTACTACACTTATTCAAACTTCGGGGTCTTTGAGGAGCAGAGGGAGATTGTTCCCGAGGACATGTCACTAGAGAGAGAGCCTCCTGCTCAGGCTGCTGTGGTATGTTTTTCTGACCATCTTTGCATTTCTCAGTTCCAGTCTTGTTTTTCTGTCCCTGACGCAATTTTCTTTTCTGCCCCCCGTTGTAACAGGTACCGGTAGCTGCTTATAGGCACTTGGGCAGACAGAACAAGGGGATGAGGAGGAGACTGCGTCAGCTGGAGGAGAAAGTACTAGAGCTGTGCAGGGACATTGCCGACATGACTAGAGAGGCTGCTGGTGCTGTCTCTGGTGCTGCGAGAGGAGCTGCCCGAGGTGCTCGAGGCATGAGACGAGGTTGCAGGGATGCTGCACTGGATATTGATGAGGCTGTCTCTTCAGCGAGGCAGTCACTGAGCAGGAGTCTGAGCCGGGGAGGCAGTCAGAGCAGGGGTGGAGCCAGCCAGAGCAGAGGTGGTGCGAGTTCGTCTCGGCGGGTGCAGAAGAGGAGCCGGTATGAGATCAGAGTTGAGGAGTCTGAGTCTGAGGATGATGATGATGATGATGATGATGAGGATGATGATGATGATGAGGAAACCGAGAGAGGTAGCAGGGGGTGAGCACAGTGCTGGTGATGATGTGCCCGAGCTGTTGTGGCTGAGAGGATGAGGGATTGAGACACCTTTACTTTTGCTTGTAATAACATTTAACATGTATTTACAATCCTAGTTATCTTACTACTCATTTTATGTTATATTAGCGACTCGATCTTAGATGTAGACCTTTACAAACAAATGTGTGCCCAAAGAATGCTTGTTGTTGATGCTTGAACTCCTTTTCGCTGCTGGGATTTGATTTTGCTGCAGGTTGGATATGTTGAAGTGCTTGGGTTCTGTTCTGAACTGACAAGGGCTATTTCTGTCTGAACTGCTGTCAAAGGCGCGTGCGTTGGGACTTGCTTGTGGGAGGCGCGCGCGTTGTGAAGCCTTGGTCGGAGGCGCGCGCTTCTGGCCTGCTGAATTACAGCCCCTTTCTTTTTCTGATCAGAATGTTCCAACAGCTATAATTTTGAACCATTTTCGACCAGAATGGTCACACATCATTCTTCTGCAAACACTTTCTCCTCCTAAACCACAAAATTCTTGTCATAAGGTCCCCAATGATTTTCTCTTTTGAAGTCAAGGTTTCCGTCCCCGAGGGTGAGAAGTCCGTTCCAATGGTGAACACCGTTCCAGCTGTGGGGTCTGTCTCGATGGTGGAGAAGCGTCCGAGTGTTTTTTGATCGTTTGAGAAGGCCCAATGACGATGTTGTTGACCCCGTGAGACCGGTGGTTCATGTGCGGGACTATAGACCCCATCATTTTCCCAAGAAGAAGAAAGGTAAGGGAAATTCCTCCCATGTGTGGAAGCGTCCCATGGTTGTCCCCGCTAAGGCTCCGCTTGATAAGGGAAAAGGGAAAGCCGTTGATGAAGCTCCGTCCCGTCCTAGCGTTTTCTCCCGTCTTGGCGGTCCCAAGAATGTTCCGTCCCTATCCAAGAAGACTAAAGGGCATAACAAGAAGCAATGGGTTCCCAAACCTAAGAAAGATTAGATTTTTCTTTGTACCCCAAGAGATTGCAATTATATTAGACCACTTTGTTTTAGGATTTAATGTTTTGATGTCTTTTGTTGCTCAATAAATCCGTTGTAATGGCTTGAATAATTCATTGAATGAATAAAATTGCATCTTGTTATTTGAAGTGAATTGGGTATTTTTGATATGTTTTAGACCGCACCCGAAGGTTGCCACGTTCCTCCAGTTGGGAGGCTCAGGTCTCCGTAGTTCAAACAAACAAAGACCATTTTTTTTTGTGTGCACCCTGTTTTTTGCCTAGACCGCCCTTTCGGGTTTTCAATCTAGCGGGCTTCTTTTTTGCACGTACTCTAATTTTTCCCTAGGCCTCCCTTGCGGGTTTTCAACCTAGCGAGCGGTTTTTTTTTTTTTTATGGTCTTTGTTTATTAAGCATAGAACCTCTTGAGCTTGTCGAGGTTGACCTCCTTTAGCAGCTGGTCACCATCTAAATCCACGAGTCGGACTGCACCACCGCTTAGTATCTTTTTGACCACGTACGGACCGATCCATCGGGGTCCCCATTTCCCAGGGGATTCATGGCATTAGGAGGATGTTGTCTTAAGACCAAATCTCCCACATTGATGTTTCGAGGCTTCACCTTTTTGTTGAAAGCTCTTGCCATCCTTTGTTGATACGCCCTTGTGCGTTCGAGTGCTCTTAGCCTTTTCTCGTCGAGTAAGGCTAGTTGTTCATATCGACTTTGCATCCAATCGACCTTGTTGACTTGATTCTCGAGGAGGACCCGTAGAGATGGGACTTCAAGTTCGATTGGGAGTACGGCTTCAGAACCATAAACTAATGCATAAGGAGTTTCTCCTGTTGCTGACCGTATTGATGTGTGGTAGCCCCACAATGCTAATGGTAGCTTCTCGGGCCAATCCCTTCCTGTTGAGGCCATTTTCTTGACGATGGTCTCGATGGTCTTATTTGCTGCTTCAACCGCGCCATTTGCTTGGGGACGGTAAGGAGATGACTTGTGCTTGGTGATCTTGTATTCTACCAAAAGTGCATCCATTTCCTTCTCAAAGTGAGAGCCGTTGTCGAAAATGATTTCATGAGGCACGCCGTATCGGCACATGATATTAATCTTTAAAAATTCGGCCACTTTCTTGGCATTGAGGGTCCGATAGGCTTGTGCTTCGACCCACTTTATGAAGTAGTCGACGGCCACTAGGATGAATGACTGCCCATTGCTTCCGACAGGATGGACTTTACCGATGATGTCTATCCCCTAACAAGAGAAAGGCCAAGGTGTGACCATGTTGTAAAGTTGCGAGGGTGGAGCATGTTGCATATTAGCATGGAATTGGCACTTGGCACACCTTTTGACTTTCTCGATACAGTCTCATTCCATAGTGCTCCAATAGTAACCAATGCGGAGTATCTTCTTGACTAGCATAAACCCATTCATGTGGGGGTCCACACTCTCCTTCGTGCACTTCACACATTATCTCTTAAGCTTCGGCTTCATTGGCGCATAAGAGATTGATCCCATAGTGGTGCCTTTTATAGACTCGGTCCCCAATCAGTACGTACCGAGAGGCTAGCCTTTGCACAGCCGCTTGAGAGTTCTTATTGCTATTCTCGGGATAAGCTCCATCTTTGAGGAAATTCATGATATCCGAATACCACGGAGAGTTTGTTTGAACCTCGTTGATCTCGATACTCATGCAGTACGCCGGACTGTTCCTTCGGGCAATTTTGAAAGGCTTCACCATTTTCCCTTTGGGCATTTCGACTAATGAAGCTATGGTGGCCAGTGCATCGGCGAAGCGATTTTTATCCCTTGGCAGGTAGTTGAAAGTGATCTCTTGGAATTGTTCAACCAATTCTTCAAGGTGCTGACCATACTGTTGGAGGGTCGGGTCTTGGATTCGCCATTTACCCGATTGCTGATTGATAAGGAGCAAAGAGTCGCCGAATACTTCTAGTTCCATAACGTTTCTTTCGAGAGCTGCTTAGAGCCCTGCTATTCATGGTTCGTACTCGGCAATGTTGTTGGTAGCTTCGAATTCCAGACGGATGGCAATGGGAGTGTAGATGGCTTTTGGATCGACAAGCAATACTCTTATACCAAAACCGTGTTTATTGGCGGCGCCATCGAATAAAAGTTGCCACTTATTTTCCTCGGTTGCAGTACAAATTAAATGCTCGTCGGGGAACTGTACGTCTTCCCCCTTCACTTCGTCACACGGGAATTCGGCAAGCTGGTCACTGAACACTTTCCCCCTGACGGATTTTAGTGTGACGTAAGTGATATCATAGCCGGCGAGCATGAAATACCATTTGGCTATTCTTGTTGACATGAAAGGCTTCTCGAAGATGTACCGGAGCGGGTCCACCTTTGCTACTAGCTTGATCGGAAAAGCTTCCATATAGTGTTTGAGCTTTTGAGTAACCTAAACCAATGCTGCACATGACTTTTCTAAGACAGAGTAGTTCTTTTCGCCTCCTTGGAATCGGCGACTGACAAAATAAATGGCATTTTCCTTTGTGGACTCTCGTTGCTCTTGTGCTAACATAGCCCCTAGGGCTTCATCATGACAGTGAGATAGAGCAAAATAGGCTTCTCCTTGTGCGGCGGAACTAGAACAGGAGGGCACGTCAAGTAATGCTTCAGTTGGTCGAAGGCTTCTTGGCACGCGTCGGTCCATTCTAGAGCCACATTCTTCTTGAGTAGCTTGAAGATTGGCTCGCACATGGAAGTGAGTTGGTGCACAAACCGACTGATGTATTGCAGTCTGCCCATAAAACCTTTGATCTCATACTGCGTCTTTGGAGGAGGCATGTCAATGATTGCCTTGATTTTGGAGGGATCTACTTCAATTCCCCTTTCAGTGACCATATAACCAAGGACTTTGCCTCGGATAACACCGAACATGCACTTTGCAGGGTTGAGCCTCATCTTGTGTTGACGAAGCCTTTCGAAGAACTTGCGGAGATCGATTAAATGTTGACCATTGGTCCCTTTGGAGTGAATGATCATGTCGTCCACATAGACCTCGATTTCTTTGTGATTCATATCATGGAACAAGTCTGTCACGGCTCTTTGGTAGGAAGCCCCAGCGTTTCTTAACCCAAATGGCATGACTGTGTAGCAAAAGGTACCCCACGGAAGTCCACACAAACTCGAACCTTGCCGTTTGCCTTTCTGACTG
Source organism: Campanula takesimana (assembly GCA_026119855.1). Lineage (NCBI taxonomy): Eukaryota > Viridiplantae > Streptophyta > Magnoliopsida > Asterales > Campanulaceae > Campanula > Campanula takesimana. The sequence goes on along the minus strand of JAOWBW010000383.1, from coordinate 865,576 downwards.
TCACAATGTTGGCTAACCATGTCGGATACTCGATAACCTTGATGAAACCCACACTGAGGAGCTTCTCGATCTCTTCTTTGACTTGCAGAGACCATTCTGGCTTGATCTGTCTGAGCTTCTGCTTTACTGGCTTGGCATCTTCTCTGATCAGAATTCTGTGCTCCGCTACCTGTCTGTCCAAACTCGGCATGTCTTTGTATGACCATGTGAACTTGAAGAAGCTTCCGATCTTAGTTTCCCTTGGCTCTTCGTCGGTACCCAGATTAACAACATGCAATTCTTCGTCAGCCCTTGGACCATTTTCACCACGACTACGGACCTGTTGAGCAAGTTCATTTAAGTATGTTGTGTTTTCGTGGTCTATTTCATCATAATTTGAATCGTTATTAACTTGTTCATTATTAGTTAATTCATCATTTATGATATTTGCAATCACAGGGTACTCAGAAATATCAAATTTTTCATTAGCAAAGAAAGGAAACACACGCTCGGCTATGGCCTCCATATCCTCTTGGGTGAGGGTATTAGAGACACTCTCGGACTCGAAAGTAAGTGTGAGCCGCTCTTCCTTTGTTGTTGTGCGGGGTATGAAACCCATTTCTTGGACTAAGAATTCCTCGGATACCACGGGCCCTTTCGTAGAATACCAATTGTTGATCGGCTCGGAGCTTGGCGGGATCTCACTGATAGTCTCATTCATGATGACGGTGTCATGGATGGCATTGACTTGGCATTCATTCATTATGGCAAGCTCTTCGAACATGGAGGCTAAATCTGTCGGTTCTCCCCCCACGATGATTTCTGTCTCGGACTCTATAGTCACCTTCCTTCCTCACCATTCACGAGGCGACATGGGAGTTAGTTCCCTTTCGGATTTCTGGATCTCACAATCGGAGAAGATTTCGAGACCGGGCTTTTTGACACCCTTATTGTTAACCCATGGTTCGGGAAAGATCATGTATGGAACGTCTTCCCCTTGGCGGACAAAATAGCCATTCAACGTCTTGCGGTAAGGCCTTAGATTAGGGACCTCATAACGACGGCCTTCTTACGAGCTCGGGCCTTTTCATTCTTGATCGCTTGCTCTTGTTTTAAGTCCTCTCTGGAAGGCTCGTACCCCAAACCGAATGTGTTCTTGACAAATGGGACTTGCACAGGATGTAGGATTCCTTGTTGATATTTCCCTAGGCCTAAACCAGGAAGTAGTCCATATTCCTCATCATGCGGAGGACTTTGTGATTGCTGGGGTCCATGATCCGTTTCCCCCTTCTTTGTCAATGGTGTTGATTGAGACGCCGGAGAGAGTGGAGTCTGGTAAACCATGCTGAACTTGGTGGACGGGCTCACCTTTTCTGTGGATAGTGACGTTTTCGGCCATGACGATCACTATTTCATCACCATTTCGGATCTTGACACATTGATGGAGAGTTGACGGGACGGCATTAGAACTGTGAATCCATGGTCGACCCAAAAGCAAGTTGAACGAGGCCGGGATGTCAAGCACTTGGAATGGAACGGACATGACCATGCTCCCAAACTCAATGTCTATTTCGATCATGCCCATGACTGTACGGGCGGTGCTGTCATAACCTCGGATTACTTGAGTAGAAGGCTTCAAATCGGAATCCTTAAGCCCCAGTATGCCCATGATTCTGCCAGGCATGAGGTTGAGTGCGGAACCACCGTCCACTAAGACTCTTGAGATGGGCCTCCCCCTTGTTCGTACCTTGAGGTAAATAGCCTCATTATGGTCGGAACCAAATGGTGGAAGGTCCATATCGGCAAAGGTGATGATGTTGCCAAAATGTGTCGCGCCCCGACCCGTGGTCCTACTTGGCCCCACGTCCGGGACACGCACGGAAGACGTCATAAAACATTTTTAAGAAAATTTTTAGAAATATACTTTCTATAAAAAGGTTCACACAACCAACTCGATACTAAAATATGACTTCAAGTCACAAAACAACCTTTCACAAACAAGTACTAAGCCACTTGGCTACAACTACTAACTTTACTTACTTAATTACAAACACGAACATCTACTAAAAGAGATGATACAAACCAAGTCACGGGTATACAACCCAAAAGGTATTACATTTACATAATGTATCCTTTACTTACACCACATTTCCCAAAATGTCTTACCCAAAGATCTCCTCGACGTCCTCCCAGTGTGTGAACTATCCCCTGGGCTCCTTCTTATCTAAAACGGTAAACAAATAAAGGGTGAGAATAAATCTCAGTAAGTTACTAAAATGCAACTACATTACATGCTAATATGATAAACATAAAGGAACAATGACACAAATGATCATATAGCACATAGCACATAATATGAGAGGCTCCCTATCGCCAACCGTCCCATACCGGTTGGAAATAACGACCAACTCATCATGCAACACATAAAGCGGAAATGAACACTCATACATGGATACTGAGCCAAGGTTCTCAAACCAAACAATAGCCATCTGAGAGGCATCAACTGAGCAGCATCGAAGAGCTGAAACGGGTTCCGGAACCAAACAACAACAACAACGGGGAAAATGACACAAAGTCATAACCCAAAGTGCCCAACCTTTGGCCTAAGGAAGGGGGTTAAAAATGGGAAACCAATGATAGGAGCCTTACAATGTACTTGGCTTGGGAGACCATTATAATCCCTATCACTGCCCAACACACACAAAAGTACCAGCTGGACTTTACACGCAAGCACCACATAGAAATACTTGCTTAAACAACAATCAGGTACAATGATTCCAATGTAGGGAACCATGCCAAACACATCAAGAAGATGAACTACTCCAACACATTACAAAGTGTTCAACAATGCTCACTTAATCAATTACTACATTTCACAACACTTGTGTTCACAAAGGAACCAATTCTACCACTTTAGTGATCCACATCAACCATCTAACTACTTTAGAACACTACCCAAAACCTAGACCAAGATTGACCTCTAAATCCCTTGGTTTGAAAACTCTCAACTTTTTCAGATGACTGGGCGGTCGCCCAAACAAGGCTGTGCGGCCGCCCAAAATGCTCTGCTCCAAGAAGAAAAACCTTCAGATAGATGTGCGGCCGCACGCCCATTTTTGGGCGGCCGCCCACATCACCTGGCAGACCAAACTTAACCAAAGTTCACTCCTTTCATTTCACAACCCAAAATTACTTGCAACACTAAAATTTGCAACTTACACAAAGGCTAAAACTCAGCCTAAGAACAATACTAATACCCAACAATAACCATTTTCATACTAGTCCCTTTGTCCCAAATTTACAAGTATAGAAAAACATCCAAAACATTATTCTTTCAACATATATAGCATATAGAACATACTCATGACCATTTTAACAATTAAAGGGGGATTAGTAACTTACTATTTTCCGGAAAAGATGTCAAGAAAAATAATATGGATCAGTAGGAAGAATCTATTCAACACCCTGAACATTTATATGTAATTAGATATGAAAATAGAGTAGTAAATTAAAAGAAATAAAATAGACAAGAACAAACCTTACCTTAGCCAACAATGGAGGAATTCTCAGGAAAATGTTTTGGGAAGTTGGTGAATGTGTGTGTGTGAACCGCATGGAGAGGGAGGGGAAATAAGGATGGGTTTTGTTAATTTCAAAATTTTCATTTAAGTCCCTCCACTTCCATTGTTAACACCTAAACCCCTCCACTACACTTTCACTAGAGCCCTTATGGTTCCACTAACAACTTAACCCCCCATATTAACTTTACTACTAACAATTTAACTAACACAAATAATCATATAAGATGATGCAACACATAAAATGCACACATAATTTTAAATAAAAATTCTCAAAATATAAAATAAATATTAAAATAAATAAAACGGATTTTGGGGTCGTTACACTCACTCCTCCTTAAAGAAAATTCGACCCGAATTTTAGGATTGCTTACCTCAACCCTCAAACAGCCAAGGATACTTCCTCTCAATCTCCTCCCGAAGCTCCCAAGTCGACTCTTCCACGTTATGATTTATCCATACCACTCGAACAAGGGGAATACTTTTAGTTCGCAACTCTTGAACTTTCGAATCAATAACTTGGACCGGATGCTCCTCGTAAGACATACTCGGTTCAATATCCTCGGGAACCTCGGACAAGACATGAGAAGGATCATACACATACTTCCTAAGCATCGAGACATGAAAAACATTATGGATCTTGTCAAGAGAATGAGGTAACGCAAGACGATACACTCTATCACCAACTCTACTCAAAATCTCGAATGGGCCAATGTACCTCGGTGCCAGCTTGCCTTTCTTCCCGTACCTTCGAATCCCCACTTTAGGTGAAACTTTCAGAAACACGAAGTCACCTTTTTCAAACTCGAGATCTCGCCTCCGGTGATCGGCATAACTTTTCTGTCTACTCTGAGCGGTACTCAAACGATCTCGGATAAGCTTAACCTCCTCAACTGACTTGTTCACCATATCAATACCCCAAATTTTTGCTTCTCCCACTTCATCCCAACAAATTGGAGACCGACATTTCCTCCCATACAAAGCTTCATACGGGGCCATCCCAATACTTGACTGAAAACTGTTGTTATAGGAAAATTCCACGAGAGGTAAATGAGAATCCCAAGAATCTGAAAAATCAACTGAGCAAGCTCGCAACATATCCTCGAGAATTTGAATAGTCCTCTCTGACTGTCCATCTGTCTGGGGATGAAAAGCTGTACTGAACTTCAACTCTGAACCCAAAGCCTTCTGAAATGCTTGCCAAAATCGAGATGTAAATCTAGGGTCACGATCAGACACAATACTCACTGGGACACCGTGCAATCTCACAATCTCATTTATATACAAGGTCGCAAGCCTCTCCATCGAGTAACTAATCTCAATAGGGAGAAAATGAGAAGACTTGGTCAATCTATCCACGACCACCCAAACTGCATCAAACCTTCTTCGAGTGCGAGGTAATCCCGTCACAAAATCCATAGTAACATGCTCCCACTTCCATTCCGGAATCTCTAACGGCTGAAGTAACCCCGCAGGCCTTTGATGTTCAGCTTTCACTTGTTGACATGTCAAACATTTAGATAAATAATCCGCTATCTCTCTCTTCATATTATTCCACCAAAAGTGCTGCTTCAAATTCTGATACATTTTCGTACTCCCGGGATGAATAGTATATCTCGACTTGTGGCCCTCATCAAGAACTTGGCGTTTAATCCCATCAACGCAAGGTACACATAACCGACCTCTGAAATTTAACACTCTTCGGAATTAAGAGAGAAATCCTCAAATTTGCCATCTTCAATTTTATCCACGATTTTCACCAACTCCGGATCATCTTTCTGAGCTTCCTTTATTTGTTGAATCAAAACTGGTAATACTTGAATACTCGCAAAAATAGCCCCATGCCTTGACTCACAAGGATCCCAATCTCGAGCATCCTCTAACATCCTCCATTCACGCACCATCAATTAAGCCATAAAAGATTTCCGGCTAATGGCATCGGCTACCACATTTGCTTTACCCGGGTGATAAGAGATAGTACAGTCATAATCCTTCAATAGATCCATCCATCTTCTTTGCCTGTTATTCAACTCTTTTTGGGAGAAAAGGTACTTCAAACTTTGATGATCGGTAAAAATCTCAAATTTGGCTCCGTACAGATAGTGTTTCCATTTGTGCAACGCAAAAACAATCGCAGCTAACTCCATGTCATGGGTAGGATAATTCTGCTCACTCGAAGTCAACTTTCTTGAAGCATACGCAATCACCCTTCCGTTTTTCATTAACACACACCCGAGACCTTCTTTAGAAGCATCGCTATAAATTACCAAATCATCATTTCCATTAGGAAGCGCAAGGATAGGAGCTGTAGTCAACCTCTTCTTCAACTCTTCAAAGCTAGCTTGACACTTGCCATCCCACACATAAGGAACATTCTTTCGAGTCAACTGAGTCAATGGAGTAGCAATTTTAGAAAACCCCTCGATAAATCTTCTATAATACCCGGCTAGACCCAAGAAACTTCGAATCTCTGTAACTGATTCAGGCCTCTTACAATTCACAATAGCTTCTATCTTGGAAGGATCTACAGATACCTCTATTAGAAACCACGTGCCCAAGAAAAGACACTTCATCGAGCCAAAAAGCACACTTACTGAATTTCGCAAACAGTTGCTTCTCACGAAGAACAGATAAAACCATTCGCAAGTGTTGCTCGTGCTCCTCCTTAGACTTGGAATACACAAGAATGTCATCAATAAATACAACCACGAAGGTGTCAAGATAAGGCTTGAAGACCCGATTCATCATATCCATGAAAACAGCCGGAGCATTAGTCAACCCGAAAGGCATAACAAGAAGCTCGTAATGACCATACCTACTACGGAAAGCAGTCTTAGAAATATCCTCAGAACGGATCTTTAACTGATGATACCCACTCCTCAAGTCAAGCTTTGAAAAGACGACTGACCCTTGGAGTTGATCAAACAAGTCATCAATGTGGGGTAGAGGATATTTATTCTTTACAGTTACCTGATTCAGCTTCCTGTAGTCGATGCACAGTCTCAAAGACCCATCTTTCTTCTTGACAAACAATACAGGAGCTCCCCACGGTGACACACTAGGACGGATGAATCCCCGATCAAGTAACTCTTGCAATTGCACCTTCAATTCTTTTAATTCAGCTGGAGCCATTCTATAAGGTGCTTTAGATATGGGGGTAGTACCTGGAATCAAGTCAATACCAAACTCGATCTCTCTATCGGGAGGCATAGAATATTCAGAAGAGAACACATCACAAAACTCTTTAACAACATTCACTTCCTCTACTTTAGGAGACTTTTTAGTAGTATCCAAAACACAAGCCAAATACCCCACACAACCACGGTGCAATAGCCTCCTAGATTTCACATACGAAATAATACGAATTCCCTTACCCAAAGAAGTTGCCTCAAAAGTAAACACAGGCACACTAGGGATAGAAAACGTAACCACTTTCTTAAAACAATTAACAGAGTGATGATATTACTTAACCAATCCATACCCAAAATAACATCAAAGTCTTGCAATGGCAAAATAACTAGATCAGCAAGTAAAACATGCTCACTAATATGCACATCACAATCACGCAACACCTTGTCAGCTATCAAACAATTTCCCATAGGAGTCGACACTTCTAGCACATAAGGCAGACTCAAAGGAAGAATGCAATCGAGATGCAAAAGACACAGAAACATATGAATGCGATGAGCCGGGGTCTATAAGTGCACGTGCCCTCAAACTGGACATAGAAATATACCTCCAATTACGGTGGAAGCATCCGAAGCTGTTGTTGTTGATTGATTGCAAACACACGACCTTGAACCTTTGGTTTTCCCGAGGCATCCCTTTTTGACCCTGAGACGGTCCAACACTACTCCCTGATGGTTGACTCCCCAATCTCGGGCAATTTCTTTGAAAATGGCCAAGTTGTCCACAATTCAAACACTTTCCTTGTTTCTTCCAACACCGCTCCTCACTGTGCCCTTCTTTCTGACAATAATTACAAACCCTCTTGCTTTGACCCCCGGAGAAATTACTTTGATTTCTAACACTCGGTTTCCCTTGTGGTTGTCCTCTAAATGGGGTTGAAGTCCCTTGTCCTCCACGATTATCATTCCTTTGCGGTTGTGGTCTACCTTGCCTTCCAGCACTTGTTAATTCCACCTTCCTCTTGTGTTCTTCAATGTCATGCTCCACTTGATAAGCTCGATCAACTGCATCTTGAAATTCTTGTAGCTTGTGGGACACCAATTGAGTTCGGATCACTGTTTTTAACCCTTTCACAAACCTTGTTGCCTTTCTCTCCTCTGTTGCAATTAAATGGGTACAATACCTCGATAGCTCCGTGAACTTGGCTGCATACTGAGCCACCGACATTGTATTCTGTTCCAAGCTAAGAAATTCCACTTCCTTCCGATCTTGATCCACCCTTGGATAAAATGTTCCTTGAACTTCCTCAGAAAATTTGCCCAAGTATAAGGTACATGAGCTTCGTCCCAACTAGCCTTCAATGTTCTCCACCAGTACTCCGCAGCTCCACTCAATTTGTAGGTAGCAAACCTAACTCGATCTTCTTCAGTACATACCAAGACATCAAATATCTTCTCCATGGATTCAATCCATCTCTCAACTTTGGTCACATCTGGTTCACCATCATAGCCGGTTGGTTTCATCTTCAAAAACTGTTCTAGACCATACCTCGGAGGTGCATGCTCTCCTCCTTGCCTCTGATCATGGATGGTTTTCATTGCAGCCTCGAACATCCCGTGAAACATAGCTCGAGCCTCTTCCCTTACATTACCCTGGCCTGCAGTACCAGACTGTTCACCCACATGTTCCGGCATTCTTACTGAGTACCTGCATAAAACACTCAACGTTACTCACTCCATACCCAACTACCCTCCTAGGTCATTTAGTCATTCTAGACCATCTACAACCTAGCTCTGATACCAACTGTCGCGCTCCGACCCGTGGTCCTACTTGGCCCCACGTCCGGGACACGCACGGAAGATGTCATAAAACATTTTTAAGAAAATTTTTCGAAATATACTTTCTATAAAAAGGTTCACACAACCAACTCGATACTAAAATATGACTTCAAGTCACAAAACAACCTTTCACAAACAAGTACTAAGCCACTTGGCTACAACTACTAACTTTACTTACTTAATTACAAACACGAACATCTACTAAAAGAGATGATACAAACCAAGTCATGGGTATACTACCCAAAAGGTATTACATTTACATAATGTATCCTTTACTTACACCACATTTCCCAAATGTCTTACCCAAAGATCTCCTCGACGTCCTCCCAATGTGTGAACTATCCCCTGGGCTCCTTCTTATCTAAAACGGTAAACAAATAAAGGGTGAGAATAAATCTCAGTAAGTTACTAAAATGCAACTACATTACATGCTAATATGATAAACATAAAGGAACAATGCCACAAATGATCATATAGCACACATAATATGAGAGGCTCCCTATCGCCAACCGTCCCATACTGGTTGGAAATAACGACCAACTCATCATGCAACATATAAAGCAGAAATGAACACTCATACATGGATACTGAGCCAAGGTTCTCAAACCAAACAATAGCCATCTGAGAGGCATCAACTGAGCAGCATCGAAGAGCTGAAACGGGTTCCGGAAACCAAACAACAACAACAACAACAACGGGAAAATGACACAAAGTCATAACCCAAAGTGCCCAACCTTTGGCCTAAGGAAGGGGTTAAAAATGGGAAACTAATGATAGGAGCCTTACAATGTACTTGGATCGGGAGACCATTATAATCCCTATCACTGCCCAACACACACAAAAGTACCAGCTGGACTTTACACGCAAGCACCACATAGAAATACTTGCTTAAACAACAATCAGGGACAATGATTCAATGTAGGGAACCATGCCAAACACATCAAGAAGATTACTCCAACACATTACAAAGTGTTCAACAATGCTCACTTAATCAATTACTACATTTCACAACACTTGTGTTCACAAAGGAACCAATTCTACCACTTTAGTGATCCACATCAACCATCTAACTACTTTAGAACACTACCCAAAACCTAGACCAAGATTGACCTCTAAATCCCTGGTTTGAAAACTCTCAACTTTTTCAGATGACTGGGCGGTCGCCCAAACAGGGCTGTGCGGCCACCCCAAAATGCTATGCTCCAAGAAGAAAACCTTCAGATAGATGTGCGGCCGCACGCCCATTTTTGGGCGCGCCGCCCACATCACCTGGCAGACCAAACTTAACCAAAGTTCACTCCTTTCATTTCACAACCAAAATTACTTGCAACACTAAAATTTGCAACTTACACAAAGGCTAAAACTCAGCCTAAGAACAATACTAACATCTAACAATAACCATTTTCATACTACTCCCTTTGTCCCAAATTTACAAGTATAGAAAAACATCCAAAACATTATTCTTTCAACATATATAGCATATAGAACATACTCATGACCATTTAACAATTAAAGGGGGATTAGTAACTTACTATTTTCCAGAAAAGATGTCAAGAAAAATAATATGGATCGGTAGGAAGAATCTATTCAACACCCTGAACATTTATATGTAATTAGATTTGAAAATAGAATAGTAAATTAAAAGAAATAAAATAGACAAGAACAAACTTTACCTTAGCCAACAATGGAGGAATTCTCAGGGAAATGTTTTGGGAAGTTGGTGAATGTGTGTGTGTGTGAACCGCATGGAGAGGGAGGGGAAATAAGGATGGGTTTTCTTAATTTCAAATTATTCATTTAAGTCCCTCCACTTCCATTGTTAACACCTAAACCCCTCCACTACACTTTCAATAGAGCCCTTATGGTTCCACTAACAACTTAACCCCATATTAACTTTACTACTAACAATTAACTAACACAAATAATCATATAAGATGATGCAACACATAAAATGCACACATAATTTTAAATAAAAATTCTCAAAATATAAAATAAATATTAAAATAAATAAAACGGATTTTGGGGTCGTTACAAAATGAATGTGACCGATCATTGCCGTGAGGTCCTCGGGAGTAGTATCATGAGAAATTGATGTATCATCGAGATTGCGGATGACAAGATCTCGGTGTTTCTTTGAGGATGCGATGAGGTCCCAAATAGTGATGTTGGCTTGAGTTTTCTTGAGTTGGACAAGTAGAGGATCTTCGGGAGTGTCGTGAGCTTGGGGCCTTGAGAAGAGGAGCTTGGTACGGAAGTGGAAGGGTTGCTTGCTATGACTCGACCGGATCGAGTTAGCATGTTAACATTCCCATCTTGCTTCTTTTTCCTATTCTCTAGTACTTCCCTCATTACCTCATCGTAAGTCACAACATAACAAGAATTGTCAAGTTTATTCATAACATTGGGCCCCCATTCACAATTGGGATTGAATGGGTGGTCCCCTCGAGTTCTCCTATTTCTATTACATTGACATGTTCGCCATTAGTCACTACAAATTCTTTCTTGTCTATGAGATCTTGAATGACATTGCGGAGAACGAAGCATTCCTCGGTGGTGTGGCCACTATATTGGTGGTAGCCACAATATTTGTGGTGAGCATGATTGGGGTTGACCGTCTTGGGTTGGTACCCTTGTACGGGTGTGACTTGACCCTTTGCTTTGAGGACTTCGAAAGCTTCGGTTTGAGTCATGCCTTGTAGAGGCGTGTAGACACGGTCATTTCGAGACTTCTTCCCTTGGGGTGGAGGAACCTTTTTGTAATTCCCCTTGTCGATAGTAACGGCGTTGACCGAGGCCTCTTTTGTGGAGTTGGAAGCGGCCTTGTAGCGGTAGCTAGGAGCACTTTTCTTGACTTCTTTGAGCAACTCGTCCATTCGGACCCCCACCTCATACATTTGGGAGAAATCCGCATAGCAAGCCCCACTAAGGTGGGTGCGGAGATCAATTTTGAGACATTTGAGAAAGATGTCCATTTGCTCCTTGGTATTTGGCCTTTCCACAATCTCGGAGAGTTTATCATTCCATCTCCTTGTAGCGGTAGCTAGGAGCACTTTTCTTGACGTTCGTCCAACAAGGCCAGCTCATCATGTCGGCTTCGAAGCCAATCGACCTCGTGGATCTTATTTTCCAACAAAAATCTTAGTGACGGTACTTCCAATTCTGCGGGGAGCATGGCTTCCATTCCGTACGTCAATGCAAAAGGAGTTTCTCCTGTGGCTGTTCTGACCGAAGTTTGGTAGCCCCACAAAGCTAGGTGTAGCTTTTCAGGCCAATCTCTTCCCCGTGTTGCCATCTTTCTAATGATCCTCTCAAGCGTTTTTGTTGGCGGCTTCTACCGCGCCATTGGTCTGGGGTCTATATGGGGAGGACTTGTGGCGAGTAACTCGGAATTCTCCCAATAATCGATCGCATTCACCCTCGAAGTTCGAGCCGTTGTCGGTAATGACCTCCTTCGGGACCCGTACCGGCACATGATATTCTCTTTTATAAATCTTGCCACCTTATTAGAGGTGAGGACCCGGTATGACTTAGCCTCTACCCACTTTGTGAAGTAATCCACGGCTACCAAAACAAACTCGTGACCATTGCTACCAGACGGGGAGATTTTCCTGATAACATCTATGCCCCATGTTGAGAAGGGCCATGCTGTAGTCATGCAGTAGAGATGATGAGGCGGTAGGTGGTTGAGTTGGAGAAACGCTGACATTTATCACACCTCCTTACGAATTGCATGCAATCTGTTTCCATTGAGATCCAGAAGTAACCCATCCGCAGAATGGTTTGCATTAATGCCCTTGCGTTCATATGAGGACCACACACTCCACCATGAACTTCTTGCATGAGTTCTTTTGCCCTTTCCCCACTTATGCATCTAAGGAGAAGGCCCTGATGGCGTTTTTTGTATAGGATGTCCCCCAGGATGACGTAATTGGATGCCAAACCGCTTGAGTGCCGTCATACCTTTGGCTTTGATCCCGTGCAAATACTCTCCCTTTTCATTCATGAAGGAAGCTTCTCCTTCTTTGAGGAATTGGTAAATCTGGTGTACCATGGGCTCCTTTACCTCTTCCAGGATTGCTCCGATTTCGAAGCAGTATGCTGGGCTTTCCTTTCTCCCAACCCGGAATGGTTTTATCAATTTTCCCTCGGGGATTTCCAATAATGAAGCCAAAGTTTAGCTAGGGGCGTCGGCGAAACGGTTCCGGTCCCTCTGCAGGTAAGGGAAGCTGACCTCTTGGAATTGCGCTATGAGCTCTTCCATATAGGCATGATATTTTCGCAAACCGGGATCCAGTGTTTTCCATTTGTTCGAGACTTGGTTGATAATCAAGGCCGAATCGCCGTATACTTCCAGCTCCTTAACATTCCTTTCCAAGGCTGCCTCCAAACCGGCTGTGCATGCCTCATATTCTGCGGCATTGTTGGTGACATTAAAGTTCAATTTGATGGCGATGGGGGTGTGCTCGTCTTTTGGGTTCACCAGAGCAATCCTACACCGTTTCCTCTTTTATTGGCAGCTCCGTCGAAGAACAATTGCCACCTATTTCCTCCCTCGAGGGTAAAGATTCCTTCATTTGGGAATTTTGGTTCGGGCCCCCTTTTTTCATTACTAGGGAAATCTGCCAAGTGTTTTGCCAAAACCCTTCCTTTGACTGCCTTTCTCGACACATAACTGATATCGTACTCGGCTAAGAAGAAGGACCATTTGGCAAGCCTCATAGACAAAGATGGATTTTCCAATAAGCATTTGATGGGGTCTATTTTGGAAATAAGTTGTATCGGATGAGCCTGCATGTAATGTTTTAACTTTCTCACGACCCATACCAATCCTACGCAAGTTTTCTCAATTGGGGAGTAATTGAGCTCGCTTCCTTGTAGCTTACGGCTCACAAAGTAGATGACATTTTCCACCTTTGAATCTTTCTTCTCTTGGGCCAACATTGCTCCTATCGATGCATCAGTCACCGTTAGGTAAAGCAAGAGTGGCTTGTCTTTGTGCGGAGGGCATAGGATTGGCGGTTGGATGAGGTAGGCCTTAATCTTGTCGAAGGCTTTTTGGCACTCCCCGTTCCATTTGACCTCGGCATTCTTTCTTAGCAGTTTGAAGATGGGCTCACAAATGGGAGTGAGTTGGTTTATGAAGCGGGCTGATGTATTGCAACTTTCCCATGAAGGCTTTTACCTCTGTTTGGGTGCGAGGCGGCCTCATTTCCACAATTTCCTTAACCTTTTGAGGATCAATTTCGATGCCCCGTTCGGTGACCATGTATCCCAAAACCTTTCCACGAGAAACCTCAAAAGTGCACTTGGCCGGATTAAGTCTCATGGAGTGCTTCCTAAGCCTGTCAAAGAACTTTCTCAAGTCTATCAAATGTTGCCCGTCAGAGCCCTTAGAATGCACGATCATGTCATCGACATACACTTCTATTTCCTTATGGATCATGTCGTGGAAGAGTGCGGTCGCAGCTCTTTTGTAGGTAGCCCCAGCGTTTCGCACCCGAAAGGCATCACGGTATAGAAAAGGTTCCCCATGGGGTGGTGAAGGCAGTTTTTTCCTGGTCCTCCTCTGCCATCTTAATCTGGTTATATCCAGCGAAGCCATCCACAAAAGACTTAACCTCAAAGCTAGAGGTTGTATCCACAAGCATGTCGATGCTTGGGAGGGGAAAGTCATCTTTGGGTCTCACTTTGTTGAGATCCCTAAAGTCGACCCAGCGTCGAACCTTTCTGTTGGCCTTTGTGACCGTTACTATGTGGAGAGCCATGAGGGGTATTCTATCACTCTTATAAAGCTGACCCGAAGCAACTTCTCAATCTCTTCTTTGACTGCAGGGACCATTCTGGTTTGATCCGCCGAAGTTTTTGCTTAACGGGTTTCACCTCAGGGTCCACGGGGATCCTGTGTTCCACAATCGAAGCATCCAACCCTGGAATATCCTTATAAGACCATGCAAACACATCTACATACTCTTTGAGTAGCTCAACCAAAGCTTCCTTTTCGGCCCCTTTGAAGTATTCCCCAATCTGTGTCTCCTTCGGCTCATTTTCGGTTCCCAAATTCACCTTAGTCAAAACCTCTTCGGCAGCTTGGGCACGGTTTTCCTCTTGATCAACAACCTGCTTTGATGACTGTTTAATGTTTGGATGGTTTAGTGCATCTGCATTATTAGGTGATTCATTATTAACCATTTTCAGATTATTGGTTAATTTATCATCTAATAAGTTGGCAATGAGGGGATACTCGGAAAGGTCTATCATTTCATTTAATGCAAACGGGAATACAACGTTGGCTACAAGTTCATAATCCTCGAGCGTGAGGCCCTCAGAGGAGACAGACTCGAATTCAAAGACAAGAGATTGGGGAGACTCAACTACATTGGATCCTATGACATTTGACTCTAGGGGACGAGGGACCAGTCTAAGTTTCGCGGTCATTTCTTCTTTGCTCCCCACCGGTCCAGAGAAGGTTGCCTAATTTTTTCAGAGGCACGTTCTTTGGATTTGTAAGAGTGTGTGGGTCAAAGGTTGCAAGAGGTCCATCTTCAATCACGGCAATCATTTCCTTTTCGAAGTCAATTAGGTCAGGTACAACCAAGTCTTCTCCGACAATTCTTTCCATTACCACACCGTTCCACTCATTGCCCATAGCATCCTTGGCGGCGCCCTTAGGAACTACCTCCTCAAACTTGTATCCGCCATTTTGTCCCCATCTCGTAACCTAACCCCCGAACCTCACAACAAGAATCTCTGGTTTTCGTATCAAAACATAGGCTTAATATTAGGTTTTTCTTATGTTCCATTAAAAACATATCTAGCGACTCTAAACAACTAAAACAAAAAATAGACATCCTAGGATAACCCACCGCTCTATCCAAGTGGTGGCCTCGCCCCGGGGTATCTACAGTGGCGACTCCGATGGGGAAAGATTTGAGGGTTAAGCTGCGTTTTGTTCATAGTCTACATTTTCTGGGCATTCTGGTTCCTAATGGCGGGAAGCGTGCGCCTCTAATGTTGGTCTTGCTTGTTCGTAGTCTACATAAAAAAAAAAAAAAAAAAAAAAAAAAAAAAAATTGTTCTTCCTATTCTTTGATGATGATAAAAGGGGTAAAAGGGGGTTTGAATGTGGGGAGATAACTCCTTAACCAACTTCAATGTAGTGAAGTGATCTTTGGTGTTATGTCCCAAAATGTTTTGGGTGATTGCACATTTGATTAAGAAAGTGAGAGAAGAGATGAAGATAAGAGGAGTAAAGAGAAGAAGAGGGTTGAAGATTACCTAAACTTCAAAATTCTTCAAGAGCTTCTTTGGAGAAAATACTCAAAATGCCTTAATGTTTTTAGTATAGTTTTGTTATCTTAAAAAATTCCTCCTTTTAAATGGTGAATTAGAGGGGTTTATATAGGTGTAAAACAGATGTTTTTGATGCCAAAATGAAGTCACAAAGATAAATTTCCCGGGAAAAATCATGTAAAATGAGAAAGGGAGGGATTTTTTGACAGAATCTGTAACTGACGCCCAGATGCGCTCGCCTCCTGCCTTGAGGGCGGGATGCGCGCGCGTCTGATCTATAGAGGCAGAGGTGCGCGACTTTGAAATGGCATTTTTGATAGAATGGACTAGAAAGTCAGCACTGTTATTCAGTTTAGTCTCTGGACTTAACAGAGTCAGTTAGGAACTTAACGAAATAACAGAAACTAATGAGAAACATTTAAAATAGGAAGAAAAAAAATCAAATGTGCAATTGGGGTGAGCGGTCCAAGGCGGGGTGTCTACACCCGGACCTTATCCGACAAAATAAGATTCCTCGGATACTACTGGCCAACGATGAGGCAGGACGCGGAGGATTATGTACGAAATGTGAATAATGCCAAAGGTTTGCAAACATCCCTAGATTACCATCCATCGAGCAAACTTTAGTTGTACCAACTTGGGCGTTCGACATGTGGGGAATAGATCTTATTGGACCATATCCAAAAGCCCGCGGGGGTGTCCAAATGGTGGTAGTAGCTGTTGACTACTTCACAAAATGGGTGGAAGCTAAGGTTTTGGCTAGTACGATAGAGAAGAATATCATAGATTTTGTACACGACTACATATACTGCCGATATGGGTTGCCACGGGAAATAGTCTCTGATCATGGACCACAATTCCAAAGAAAGTTCACGGCTGAAGGCTGGAGACTCAACATTGAGCATCGACAATCCTAAGTCGCAAGACCGCAGGGAAATGGCCAGGCCGAGGCAGGGAATAAATTGCACATGGCCGCGCTCCACAAAAACTTGAAGGGACGAAGTGAAAGATGGTTGGGCGAGCTTAGTTCCGCTCTATGGGTCATTCGTACCACCACCCGAAACTCAACTAGAGAAACCCCCTTCTCGCTCATATATGGTTCCGAGGCAGTGGCACCTGTGGAGATTAAGGATGGCAACGGGTCAGGTACGGGCCGGGTTTGCCCAAACACAAACCAGACCCAAGCAAAATATCATTCAACCCGGACCCGACCCGAAGGTCATCAAACCCGTACCCGCCCGAACCCGGCCCAGATACACAATAACATTTGTTTTGCTTCATCAATAATTTCATCCTATTTGGGCTTTAGCCCATTTCCAACATACAAAAAATTTTAAGTTTTCAACTAAGACTTCAAAAAAGAAGACTTAATAATATATACCAAGTATGGGGGTAATAATGGAGTGGTATAAGGGTAAACTAGGAAAACCCTACATGAACTAAGCATGCAGGTCGGGTTTGGGTCGAGTCGGGTCGGGTCAACTGGTGTTACCAAACCCGAACCCGAACCCGTCGGGTTTTGGAATTTAGTTACAAAACCTGCCCGCTTGGGCCGAAATGTTTCGGAAACGGGTCGGGTTCGGTGAAATTGCCATCCCTAGTGGAGATCGCTTTACCGAGTTATAGGATCGCCTATTTTGATGAATCGAAAAACGAGGAAGCCTGGAGGAATGATCTTGACTACTTGGAGGAGAAACGTCTCCGGGCAAGGGGCAAGAATGGTCAACTACAAACAGAGAGCTAAGATCCACCATGACAAAAGGGTGAACAAAAGGACTTTTGCCGTAGGAGATTGGGTGTTGAGGAAAGCAGAACTCATGGGCAAGCAGCCCGGATATAACAAGCTCTCCCCAAACTGGGAAGGCCCATACCAGATAACGCAAGTCATTAAAGAGGGAACCTACAGGGTACTTACTCCGAAGGGAATGGATCTCAAGAATGCTTGGCGCAGCGATCATCTGAAGAGATATTATCCCTAAAATCCCTTGATTATCTCAAAGATTTGAAGCAAGATTAAATTGAAGGCTCATTTTCCCTACTAGAGCTATTTTGTTTTAAGGAATTACTATGTAACCGCTCTATGAGCAGAATTATGAATGAAAGTGTTTGAATGAAATTTTCCTTATTTGTCTAAGATTTTCCTTTA
This sequence comes from Campanula takesimana, assembly GCA_026119855.1. Taxonomy (NCBI): domain Eukaryota; kingdom Viridiplantae; phylum Streptophyta; class Magnoliopsida; order Asterales; family Campanulaceae; genus Campanula; species Campanula takesimana. Next base: position 847,616 of record JAOWBW010000383.1, on the reverse strand, counting down.
TTCTATTCCAAAGATAAATTTTGAATATGTAACAGAAAGATAACAAAGATGACAATGGTATAACAAAGATTTTCAGCCCGCTCAGGCTCCGAGCCTAATTTTAGCGGATGTCGGCACGTTCCCGCATGTACGAAGCGCGGTCTTATGCCTTCGAGCTAGACCACATGCCCGTAAAACAAGTTTCACCTTGGCTCGTTCTAAATCTAAGACAAAGAATAACAAAAGTCACAGGCCCACTACAGTGAATGTGTTGGATATTATGCCCTAGGCCCTTGAGAAAGGCCTATGCGTTATATCATAGCTTCATTGTTATAGAGATAACAAACCCGATTATTATATCTTTTGCATGTTTATTATAATAATCATTGTCCCTAGCACTTATGAAGGGCTAGCATGAGTTTGATGGATAATCATATGATGATTATAGCTCATAGGATGCGGATTAAACTTGTGGGTACATGTTAGAGAACAAGTACTGGATAGACCCGTTATGAGATTTATGTCATGGTCAAATGTCATAATTAAATCTCATAATAGTTATATCATTTATCCTTAGACCTGAGATTATCATAGTCTTTCACATAATTAACATTATGTTTGACGTACTCAAACGCTACCCCTAACCGGGTGGTTATAAAGGGTACGAGTGGCATAATCGGATTCATGTAGGGAAGAATGATAAGTCAAGATGGGATTTGTCCCTCTCTCAAGATAGATATCTTCTTGGCCACTCGATGAGTGAGATTGATAATAGTGTACGGCCGTACCCAAATGAATTGAAGCGTTGAATGTTATTTGCTCATATCAATCTACTCGGGATCGAGAAAGCATTGGACAACATAAGTTGACATGGACCATGACTTATGTCCAATATGATATCGCGTGACAAAGGGATTATGATATGTTCTATAAGGTTACTTTGGGCTTTCAAAGTTATACTAATTGGGTAGTCATAATGGCTTGCTAGAGTCCGCTTATGATTTACGAGGTCTTCGGACTCGTTGCCAACATAGTATAATCCTATTGGGTCACACACGCAGAACGGATCTTGCTTGGCACGAAAAACGAGAAAAAACTGGGAAGTGGAAAAAACCAGCCGTACGGATGGTTTGGGACTAGCCGTACGGATAGTTTGTCCGCTGACGAGTTTTTGTCAGATTTCTTTCTGGGAAAGGAATCCTTTAACCTAATGGAATTAGGTTTCTCCCAGTATATATTCTGTGTTCTCTTCAGCCGGAAACTAAGCCTTAGGCATTGATTTTGGAAATCAACAAGAGTTCTTGGAGAGAGAAAAACACATATTATACTTAGGTTATTGAGATTTGGTTTTTGCTCATCATTAAACCATAATAATCAAAGGGAGATTGAAGAATGGTTCTTCAACCATGTTTTTCAAGCCTAAGGATCTAGCAGTCAAATCAAGAAGCGTTCTTGAGTCCGTTCGATGTGTGGATACTGATAGAGGGTGTTTGCGTTAGCACCTTAAAGTCCGTGTTCATGGATTCGATCTTCAAGGGTATGTTTCTTTCATCTTGTATTTAATTTAATCAATATGCACGGATCCGGGCTCTTGGGTGTTTGATTTTATATGTTTATTCCGCTGCGCATGATGCATCAAAACCCAACAGTGGTATCAGAGCCCCGTTCATTGTTGATTATTTAGTATATCATGTTGAAATTGTTTAATTTGATTATATAATATCTACATGATAATAAGATGAATGTGTGATTTGAGTTTATATATGAGATATAAAATTTATGAGCATGAACATGGGGATTATGTGATTATTATATTGATTTGATCTATATGAATAATTGCATGTTGGGATTATCAATAAATAATTGAATTATATGTATTGATAATTTAGATCTAATTTATATATATAATAAATTGTTTATTCATGATATTGATTAGATCTAATTAAATTCGTAATCTGTAAATTCATGTTTCTGTAATCTGATTATGTACAAACATGATATTGGATTTGGTCGAATTTCTGAAATTCTGAAAAAACCAGGAAATCTGGGATCCTGCCAATGAATCCGTACGGATGGTTTGGATGATGCCAAACTGATCCGTACGGCTAGTTTGGAAATTCTCAGACTTGATTTTGTTTTCTGGTGTTCAGATTATTCTGTAAATTGTTTACAGAATTTGAATCTGAAAACTGGAAACTGCTTTAAGACGGCTGGTTTTCGAAACCGTGTTTCCTGAAACAGTTTTCGGCCGAAGAATTCAAAAGGAATTACAGAAATCAGAGTTCTAAAGAGTTTAGAACTGCTGTAATCTGTGAGATTAAGAGACAGTGAAAGATCTTGAAACAAGTATCCAATCTATACAGGAATGTGGATGCCTTTTGGCTTAGTTTCGACCGTATAGAGAAGTTGCTTGGTTTCTTTATCTTAGCACGGAAATGTGGATGCCTTTTGGCTTAGTTTCGGCCGTGCGGTTTGTGCTTTCAATTTCAAGATGCTCTGCGGATACAGTTTCAGAATTCTGAAGAGTTCAGAGTTTATGTGACCTGTATGAAAGAGTTGTACGGATAAATCTGGATGCTTCCAGAAACATCCATACGGATGGTTTGGGCATTACTGATTCTAATCTTTTTCAGACGGCAGGTTTTGGAAACCGTGTCTCCTGAAACAGATTTCAATTCAGAAGTCCAAACTGTTAATGAGATCAGAATCTTAAAGGAGTTTAAGATTGGTGTAATCTCAAAGTTTCAGAATTACCCCTATACAAAGTGAAAATCGTTTGCAAGAGAAGGAAACTAAATTTGGATTAATTCATTGCATGGACCAATGGCAGGCTCACGCCTTGTTTCTGAGAATCCGAATGAAATATCCAATCTGTAAATTGTTTACAGATAATTTAGATTCCGTCCCCATTATGTTGCTTCATGATTAAATCACAAGATTTTGCTTCTGTTAATTAATTGGATTAGTTAACATCATTATGCAAAGACTATATTATATTATGTTTCACATAATTAAATATATGATGCATATATCTAAGCAAATAAACCTTCTTAAAACTTAAGTCATGTGCCAATCCATTATTAAAACACTTGTGAGTACACCGGGTATTTTTATGTGGGCTCTGCCAAAGCGAGGTGCATTAATTCTATCAGTGTATGAGCAAGATGAGGAATGAGAGTTTCCTATACGTTTAACGTGGTTTAGCTTAATAAGGCTATCAAAAGACAAAGTTTTGGGCCTAAGGCACAAGATGAGATTAAAACATGTCTGACATAAGATGTCTAAAAAATCTCATAAAGGATCTAAGAATCATATATGATATGATTGACAAAGAGCTGTCTACCTAATTAATTTAATTTTGAGCAGTATCGCCAAAGCGGACTTGAATTAAATTAAAGTTGGATCTTAGCCTACTTAAATTATATTATACAATTGTTGTATTTGAAGGTGTATAATTTAGTGGGAGTATTTATAAAATACATTATATGTCTCTAAATGATAATTGTATGAAATATATGTGTATATTTATTTGCATATTTTGTAGAATGTCTTAAACTATAATCATGTATAATCACTGCAATAGACCCCACTTAAAGAGAATAAGATTAACTTTCTTGACCTAGTCATGAGCTTAAGAATTGTTCTAAGCAAGAACGGAAGTTATGAATTCTTAATAAATCCTATTTCTAAGAAACCTAATGCTTAAGGATGGACAAAGACATTTATTAGAAAACATGTGGATGATTCTATAGATGTCAATTGTCTTATGACTTGCTACCATAAGTTTAGAACTTTAGAAGTATCTGAAACACATGGATGCTTATTTGATAAGCAATCACGTAGGAAGCGTTCCTACAAGCAAGAAAGGCAAGACAAGTTTGAGAATTGATTAGAGTATAACATTCATTTGATGAATGAAAGGTATGTCAATAAGTTATCATGTTTCGAACATGGAGAGACATATTAATTACCTTGATTTGGCTTGATAATCAAGTTAGTTTGGAACTAACAAACGGATTTGACATTAATTCATAAGCAACATTGGATATTTAAAGTGCTATGTCTTAATATCAAATGGAAACATACTCAAACTCTAAAGGTTAATAAGGACAAGGATTTAAGATAAAGGCAAGACAAAAGTTGTCAAACCTAAAGAAAATATTTGTGGCTAAAACTTAAAATCCAAAGAATGTAATTTGTACATTGGCAATACGATTGACCATTGGTGAAATTACAATTTGAATTAAAAGATCAAAAGGAAAGGTAGTTGGCTACCACTTCAAGTATTTATGTTAAAATTCTACTTGTAAGGGTAAAGATTAACCTATGTGGCAATAATGATGCAATGGTTGCAACATTAGTCATAGGAACTTGCGAAGTGTCTTTATCTAATAAGTTCATATTTGTTTTGAACAAATGGTGTTATGTTCTTATTTTAAGTAGAAATATTATTTTGGTTTCTTCATTAAAAGATTATGGATATCTCTTATTTCGAATAAGAAAGTGTTCCATTAAATATGATTTGCTTTATTGTAGTGCTAATCATGTAAATTGGACTTAATATTCTTATCTTTGAAGAACAAAATTATGAGCATAACGTAAATAATGGAAATTTGAATATAAGGATGTAATCGTTACATTCGTAAAAAGCATTAATGTCTATATCAAATGAAAAGAAACGCATATCTAAAATTCCATGGGACGGAGTTTTAAATTCATATGATTTCGAATCATGTGATAGATGTGAATCTTAGAAATTGATCAAGATATCTTTTACTAATAATAGTAAGAGGAAGTACTCTTTTGAACTTATACATTTTGATGTATGTAGTTTATTAAAGTAACAATGCTAGAAAGGATTTCAACACCTCATGGTAAAAGTATTGATGTACTCTGATTAGATCAAAGTAATGAATATTTGAGCCTTGGACTCGATGAGAATTCTGCAGAAAGTCTGCAATTTAAGGAAAAATAGAATGTCGCGACCCCCGGACCCCGCGGGCCCGAGACCGCGATCTGGACGTCGACTCTAAAACCAAAACTGACAAATACCGAAGTTAAAATTTCCATTTAATACCAAAAGTGATGATCCAAAGTTTTACAAAACCAAGTTTGATAAAAAACCAATTACAACTATCATAAACTTCCACAAGTTTATGCCCAACAAAATACAAATATACAATTCTTAGTGACATCATTGTTTTGGTACAACTATCCCAAATGGTTACACATTTACATAATGTAAACCAACCTATATCAACCTTCCCCAAAAGAATGGATCCACACTCGACGTCCTCTATCTCGTGATCAGCGAGACTATTCCTTAGCACCTGGGGGGGGTTAAGGAAAAACAAACATAAAAGGAAAGGGGGTGAGATGAATCTCAATAAGTTACTAATGCAACTACATGACATGCTATGATGCAATATACAATAAGCAATAATAAATATCACATAGCACATAGCATTTAGCATGTATCAGATAGCAGCGGAAATAAACACATAACAAAGGATATAGCCAAGGTTTTCCAAACGGAACATCCAAATAAAGGATCGCTGCGCAGCTTCAATAATCAACAATTCATCATCTTCATAATAGCATGAAAGCCGAAGAGAAAACCCCGGTACCGGAACCAATAACCATAAAAGTGTCACAAAGGACAAGGACCATGACACAAAGTCATGCCCGTTAGCTAGATACATTCACAAAGGAACGCTAACTTGACTTTTCCAAGGCCAATCTGGAAAAGGGACTGTGCGGTCGCCCAAAATCCTTCAAAACAAGAACAAAAGCTTTCAGAAAGGTGTGCCGTCGCGCAGGCAATTTTGGGCGGTCGCACAACCTTCTGTATTGCCAGAAATCGGGAAAGACAACATGGGTTCTTCCATTTCCATACCCAAAACACATTCCACCAAAATCCAACATTCCAACTAGTATACTAATATACCAAAACAACTAATAAGTCTAAAAAGACTCAAACAACAACATTTAACAACCAAAATCAAGAATCAAACCCCACATTCAAGATTTCACCATTTTTGATCAAACCCAAAATAAATCTCAATAAATTCAAAACTCAATCAAACTTCAAATATAACACACCAAACATCATATAAACATGATATGAACATTTTAGCATCAAAATGGGGGAAAAGTAACTTACTTGAATTTTCTCAAAGTTGATGGATTTCAATTCTTTTTTATTCTACGCGATCCTATCGACGATCTAAACAATGTTCAAGTTTTAAGAAATGAATGATAATGAGAGGAAGATGGAGAAAAAGAAGAGAGAAGGAAAGAGAAAGAAACTTACCCACAACCAAGAGAGAGAGAGAGGTTTGTGCTGGGAATGGGAGGGAGTAGGATGAGGGAGAAGGTGAGGGAGGAGTAGGGAGGGAGTAGGGAAATGTTTTGAAAGATTTACACTTAGGCCCCCTCCACTACACTACACACAAACACTACACTCCCTACTAACAATTAAAACCCAAATAAAATGCTAGGCATAAATATTATAACACATAAATTGCACCCATAAATATTTAAATAAATAATAATTTAAATAAATAACTAAGCAAATAATTAAATAAAAATCATTTAATTACTAATAAAATAGAGCCTAGATTTCGGGTCGTGACATTCACTCCCCCTTAAAGAATTCGACCCGAATTTTAACGAGACTCACCTTAAGCAAAAAGCCACGGAAATTTCCTCTCGATCTCATCACGAAGCTCTCCACGTCGACTCCTCGATGTTATGATTCCTCCAAAGGACTCGAACCAACGCAATGCTTTTGTTCCTCAACTCTTGAACCTTGGAATCTAAAATCCGAACCGGTCGTTCCTCATAAGTCATATCGGGCTCAATATCCTCCGGTACCCTCGGTAACACGTGAGACGGATCATGAACATACTTTCGAAGCATAGAAACGTGAAAGACGTTGTGCAATCGGTCTAAGGATGACGGTAACGCAAGACGATACGCTAGAAGTCCAACCTTTCCCAAAATCTCAAACGGACCAATAAACCTTGGAGCCAATTTGCCTTTCTTCCCAAATCTACGAATACCCACCTTTGGAGATACTTTCAAGAACACCAAATCACCGGTCTGAAAAATAAGATCTCGCCTTCGGTTATCTGCGTAGCTCTTAAGTCGACTCTGGGCTGTCTTCAATCTATCCCGGATAACCCTAACCTTTTCAACTGAATCCCGAAGCAAATCAATACCAAAACTTTCGGTTCACCGACCTCATCCCAACAAATAGGCGATCTACATTTCCTTCCATACAAGGCCTCAAACGGCGCCATCTCGATACTAGCCTGATAACTGTTGTTGTAAGAGAACTCCACTAACGGTAGGTGCGAATCCCAAGAATCAGAAAAGTCTATCGCACAAGCTCGCAACATATCTCAAGAATCTGAATAGTCCTCTCGGATTGACCGTCGGTCTGGGATGAAAAGCTGTACTGAATCGCAAATCTGTACCCAAAGCTTCCTGAAATGCCTTCCAGAATCTAGAAGTAAACCTCGGGTCTCGATCTGACACAATGCTAACCAGAAACCCGTGCAATCTAACGATCTCATCGATATAAAGGGTCGCAAGCTTCTCCATCGAATATCTGATGTCAATAGGTAAGAAATGGGCACTCTTGGTCAATCTATCCACTATTACCCAAACACTGTCATACTTCCTACGGGTACGAGGCAGTCCCGTAACGAAATCCATAGTCACATGCTCCCATTTCCACTCGGGAATCTCTAATAGCTGAAGTAATCCCGCGGGTCTCTGATGCTCGGCTTTGACCTGCTGACACGTTAAACACTTCGAAAACATACTCGGATTTCCCTTTCATATTAATCCACCAAAATTGTTGTTTCAAATCCTGATACATCTTCGTACTACCCGGATGAATAGTATACTCGATTTGTGACCCTCATCAAGAACTCTCTGTTTAATTCCATCAACATCAGTAACACACAAACGACCGCAGAAAGTCAAAACTCCACTCGAGCTCAATGAAAAATCCTCGAAATTCTTTTCCTTCAATTTACCCATTATCTTCACCAACTCGGGATCTTCTTTCTGAGCTTCCTTTATCCTCTGAATTAGGGTAGGAGACACCCTAATATTCGCAAAAATAGCCCCATGTCTCGATTCATGAGGAGACCAATCTCGAACATCCTCAAGCATTTTCCATTCTCGAACCATCATCGAAGCCACATAAGACTTTCTACTAATCGCATCGGCTACCACATTCGCCTTCCCCGGATGATAAGAAATCGTACAATCATAATCCTTCAATAATTCCATCCATCGGCGCTGTCTATTATTCAACTCTTTCTGGGAGAAAAGGTACTTCAAACTCTTGTGATCGGTAAAAATCTCAAACCTCGCTCCATAAAGGTAGTGCTTCCATTTGTGCAACGCAAAGACAATAGCTGCTAACTCCATATCATGAGTCGGGTAATTCTGTTCACTCGGGGTCAACTTCCTCGAAGCATACGCAATTACTTTCCCATTCTGCATCAACACACAACCAAAACCCTCTTTCGAAGCATCACTATAAATCACTAGGACGTCGCTCCCATTAGGCAAAGTCAAGATCGGTGCGGTAGTTAACCTCTTCTTCAATTCCTCGAAACTCTTGTCACATTTCTCGGTCCACACAAACGGAACATTCTTCCGGGTCAACTGAGTCATCGAAGTAGCAATCCTCGAAAAACCCTTCAATAAATCTTCGGTAATAACCGGCTAAACTAAGAAAGCTTCTAATCTCTGTCACTGATTCGGGTCTCTTCCAATCCACTATAGCCTCTATCTTTGAAGGATCCACCAAAATCACATCTTTAGAAATCACATGGCCCAAAAATGACACCTTCTCGAGCCAAAATTCGCATTTACTAAACTTTCGCAAATAATTTCTCCCTCGCAAGAACGGATAAAACTGTCCTCAAATGTTGTTCATGCTCCTCTCGAGATTTCGAATAAACAAGAATGTCGTCGATGAAGACTACCACGAACGAATCAAGATAGGGATGGAAAATCCGGTCATCAAATCCATAAATACGGCCGGCGCGTTCGTCAACCCAAACGGCATAACCAGGAACTCATAATGACCATAACGAGTGCGAAAAGCAGTCTCGGAATATCCTCCGATCGAACCTTCAACTGATGGTACCCACTCCTCAAATCAAGCTTGGAAAACACCACGGACCTTGAAGCTGATCAAATAAATCATCGATGTGCGGTAGAGGATACTTGTTCTTCACCGTAACCTGATTCAATTTCCGGTAATCTATACACAATCTCAACGAACCATCTTTCTTCCGCACAAATAAAACCGGTGCTCCCTACGGGGAAACACTAGGGCGGATAAACCCTCGATCAAGCAACTCTTGCACTGAACCTTCAGTTCCTTCAACTCTGCGGGAGCTAACCTATAAGGTGCTTTCGAAATCGGAGCCGTACCCGGCAAAAGATCTATAGAAAACTCAATCTCACGATCGGGAGGCATATCATACTCGGTAGAGAAAACATCGGGAAATTCCCGAACTACCCGAACACTATCAAAACTAGGGATTCTTTCCTAGTATCAAGAACACTAGCCAAATACCCCTCACAACCACTATGCAATAATTTTCTCGCTTTCATAAAAGAAATTAAGCGACCCTTCTACTCAGAGGACTAGCCTCAAACACAAATTTAGGCACATCGGGAATAGAAAAACTAACAGTTTTCTTACGGCAATCAACAGAAGCATGAAACTTGCTTAACCAATCCATACCCAATATGACATCAAAGTCTTGGATAGGAAGAACTACCAAATCCACACAAATGACACGACCACAAATAACCACATCATAAGCACGAAAGACTCGATCGGAAATCAAGCATTCTCCTATAGGGTCGACACCTCTAGCACGTACGGTAAAGACTCGAATGCAGCATTTAACATGGAAGCAAATTGCACAGAAATGTATGAATGAGATGATCCTGGATCTACTAACGCTCGTGCGCTCACATTAGACACAGAAAACAATACCTCCAATAACGGATGGATCATCGGTAGCTTGTTGTTGATTCATGGCATAAACCGTTCCTTGAATTTTGGGATTCCCAGCGGCATCCCTTTTCTGACCCTGATTAGTACCAACTCCTGACCCGGATGCTTGACCTCGGTGCCTCGTACACTCTCTCACAAAGTGCCCCATTTCACCACAATTGGTGCACTTGCCTTGCTTTTTCCAACACCTATCCTCCGAATGGCCTACCTTCTGACAAAAGGTACAAGGCTTCCTAAATTGGCTCCTTGGTTCTCGGAAGTGGTACCCGGGTTCCTTGGGATCGGTTGCCCTCGGGACTGAGATTGTCCCCCAAAGTTACCTCGACTATCAATCCTTGGTTGTGACTTGCTCTGTGCTCCTTGCTTACTCGGGTTGGCCACCTCAGTCTTCCTCTTATGTTCCCCAATATCTTGCTCTATCAAATAGGCTCGGTCCACCGCATCTTGGAAAGTCACAATCCGTTGAGCAATAAGTTGAGTACGGATGGAGGTCTTCAATCCCCGAATGAATCTCATAGCCTTTTGTTCCTCGGTCCTCACCAAATAGTCGCAATACTGGGCTAATTCTATGAACTTCGCCGAGTATTGTGCTATAGACAACACACCTTGCTCTAGGTTGAGTAGCTCGATCTCCTTTCGGTTTTGATCAACAAACCGGAATGAAATGCTCCTTGAATTGCGCACAAACAACTCCCATGCATACACCGTGTGAGTATCATCCCAAGTAGCTTTAACACCCTTCCACCAATGCTCGGCGGCTCCACAAGCTTGTAAGCCGCGAACCGGACCTTGTCCTCATCCGAACACCCAAATACATCATAAATCTTCTCCATCGACTCAATCCACAACTCAGCCTTCCTTACATCGGGCTCCCCATTGAATTCAACCGGTTTCAACTTCAGAAATTGCTCCAATCCATAGCGGGGTGGTGCTTGTTCTACCCTCGGACCTTGATCATGTATGGCCTTCATGGCCGCCTCGAACATGCCTTGAAACATGGCACGTGCTTCTTCCCTTGTATCATTCTGATTCTGTGCCCCACTAGTACCTCCTCTGTTTCTTCTTCCAGACATTGAGAACAATTACCTGCATAAAACATCAACCGTTAATCACTCCGCACACTACTACCCACCTAGGTCATACTAATCCACCTAGACTTATACTTAGAGCTAATGCCATAGCTCTGATACCAACTGTCGCGACCCCGGACCCCGCGGGCCCGAGACCGCGATCTGGACGTCGACTCTAAAACCAAAACTGACAAATACCGAAGTTAAAATTTCCATTTAATACCAAAAGTGATGATCCAAAGTTTTACAAAACCAAGTTTGATAAAAAACCAATTACAACTATCATAAACTTCCACAAGTTTATGCCCAACAAAATACAAATATACAATTCTTAGTGACGTCATTGTTTTGGTACAACTATCCCAAAATGGTTACACATTTACATAATGTAAACCAACCTATATCAACCTTCCCCAAAAGAATGGATCCACACTCGACGTCCTCTTTCTCGTGATCAGCGAGACTATTCCTTAGCACCTGGAAGGGTTAAGGAAAAACAAAGATAAAAGGAAAGGGGGTGAGATAAATCTCAATAAGTTACTAATGCAACTACATGACATGCTATGATGCAATATACAATAAGCAATAATAAATATCACATAGCACATAGCATTTAGCATGTATCAGATAGCAGCGAAAATAAACACATAACAAAGGATATAGCCAAGGTTTTCCAAACCGGAACATCCAAATAAAGGATCGCTGCGCAGCTTCAATAATCAACAATTCATCATCTTCATAATAGCATGAAAGCCGAAGAGAAAACCCCGGTACCGGAACCAATAACCATAAAAGTGTCACAAAGGACAAGGACCATGACACAAATCATGCCCGTTAGCTAGATACATTCACAAAGAACGCTAACTTGACTTTTCCAAGGCCAATCTGGAAAAGGGGTATAGTAAGGGCAAAACAATGGTCAACATTATAATGGACTTGGCTTTGCCATTATAATCTTTCCCATCGCCCGATGCACAAATATGCCAGCTGGGCTTCTAATTAAATGCTAAGTAATAATTTAGCATGAATAACAACTTAAGGTTCCAAAGTAGGGAACCAATCCAATTAAATTACCACAAGGTAAACCAATGCAAAGCGCACATCGAAGATGAACCACATTCCAAAATAATACTTAATCAAATTCCATATCGTATTTATTCACAAAAGAATCAAACCCAATCAATAAAGTGTTACAACAATCTCAATTAACACTTAATTAATTTCAAACACAAACTTGATCACAAAGGACTCAATTCTATCGCTAGAGTGTACTACAATGTTCACTAAGGTCAACTAGGAGGACACCCAAGATTTGGATCAAAACGCATTCTTCAATTACAAAATGTTAACAATTGTAAACTTCCAGAGGATGTGCGGCCGCGCCAAAAGGGACTCTGCGGTCGCCCAAAATCCTTCAAAACAAGAACAAAAGCTTTCAGAAAGGTGCGCGGTCGCGCCAGGCAATTTTGGGCGGTCGCACAACCTTCTGTATTGCCAGAAATCGGGAAAGACAACATGGGTTCTTCCATTTCCATACCCAAAACACATTCCACCAAAATCCAACATTCCAACTAGTATACTAATGTACCAAAACAACTAATAGTCTAAAAAGACTCAAACAACAACATTTAACAACCAAAATCAAGAATCAAACCCCACATTCAAGATTTCACCATTTTTGATCAAAACCCAAAATAAATCTCAATAAATTCAAAACTCAATCAAACTTCAAATATAACACACCAAACATCATATAAACATGATATGAAACATTTTAGCATCAAAATGGGGGAAAAGTATCTTACTTGAATTTTCTCAAAGTGATGGATTTCAATCTTTTTTATTCTACGTGATCCTATCGACGATCTAAACAATGTTCAAGTTTTAAGAAATGAATGATAATGAGAGGAAGATGGAGAAAAAGAAGAGAGAAGGAAAGAGAAAGAAACTTCCACAACCAAGAGAGAGAGAGAGGTTTGTGCTGGGAATGGGAGGGAGTAGGATGAGGGAGAGGTGAGGGAGGAGTAGGGAGGGAGTAGGGAATATTTTGAAAGATTTACACTTAGGCCCCCTCCACTACACTACACACAAACACTACACTCCCTACTAACAATTAAGACCCAAATAAAATGCTAGGCATAAATATTATAACACATAAATTGCACCCATAAATATTTAAATAAATAATAATTTAAATAAATAACTAAGCAAATAATTAAATAAAAATCATTTAATTACTAATAAAATAGAGCTAGATTTCGGGTCGTGACACAGAATCTGGAAACAGCAGCCGTACGGATAATGTTCCAGAAGTTTACAAATTGTCTCTAAAACACAGTTTTTCATCTCATAATAAGTCAAACTGATCTTTAATTATCCTTCTGGATTATGTGCTGGAAACAGCTGCGATTACACTAAATTGAGATTCATCTAAGGAGGTTCGTTATACCAAATAAAATATGGAATGAAGAAAACTGGTTGTTTTGTCTTCATAAAGATTTGTGATATGATACTTTTGAGAAAAGTTTTGTTGGACAAAATCACACCTAAATCTAATAAATGTATTTTAGGATATCTTAATGATATTAATTTACACCCTTTAGAGTACAAATCGTTTGTCACTCTAAATAGCACTTTCTAGATAAATCGTTTATCTCTAAAGAACTAGTGGGAGTAAAATGTATCTCGAAGAGTTCGAAACCCAAAAATGACATGGAACCTAAGATGGAGATTGAACAAAGTTTCACAAGGAGTTGTAGAAATTTGTTCAAGTATACACAAGAAATTTGCATAACTGATAGGATACTATCTATAACAAGAAATATTGATTTCTCATAATAGAAAGTAATAGGGAAGATATCATTGCGAATGATTGACCTATTACCTATCAAGATGCAAAGTCCGCTCCAGATTTAGATCAATGACTTGGAGTCATAAAATCTAAAAGTGTATATTTATTAAGCAAGACTAATTGAGAAAAGTTAATTCATAATGTCGATTATGATGAAACTTTATCACCCGTAGTCATGTTATATTATTAGAATTTTTATTGGCATGACCTCATATTTTAAATATGAAATATGACAAATGGATATCAAAATAGCATTCCTTAACAGGAACATACTTTAGGATGTGTTTGATACAACCTAAAAGTTTTAATACATAAAATTCTAATAAAATATGCAAGTTGCAGAAATTCATGAGATGGATTGAAGCAAACTACTTGGAGTGAAATTTCATTTTGATGAAGTATTCAAAGAGTTTGAAATTCATCAAGGATGAGACTTGTGATTACAATAAATTTAGTGGGAGCGTAATTTATTCATAGTCTAATATATATATATGGTTGATATATAAATCATTTTGAAAGAGTTTCTAAATGAAAGACTTGAATGAAGCCGCCTACATCCTTGGAATTTAGATTTATGAACATAAGTCTAAAACGTGTTTGGTTAAAGTCAAAGTACTAATATTGACAATATAGTGAAAGGTTCACTATGCAAGACTCTTGGAGAGGTCACTTGCGAAAGTCTAATGGCATTAATCTTTGCAAGATTTAGTCTTAGTAGAAGACTAATGAGCAAGAGTACATGATTAGCATTCCATATGCTTCGGCAATTGGATCTATCATGTAAGCCATATAAATGTACTAAGACCGTATGTCTCATATACTTGGAGTATGATGAGATGATACCAATCAGATCCTAGTGAGAGTCACTAGTTAAGAAACACTCTTATGTTCTTAAAAGGAACTAAATGATGCGTTCTTGATCTTTATGGAGTATAAAATGATCCTGTAAATAGTTACAAAGATGCATTCTACGAACCATCAAAGATAAATATTGCCAGTATAAATACATGTCTAAGTTAATAGTGGTGTTAGAAGAGTTCTAAGTATACCATTAATATTCTACAAAAGGTTAAATATCTAGTGGCATGAGATGCAACTAGAAAAATGTTAAGATTAAGATTCTAATTAGTAAACTAGAAAGCGTTTCTAGTGTAACTAATTTAATGTACCTTCATTGTGTCAATAATAATTATTACACAAGTCAAGGGACTAATATCTTATCTAGACATATACTCAGACATTTCTATCTTACTCGAGAAATCGTCAAAGATAGGAGATGTCAAAATATGTAAATACCTTATGATAATAACAAGGATAATTATCCTATGTAAGCTCGTTTGCAATTATGATGGAGATCATAACTAATCTCAATGGGTATTGGATACACTTTGATTGGGCCTAGTGCAAGTGGGAGATTGTGGATATTATGCCCTAGGCCCTTGAGAAAGGCCTATGCGTTATATCATAGCTTCATTGTTATAGAGATAACAACCCGATTATTATATCGTTTGCATGTTTATTATAATAATCATTGTCCCTAGCACTTATGAAGGGCTAGCATGAGTTTGATGGATAATCATATGATGATTATAGCGCATAGGATGCGGATTAAACTTGTGGGTACATGTTAGAGAACAAGTACTGGATAGACCCGTTATGAGATTTATGTCATGGTCAAATGTCATAATAAATCTCATAATAGTTATATCATTTTATCCTTAGACCTGAGATTATCATAGTCTCCACATAATGAACATTATGTTTGACGTAGTCAAACGCTACCCCTAACCGGGTGGTTATAAAGGCTACGATTGGCATAATCGGATTCATGTAGGGAAGAATGATAAGTCAAGATGGGATTTGTCCCTCTCTCAAGAGAGATATCTGCTTGGCACACCGATGAGTGAGATTGATAATAGTGTACGGCCGTACCCAAATGAATTGAAGCGTTCAATGTTATTTGCTCATATCAATCTACTCGGGATCGAGAAAGCATTGGACAACATAAGTTGACATGGACCATGACTTATGTCCAATATGATATCGCGTGACAAAGGGATTGTGATATGTTCTATAAGGTTACTTGGGCTTTCAAAGTTATACTAATTGGGTAGTCATAATGGCTTGCTAGAGTCCGCTTATGATTTACGAGGTCTTCGGACTCGTTGCCAACATAGTATAATCCTATTGGGTCACACACGCAGAACGGATCTTGCTTGGCACGAAAAACGAGAAAAAAACTGGGAAGTGGAAAAACCAGCCGTACGGATGGTTTGGACTAGCCGTACGGATAGTTTGTCGCTGACGAGTTTTGTCAGATTTTCTTTCTGGGAAAGGAATCCTTTAACCTAATGGAATTAGGTTTCTCCCAGTATATATTTTGTGTTCTCTTCAGCCGGAAACTAGCCTTAGGCATTGATTTTGGAAATCAACAAGAGTTTCTTGGAGAGAGAAAAAAACACATATTATACTTAGGTTATTGAGGTTGGTTTTTGCTCAACATCAAACCATAATAATCAAAGGGAGATTGAAGAATGGTTCTTCAACCATGTTTTTCAAGCCTAAGGATCTAGCAGTCAAATCAAGAAGCGTTCTTGAGTCCGTTCGATGTGTGGATACTGATAGAGGGTGTTTTCGTTACCCCGTGTTGGAAAACAAAGATAAAGAAGAAGTATAACACTTGGGTAGGAAAAAATTAGTTTTTCAAGAGAGCTTGATCATTCAAGCTGGCATGAGCTCCCAGGCAAAGATAAGCCTCATTCACACGAGAAAAAACCTATGTTAAGGCCAAATGCAACAGAGGGCAAAGAAATAACACATCAAGAAAATTATAGACCTGTTTATGGGGCTAATGTACCCAAAAGAGGGCAAAATATCTAAAATAAAAACGAAAGTTGGAACCTGTTCATGGATACCCTGTCCAAACGAAATAATAAAGTACTCAAAATGTTCAAAAGCATATGCTATTACAGCAAATACCTAGGACGCAGCCCGGTCTGAACTACAATCCATTGTAGGAGGATTGTTTTCCACTTCTGGAACAGAGGCAGAGACGTTAGGGTTAGCAGCAGAATCGGTTTGAGCTTGAGAAGCTGCAGCAAGAGCGGAGGCAAAAGATGAGAAGGGAAGAACCATACCTTCAACATAAGGGCCATTGGGGCAAAAAACATTCTCCAAAGCTGCGGCCAGAGGCAGACCAGACTCATCCCTAGTAAACCGCAAAACATCGATGGAAACAAGTAACGTTTGAACTGTAATCGGGGAGATGGGAGGAAGTGATTTTCGAATAGATTCAGGAAATTCTTGAAGTTGGTCCTTGTAGAAGGGCACAAGGGAATGACCAGAAAAGCATTCGGGATCTGTAGCTACAATGGAGTATAAGATCACAATTTCTTGCGATGTGTATTTACCCGTGGCCGCCAAGTTGCGAGCAAGCGTATGGACAGCCAGTGTATACTGATCCACACCCGTATCATTCAACAACTTCACCTGCTCGTCAGAATTTTTATAATTTTCCACCGCCTTGGCTCTCTCCTCTTCCAAAACCAACTCACGATCATGCTCAAATCGCATCTGATCAAGCATCTTGCCATTTTACTCGTCTACCTTGGCCGACAGTTCTTCATTTTTCTTCCTCTCCTCATCCAAGGACTTCTGGAGTTCGGCGCAGTGGGCTTCAAATCTCTGACTCTCTGACTCAATGCTCAATCTCTCAGCTTTAGCCTGCTCCTTCTCTTCCCGAGCCGCTACCAAGTCTTCATTAAGTTTAGAAACCTCTTTGGCCGCACTCATCACCTCTATATCCTTTCTCTTGAGTTCATTGCAAGAATTCTACAAGGATTTGGACAGTTTATTATTCTCCTCCCTCGCCTCCAAAATCTCTTTGTTCCTTGTCGCAACAAGGGAAGCATCTGCCTCATGCCGGTTGCGCAGATAGATAAGATCATTGGCAACCTATAAAAGCAAAGAAAGTTAATTCAAAGAACAAGGAGAGCTCAATAATGGAATAAGACAAGAGACAAACCTCGGTAAAAGCTAAGCCCGCGTGGCCAACGGTGCTATAGGGTTGGAGCCGGCCAAGACTTTCTGCTTGTAATCAGGAAAATGGAGGCGATGCAATAATCCATCACCCACATAGGCATTGGCACTGCGGCGGCTATGAAGATCTACCCCAAATACCTCCGGGGCCTTAGCGATCTTGAGGCCAAACACGCTCTCTGTCCTTAATCAACTCAACCGGGATTGAAGCACATAGTCCCACAGGCAGGAGAAGACACGTCAAAGTCAGTAGGGGAAGGACTGGTCTTTTGTTGCTTGTCTTTTTGTGGTGGTTCCGGATCCACAATAGAAAGTCTTTTCCTCGTTTGCTCGGGCGTGGACATTCCCGCATCTGAGGAAGACTGAGGGACATGTCCCGTGCCAGTCAAGCCTTTGCCCCATCCAGTTGCAAGGCGAGGGTTCGCAGGAAGATGGCAGGTAAGGGTTGGCTGTGTAGAGGAGGACACATTTCCAGACTTGTCTGGTTTATCGGTAACCGGAATCCTGTTCCCCGGAGCCTCGGCCTTATTAAGAGCGGCCTCTCATTTTTCTTCTATGCTAGAGCAAAAGACTTCGCAACATTATTAAGAGAGGAAGTGTTCTTTTGAGGCATTTTATCTGTCGGATCTGTAGCAAAAAAAAAAAACAATCTGGAAAATAAAATGGAGCGATAAAGACAAAAAGAATGGTTCAAAGGGATGTACGAAAAGAGACCAGTCAAAATGGGATCAGAACATGTCTCCTCCAAGTTACAAAAGGCGCAATCAGGAGAAAAAGAAAATAATTGATGGATTCTCCAATCAGGATCCCGCAATAAAGGGGCCAAACTAACTCTAGGTTGTTGGAGATTATGCCCTAGGCCCTTGAGAAAGGCCTCATGTTATGTCATGTTCTCATATGTTATGGAAATAACAACCTGGATTATTATATGTTTTTACATGTTTATTATAATAATCCCCGTCCCTAGTAATTATGAAGAACTAGTATAAGTTTAATCGATGATCATATGATGATCATGTGTATGTGATACAAATTAAACGTATGAGTATGTGTTGGTGAACAAGTACTGGACATAACCCGCTGTGAGAAAGAAAGAAAGTTGGACGCTAGAGAAATCAAGGGTAGCAGCAGCTAGCAGGGAAGCGGGGGATCAATAGGGCAGTCGTTGAAGCCCCGATCTTCGGCTCTTTTTCTTGAATTCACAGTTGACAATTTCAACCCTTGTTGCTATCCCCTTTGTGAAGCCTTTGGCATTGGGATTTGATTGGAGGGGAATAAATCTGGAAGGAGAAGGAAGGAGAGGGAACGATCGGAGCAGATCCGGCCAGATCTGGAAGGAGAGGCCGTTGGTTGATGAGGATGAGGCACAGTTAATGGATATCATCGTTGATGGATGTCATCGAAGAAAAAGAAAGCACGTTGTACGTCGCCGCTAATGTCGCGGCCCCCGAACCCCGCGGCCCGAGACCGCGATCTGAACGTCGACTTAAAACCAAAACTCTAAAATATAGAATTAAAAATTCCATTTTGAACCAAAAGATGATAACACAAGGCTTTACAAATCCAAGTTTAAATCAACAAAGTACATCCAACATAAGCTCCACAGCTTATACCCAAAAGAATAAAATATACAATTCTTAATGACGTCAATAATGGTAAAACTATCCCCAAAAGGTTATACATTTAAATAATGTAAAACCGAACCATAACAACCTGCCCCAAAATCTCAAACCTCTCGACGTCCTCCTCGATCCGCGAATCCTAATCCTTTCCTCCTGGGGGGGGTTAAGGAAAAACAAAGATGGAAATAAACGGGGTGAGATAAAATCTCAGTAAGTACTAATGCAACTACATGACATGCTAATATGCAATGGCCAATAGCAATTAACATAAGACAGATAGCAGCGGAATAATAAGTGACATGCCGTCAACAGTAATATCCAATAATCAATCATATAAATAAACATATAACAACAAATGAGAGGCTCCCTATCGCCAACCGTCCCATACCGGTTGGAAATAACGACCAGCTCAACATGCAACACATAAAGCTGAAATAAACACTCATAAGTGGATACATAGCCAAGGTTTCACCCAACTGGAAGAACCCAATAAAGGTCGCTGCGCAGCTTCAATAATCAACAATCAACATCTTCATAGCAGCATGAAAGCTCGAAGAGAAACCCCCGTACCGGAACCATAACCAATAAAAGTGTCACAAAGGGACAAGGACCATGACACAAAGTCATGCCCGTTAGCCAGATGCATTCACAAAGGAACGCTGACTTATCCTTTCCAAGGCCAATCTGGAGAAGGGTAAAGAAGGGGCAAAACAATGGTCAACATTATAATGGACTTGGCTCTGCCATTATAATCTTTCCCATCGCCCAATGCAACAATTATGCCAGCTGGGCTTCTAATTAAATGCTAAGTAATAATAATTTAGCATGAATGAACAACTTAAGGTTCCAAAGTAGGGAACCACACCAATTATCACCATAAAGATGCAAACGATTACTCATGAAGAGTTCAACAACAACGAACACAAGAAGTTTCTCATAAAAGAGCACAACAACGATAAACGGAATTTCTCATAAAGAGCACAACAACAATGATTATTAGAATACCGTAATTTCATAAAGAGAAACCATACCAGATACATTCAAAGATGATACCCAAACAATACTTGATCAAATTACATAACACTATTGTTCACGAAGGAACCAATTTTAATTATTAAAGTGCACCACGGTGTTATCTTAAGTTAATTAGAAGGATTAAACCTAACTAGTTAAGCCTTAAGTCTTAAACCAAGCAAAAAGGTAAAATTCCTGAAACAGGGGCGGCGGGCGCCTGGAAAGGGGCAGGCGGGCGCCTGAATGACCAGAAGGTCTGGTCTTCAGAAAGGGGTATGTAGGCGGGCGCCTGGTCCACCACAGGCGGGCGCCTGGTCTACTGGCTGGGAGGAAAACAGAGCTGGGTTTTTACAAGTTTCGAACCAAATTTTCCCAAAACACCAAATACTCAAAATCAACTCCTTCTACAAGTTCTACAATGTACCAAAACCACTTATAACTAGAATGGGAACCCAAATACAACATTTATCAACCCAAAACCAAGGATTAAACCCAACATTCATCAATCTACCATTTTTACCCAAAACTCAATTAAATTCAAAATAAATTCTAAACAAATTCAAAACCCAACCAAACTTCAAATATAACACATTAAGCATTATCTAAACATGATATGAACATTTTAGCATCAAATGGGGGAAAAGTAACTTACTCGGATTTTCTCAAAGGTGACGGAACTCGAAATTTCTTGGCTTCCTACGATCCTATCGACGATCTAAACATGATTCATGTTTTAAGAAATGAGAATTAATGAGAGGAAGATGATGGAAATGAAGAGAGAAGTGAGAGGAATAAAAACTTACCCAATGAGCTAGAGAGAGAGAGAAATGGCTGGAAAGTGAATGGGGTGAGGGAGAAATAGAGGGAGTAGGGAGAAGATGATTAAAACTAAACTTACACTTAGACCCCTCCCTTACTACTACTCTCTACAAACAAACTCCCCACTAACAAATAAGACTCAACACTTCTACATTAGCACAAATGACCCAAATAAAATGCTAGTCATAATTTATTATGACACATAAAGTGCACACATAAATATTTAAATAAATAATAATTTAAATAAACAAATAAGCAATTAAATAAATAATAATTATTTATTACTAATAAAATAGAGCCTAGTTTTCGGGTCGTGACATTCACTCCCCCTTAAAGAAAATTCGACCCGAATTTTAACGAGACTTACCCGAAAGACCCAATAGCTACGGATACGATAGTTCCGCCATTTCTCAAATTCCTCAATTGTCCATTCTAAACCACCACGTAGTAACCCTAAATAATGTTCGCAATACCACGACCTCTCGCACATAACTTCTTTCAATCATAACCTTCACTACTAATTAGAATCCATAATCAAAATTGGAGAATCCCAATTGCTCCCAAACATAACTCTCGAGATATCCCAAGCTCACCTTATTCACAACCTTAATTACACTGCAAAGGTGTCTCCTCTTGTAAATCGCATACTTAGTAGTATTCCCCAGAAATTCAAAACATCACCATCCCGAGCCTAATTAGCTTTTAAAATATAGAATGGTTAAAGAAAGTTCTATTTCCACAATATTCATCGAAATGGCTATATCTCCATGGATTACCATTATAGTGCTCTCGATCTAGATAGCACCTTAAACTAATAGTACCATACAACCCCAAAATTTCTCGTACAAAGTGTCCACTTAAATCTATGTTATACTCTCATCCCTTCATTAATCTGGTCTTGAAGCCTAAACCATTCAATATACTCGATAGTCCGCAAAACGATCCAAATTTCATCTTCAAAAGATTTTCTCTAACTCCCATTTAAGTCATAATCCGTGCTCATATACCCAAAGGAAATCAACGAACTCTAAATTCAATAGCTAAACCCAGTTAGTCTCTCACGCATACATTTATTGACTTAATGATATTTAAGCTCAATGGTACTACCATCATAATAAACCAATTAGCTAGCAACGTTCCAATTGACCCAGTGCCAAATCATGATATTCCTTAATTATGCCCAAGTATTGATACTCCACTTCCTCCATATACCCTTGATCCAAATCGCGAAACGCCACAAGGAGAGATTTAGGACCATAGAACCACTCTCTCACCAAAAATTCAAAATGCCCTTAACATAGATCGAGAAATTGTTACTCTCCCAAATGTACTTATTAGTCTTTTCTAGCTTAACACGCTCACCACTATCGATGATTATAACTTCCATAATATACTCATATCTCATAACAAATCGTACACCTCTCCATACTAATCCATTCCGATGCATTCACGGAGATGTACTAAAAGTAAACAAAATCTCCTATCCAGAAATCCTCATTTGAATCCTCAACTCTTATAACCCAACCGATGCCATAAGGACATTGATCTAAATATTAGCACTACAACCTTGTACTATAACAACTCAATTTAACCCTAAGTTCTCCCCAATTACTAGGTACTACTCAGAAATAAAAATAGAATTTTTTTTTTTTTTTTTTTTTACAAACGATAAATACACCCAACAATTGGTATAGACATCCATTGTCACCCATCGAAGCAAAATAGTCAGATTCCAAACAAGAAAAGATTTTCTTAACTCTACACAAAGGAACGGTCTCAAAACAATTTTAGGTAAAAGGGAAGAGAGGATGTAACAATTTCCCTACAACCATCGACTAAAGCATGATATTTCCCTTCTCAAAATGACATCAAAAATCTCATCATAGCAATATGACCAATTTAGCAGGTAAGTTATATCTACCTTTAAGCACAACATGAGCACATAAGACTCCATCAGACATCCTACACTCCTCCCTAGGAGTAGACACTGACAACACATAAGTCAAAGACTCAAAAGAAATAAATGCAGCTAAATGCACAGAAACATATGAATGCGATGATCCTAAAATGCACGCGCTCGCTCTCTCGACGCAAAATAATACCTCCTGAACTGATGAGTCACCTGTTGAGTGCTGATTGATTGCAAATACTCTACCTGAAACCTTGGGCTTCCCCGAAGCATCCCTTTTTTGACCCTGTGGTATTCCAGTTCTTGTCCCCGATGACTGAACTCTAAACCTCGGACAATCTTTAACGAAGTGTCCCAACTGACCACATTTCACACATTTCCCCTGCTTCTTCCAACACTTGTCTTCTGAGTGTCCTATCCTCTGACAGAAGCTGCAGACTTTCCCATTTTGTGTCCCTTTATAAGAACCTTGATTTCCTACTGTTGGTTGCCCTTGAAGTTGCCTTCTGAATCGAGTTTGCACTCCCGAATTACCTCTGTTATCTGAATGTTGCTGTTGTGACTCACTCTGCCCTCCTTGCTTACACGGGTTAACCATCTCAGTCTTCCTTTTGTGTCCCCCACTATCCTGCTCAATCAAGTTGGCTCGATCCACCGCATCCTGATAAGTCTGAATCCGCTGTGCTATAAACTGAGTCCGGATGGATGTCTTCAAACCCCTGATTAATCTCATCGCTTTCTGCTCCTCGGTCCGCACAAGGTATTCACAACACCTGGCTAATTCTGTGAACTTAGCTGAGTACTGTGCTACTGACATCATACCTTGCTCCAAGATGAGGAACTCGATCTCTTTCCGGTTTTGATTCACTAGAGAGATAAAATGATCCTTGAATTTCCTCATGAACCACTCCCAAGGATATGGTACAAGAGTCGCATCCCAACTGGTCTTCAGTGCCTTCCACCAATGTTCCGCAGTCCCCACGAGCTTATAAGCTGAAAACAGAACCCTATCCTCATCAGTGCAACCAAATACATCGTAGATTTTCTCCATCGATGCTATCCATAACTCGGCTTTCTTCACATCCGGCTCACCGTCGTACTCACTTGGTTTCAACTTTAAGAACTGCTCCAACCCATATCGCGGAGGTGCTACATGTTCCTCTCGGCCCTTGGTCACGAATTGCTTTCACGGCCACTTCAAACCTGTCCTGAAACACTGCACGGTTTTCTTCCTGTAGACCTTTAAGATTCTGAGTCCCCCTAGAAGCTTCACCAATTCTTCTTCTAGCCATCACAAACAAATACCTGCATAAAATACTCATCGTTACTCACTCCGAACACAACTACCCACCTAGGTCATACTAATCCTCCTAGACTTATACTTAGAGCCAAACCATGGCTCTGATACCAACTGTCGCGGCCCCGAACCCCGCGGCCCGAGACCGCGATCTGAACGTCGACTTAAAATCAAAACTCTAAAATATAGAAGTTAAAAATTCCATTTTGAACCAAAAGATGATAACACAAGGCTTTACAAATCCAAGTTTAAATCAACAAAGTACATCCAACATAAGCTCCACAGCTTATACCCAAAAGAATAAAATATACAATTCTTAATGACGTCAATAATGGTAAAACTATCCCCAAAAGGTTATACATTTAAATAATGTAAACCGAACCATAACAACCTGCCCCAAAATCTCAACCTCTCGACGTCCTCCTCGATCCGCGAATCCTAATCCTTTTCCTCCTGGGGGGGTTAAGGAAAAACAAAGATGGAAATAAACGGGGTGAGATAAAATCTCAGTAAGTTACTAATGCAACTACATGACATGCTAATATGCAATGGCCAATAGCAATTAACATAAGACAGATAGCAGCGGAATAATAAGTGACATGCCGTCAACAGTAATATCCAATAATCAATCATATAAATAAACATATAACAACAAATGAGAGGCTCCCTATCGCCAACCGTCCCATACCGGTTGGAAATAACGACCAGCTCAACATGCAACACATAAAGCTGAAATAAACACTCATAAGTGGATACATAGCCAAGGTTTCACCCAACTGGAAGAACCAAATAAAGGTCGCTGCGCAGCTTCAATAATCAACAATCAACATCTTCATAGCAGCATGAAAGCTCGAAGAGAAACCCCCGGTACCGGAACCAATAACCAATAAAAGTGTCACAAGGGACAAGGACCATGACACAAAGTCATGCCCGTTAGCCAGATGCATTCACAAAGGAACGCTGACTTATCCTTTCCAAGGCCAATCTGGAGAAGGGGTAAAGAAGGGGGCAAAACAATGGTCAACATTATAATGGACTTGGCTCTGCCATTATAATCTTTCCCATCGCCCAATGCAACAATTATGCCAGCTGGGCTTCTAATTAAATGCTAAGTAATAATAATTTAGCATGAATGAACAACTTAAGGTTCCAAAGTAGGGAACCACACCAATTAATCACCATAAAGATGCAAACGATTACTCATGAAGAGTTCAACAACAACGAACACAAGAAGTTTCTCATAAAAGAGCACAACAACGATAAACGGAATTTCTCATAAAGAGCACAACAACAATGATTATTAGAATACCGTAATTTCATAAAGAGAAACCATACCAGATACATTCCAAAGATGATACCCAAACAATACTTGATCAAATTACATAACACTATTGTTCACGAAGGAACCAATTTTAATTATTAAAGTGCACCACGGTGTTATCTTAAGTTAATTAGAAGGATTAAACCTAAACTAGTTAAGCCTTAAGTCTTAAACCAAGCAAAAAGGTAAAATTCCTGAAACAGGGGCGGGCGGGCGCCTGGAAAGGGGCAGGCGGGCGCCTGAATGACCAGAAGGTCTGGTCTTCAGAAAGGGTATGTAGGCGGGCGCCTGGTCCACCACAGGCGGGCGCCTGGTCTACTGGCTGGGAGGAAAACAGAGCTGGGTTTTTTACAAGTTTCGAACCAAATTTTCCCAAACACCAAATACTCAAAATCAACTCCTTCTACAAGTTCTACAATGTACCAAAACCACTTATAACTAGAATGGGAACCCAAATACAACATTTATCAACCCAAAACCAAGGATTAAACCCAACATTCATCAATCTACCATTTTTACCCAAAACTCAATTAAATTCAAAATAAATTCTAAACAAATTCAAAACCCAACCAAACTTCAAATATAACACATTAAGCATTATCTAAACATGATATGAACATTTTAGCATCAAAATGGGGGAAAAGTAACTTACTCGGATTTTCTCAAAGGTGACGGAACTCGAAATTTCTTGGCTTCCTACGATCCTATCGACGATCTAAACATGATTCATGTTTTAAGAAATGAGAATTAATGAGAGGAAGATGATGGAAATGAAGAGAGAAGTGAGAGGAATAAAAACTTACCCAATGAGCTAGAGAGAGAGAGAAATGGCTGGAAAGTGAATGGGGTGAGGGAGAAATAGAGGGAGTAGGGAGAAGATGATTAAAACTAAACTTACACTTAGACCCCTCCCTTACTACTACTCTCTACAAACAAACTCCCCACTAACAAATAAGACTCAACACTTCTACATTAGCACAAATGACCCAAATAAAATGCTAGTCATAATTTATTATGACACATAAAGTGCACACATAAATATTTAAATAAATAATAATTTAAATAAAAAAATAAGCAATTAAATAAATAATAATTATTTATTACTAATAAAATAGAGCCTAGTTTTCGGGTCGTGACAGCTAAGGTTGAAGTCGGGAGAAGATGGGGCAGGGTTATCGGGGGAGGTGTTGGGAGTGGAGTCCTAAACCTGTGAGGAGACGGAGGGAGAAAAAGAGTCTAAATCATAAGGGGTTGGTGGAGATCAAGGAGATGTCAAAAAGGAGAAGTAAATCGAGAAAGTGCAGAACGGGGGTTGCACGGCCGTGCATGGGGAAGATCACGATTGTTCACTATGGGGAGGAAGCTACTATTTTGGGGGGGAAATAGAGCACAGCCAGTCCAGGCATAGTATATGGCCGATCTGCACGGCTGAATAGCAAGTTCTGCACGGCCGTGCATGTCGAGGACAAACCAGTTTTTCTCAGTTTTCTATTTTTACTAGATTTCTTCCATGTATTGATTTAGGACTTCTCCTACACCTATGTAAAGGGGATTTCATCCAAAATATTGTGTTCTTGATAGAAGAAAACTAGGATATACAAGAGAGCCACAAAATAGTGTCTAGGAGGGGGCCGGAGGCCTAGGAGAGCCATGGGAGCGATCCTACAACCCGACCATGACCGTGTTGTTTTTGTGTTCTTGGGGAGGTGAGATAATATGTATGAGAGATTTTTCATGGAGAGTAGGCATGCTAGATTTGTGTGAGAGCATGTGCAAAGTTGTAATAATCTTTACATATTATAGTGATATCTTGGCTTGGTGCCTCCGGATGTAGCCATGTGTTGGTGAACCGGGTTAACAAATCTTTAGTGTTATTTGTTCTTTCATATTATTATTCATGTGTTGATTATTTTCTCTATATTGATGACTGCTAGTATGGGCTAGTGGATGTGTAGATCCCCCCAATACCCCAACAACTGGTATCAGGAGCTTTGGTTTGAGATTCAGAATTTCCAAGGTGAAGAAGGAAACATCAAAATAACCGGGGTGGCGCGACCGAGCTAGGTGTGGCATGCAAGCGTGCAAAGTTGATCTGAGAGCTGCTAGGGTTTTTTGGCTGAAGCAAGAGCGTGCCTAATAGGTCACAATTATCCAGAAGGTCAGACAGTCTGAATCAGTTCGTGTGTTTCTTAAGAGATCTGCATAGATTCGAGGTGGAATTTGGAGATGCAGAGATCTAGATGGATTTGAGGTGTTCTAGGGTTTATGGGGCAGTCAAGGTGGTTAGAGAAAAATAGATAGGGGAGAAATTTTCTTTGTGCAAATTTAGGCGATTGAGAAAATATGAAAGAAGAGGAGAGATGCATCAAGCACTTGCAGAAGCAACTGACGATGCAAAGGTGAGTGGTATAAACCGGTTTGACAACGTGAGAAGAGGAGGACTTCTCGAAAATGACGGATGGGAGATAGGAGGATGTTGTACTCTACCAACAACATCAAATTCGTTCTGGGTGGGAGCAAGAGGCGTGAAGACCGGCCTATTGGTGTAAAACAGAGAGACATCAATGAACAGGAAGTTAGGGGGAGAGTGACTCAAAATTTGCATCGCGGTGGGAGTCAAGTGACCCTGACAGAGAGAGAGAAAATACCACAAAAGACAATGTAATAAGAAAGGTATGTTCGAATTTTATGGGGAGCATTGAAAGGGGAGTGGATCTATGAGGGAGAAGGCGAAGTTAGTCTTGCAAGGAAATCAAGGTACAAGTTGATTTGGTGAGGCAAGAAGAATCTAACACGGAGATGTTGAAGCGTCGCTTGGTTTTAACTCTCCTTATTACTGGAGCGTGGAGGCTCTTAATGGTAGAGCGTGGAGGCTCATCATCATCAAGGAGGAGCTTGGTGTAACATGGTGTTACAATATTCGAAGGGGGTCATCTTCCAGGTGGAAGTTTTGATGGGACGATTTCTATGTTTATTGTTTTAGTCTCCAGGTGGGAGATTGTTGGGAGTGGAGTCCTAAAACCGTGAGGAGACGGATGGATAAAAGGAGTTAAAATCATAGGGGGTGGAAGATCAAGGAGAGGTCAAATGTGAGAAGGAAATCAAGAAAGTGCAGAACAGGGGATGCACGGCCATGCATGGGGAAGAGCACGGCCGTGCACTACGGGGAGGAAGCTATAGTTTTGGGGGAAAATAAAGCACGGTCGCTCCAAGCATAGTGCATGGCCTAGCTGCACGGCCGAGTAGCAAGGTCTGCACGGCCGTGCATGTCGGGGACAGCCCAGTTTTTCTCAGTTTCCTATTTTGACTAGATTTCTTCCATGTATTGATTTAGGACTTCTCCTACACCTATATAAATGGGATTTCATCCAGAATATTGTGTGCTTGATAGGAGAAAGCTAGGATCCACAAGAGAGCCACAAAATAGTGTCTATGAGGGGGCCGGGGGCCTAGGAGAGCCATGGGGGCGATCCTACAACACGCCGGCCATGACCGTGTTGTTTGTGTGTTCTTAGGGAGGTTGTTCATGGAGAGTATGCATGCTAGATCCGTGTGAGAGCATGTGAAAAGTTGTAATAATATTTACATATTATAGTGATATCCTGGTTTGCTTCGGTCTCAGCCGTTTTAGAGACCAAACCACTAGTCATCGGTTTGGAAAAATTCCAAACCGAACGGAACCACGAAAAATTTCAAACCAAACCAAACCAAACCGCCATGGTTTGGTTCAGACCGCGGTTCATTAATGTGGTCCAGACTGCGGTTTAGACCGTGGTCTAGAATATGGTTTAGATTGTGGTTTAAATCACCATTCACACCGAGGTTCATATCACGATTTAAATTATGGTTTACACTCTGTTCAAATGAGAAAATTCGGAAGAATGAAAATATCAAACGAATAAAGAAGCCAAAGGAAGTGAATACACTACAGAACTTTGTTAACTATGTGCCTCAATGAATATAACATTCGATAAAATGAATATTGAATAAGATGCAAAATTAGAGTTAAGAATGATGTAATGTAATGTAAATTATTTTAATAATTTAAAGGTGAATGTTACTTAACATACAAATATATGACTAATATATGTGGTCTGACGGTTTGGTCTGGTGGTTCGGTCTGATGGTTCGGTCTGGCGGTTCGGTCTGACGGTTTGGTTTGGTTCGGTCTGGTTTGGTCTGGAGGGGTCAGACCACAAACCAAACCGAACCACGCGGTTTACCAATTTTTGAGACCGAACCGAACTACTTGTGCTTAAAAACCGAACCAAATCGTATGATTTAATTCGGTTCGGTCCCAAACCACGGTTGAACCGAACCACTGACACCCCTACTGATTGGTATCCTCATTTATATTGTATCACGTGATGACAAAGGAATATTAGGACTTAGGAACGTTATGACTCACATACCATGTAGAGTAGGAATTTAGAACCACTCCTATGATCCTTTGCAGCATCTAGCTGGAGCAAGCGGTTTGATGTCCACTTGCATCTGACATTATCCTACCTTAAACTATACTCCCTCCGTCACAAAACAGTCACAAAACAGCTTGCACGAGGATCCACGGGAATTAAGAAATGAATATATATATATTCAAAAGTATTGTGAGCGGGAAAGAGGTTGTGAGTATGATAAGATGAGTGAGATTTACAAGTGGGACCCAAAAGTAAGTGTGAGTATGACAAGTGGGGTAGAGAGAATAGAAAAACAATAAAATTTGAACATTTTAGGAAATGAAACTTACTAATGGGACACCCAAAAAGGAAATAAGTACAAGGTGTTTGGGGACGGAGGGAGTACTCCCTCCCTCCTTTAAATCTATAAAAATTGACGTTTTGGTTTTTCTACTTTAATTTACAAAGTTTCAAAATGAAAATGTTTTAATACTTTCTAAATAGTGGGACCACTTGACATACTCACAACAACTATCCACTTACTATTATCTGCTCATGTTTTCTCTCACACTCAACTACTTAAACATATCACGTTTTCAATCTTTTTTTTTTTTAATGCTTATGTCAAGACTCATTTTTATTAATTAAAGTGGGAGGAGTATGTCACTTGAAATTAAAATCATGATTATTCTACTTTGGGACACTTAAATTATGTCCACTTGCGATTAATGTTAAATTTAAATTAACTTGCACAAAAAAAGTTAAAAACAAAAAGTAATCCATTTAAATTAACTTTAAACAAGTATTTACGGATACTTGCAATTTCAGATCCAGATTGGTCAACCACCACCATGGGGATAAAGTTGATGAGACGGATTTGATACACTTTATTCCTAGGATTTTATGATGCTTAAATGATAATTTTTATGTATTTTAGTTTAGTTTTATGTAATTTTGGGCAAATATATATTTTTGGGCTTATTTATAATTCGGGCGCATTTTAGTGTTTTTATATTTTAGCCCGATGTAATTTATTTTTAGTTAAAAATAATTCCCAAAATATATGAAAGAAAGTCAATTGGGACGGAAGAGTATTTGAGAATAGTTGTTAGGTTGATGATGAGAAATGAAGAAAGAAGAAGAAGGAGCCCAAATCAGACCAAAGAAGGAAACAAGGCGAGGCCCATCTCAGCAGGCCCAAACCGGCGGCCCAGAACAAGAAACGTATGTACCAGGCACGTTTTTAGAAGGATTTGAAGCTGGCTATCTGCACGTGTGCAGAAGTCGTGATCACGACTGGCACGAATCGTGCATGAGAGCGCGAGTCGTGAAGGGGACGATCCGGATGGAAGAAAACGCATGTAGCAGGTGCGCTTTTGACTATTCCAGGCGTGTGGACCAGCGTGCTGGCGCGTGGCGGCTGACTGGTGGCTTCCTTGGCGCGTGGCTGGCGCGTGGGAGCGTATTTCAGCCCTAATTTTCTTTATTTTCTATTTTCCTTTATTCTTTTTAATTCCTTTTTGAAGGAGGACTTCTTCTTGGTTTTAAAGGTAGGTTTTCCTGATTATTTTTGGGATTCGCTACAACTTTATACAATTTTTTAGATCTAGGGTTTATTTTCTTTTCCATGGAGATTTCAAAGCTCCATATGAGGAACTAAAACTCAAACTTTGGGTTTGAATCTTGAACCATCTTTTGTCAATTTGAGGTATTTTTCTTTCACAATTTGATTTCTATTCATAATTTTACTTGTTCTTAATTCTAGATCCGTTGCTAGGGTTTATAAACCTGATCAATTTATTTATCTTTGTGATTGGATCTTTGCTAGAATTCTCTGTTTTGTGCCAGAATTAGGGTTTTCACTGTAGCAATTTCATGATTTATGCATGTGCCATGGTAAATTGTGATTAGGGTAAAATTAAGCAATTATCTATTTTAATAAATAGAAAGTGTTCTTGATCTTAGTTTCTTAAATCTTGAATCAATTAATTTTGCGATCTAGACTGTGCCAGATAGATTAATTCATTAATTAGGGTTTCTAGTGAGTGTGCCACTGCTAGTAACTAATCTGAAAGAAGAAACAGAGATTGAAATAAATCTCGGATCAAGTGAATAGAGTTAAAAGTGAAAAGATGTACCGATGATAATTGATTAAAAAGGTGGGGACAGAAACAAATCTGAAGTATTCTTTAATTATTGTTTTTGCTCATATTTAGTTTAATTTATGTTCTTAGGATTTAATAATTATAATTTTCCCCCAGTCTGGTCAAGTGACTGTTCGTAAATAAATAACCGTTCTTCGTGGATCGATTCTGGACTTGTCCCTAACTACATATTTTTAGAACCTAGTCCAGGTTAATTTGTAGGTGTGCGATTAAGCCTATCAAAAGCACTGTTCTATCAAAATTTTGACACCATCAAAACACACATATACACACACACACACACACGCACTCACACTCACACTCACACTCACACTCAGTAGACAATATGGGCGCAGCAGCGGAAGTGCACACATCCTAGACTAGGATTCCTAGTGGTACCAGCCTCACTGCAAGGTCACATAAACCCCATGCTTCAATTCTCTAAACGCCTTGCCTCAAAAGGCATCAAGGTCACCCTAGTGATCATCACCACATCAAACTCCGACTCATCATCATCGATGCAAAGTCAACTCCCCAACTCAGTCAACATCGAGCATGTCTCCGATGGGGTAGACCAAGTGGCGGACCTAGGGCTTCTGCTCAGCGGGTGCACTAATAACACTAAAAAAAAATTGAAAAAAAATTACACTAAAAATTTAAGTTGTAGTTGTCATTTACTCTATAACATATTATAAAATATCAACTTATATTTATCTTTACGTGATCAACATAGGAAATTTTAGACGATATTTTGCGTTATACTATAATTATCCGGTGTTTTAATAAATATAATATGGAGGACAAAAAAAAAAGGGAAATCAAAAGCTAACTACGATATATCGTAGGTTTTGAAATTTTAATAATTTTAAAGGTTTGGTTTTGAAAATAAAATTACTTTTTGAGAAAAAAAAATAATATTAAATACTATCATTTTATGAGCAAAGTAATTCTACATTCAAAATAAAATTCAACCAAAGTGAAAAAGGAAAATGAACTCTCAACCCAAAAGGCGAAATTGGAGGGGAGGTCCGCCCAAGGCTACACGGCCACAACCATGGAAGCTTACTTCAAGCGTTTTGATATCGAGTTTCCAAAAAACTTATCTACACTCGTTCAGAATCTGAGTCACTCTGACGATCCCGTCAGTGCTCTTGTATATGATTCGATGATGCCATGTGTTCTTCAAGTAGCCCACTCGCACGGACTCAAAGGGGCTTCTTTTTTAACCCAGTCTGCTACTGTTAGCGCCATCTACCGGCACGGGTATCAAGGTAGTTTGAAACTACCTTTGGTGGATTCTATGTCTACGGTAACTTTGCCCTCATTGCCAGAAATGGGTATTCAGGATATGCCTACTCTAATATCTCTGTTGGGAATTCAATCAAGAGTCAAGGCCCAAATCTATGGAGCGATTAACAAACAAAACAAGAGCGAAAAATAAAATCAAGAAGAACACAAGAATTGTTACCCGGTTCGTCACAACAATGACTACGTCCGGAGGCGCTACCTGTTGGAACAATTCTTTATATCCCTGAATGCCACGCTCATTTTCAGAATAAGAATGAGGAAGAAGATGAAGGCGGAAGCGAAAT
Source organism: Campanula takesimana (assembly GCA_026119855.1). NCBI lineage: Eukaryota > Viridiplantae > Streptophyta > Magnoliopsida > Asterales > Campanulaceae > Campanula > Campanula takesimana. The sequence continues at coordinate 813,503 of JAOWBW010000383.1, read as the reverse complement.
AATACCTGTTGAATCCATTACAGATGTTGTAGGGAGAATAAGAAGAAGAAGAAGAATTAAGGGGACGGAGTTCTTCTAAATGATTGTGCCTTTTCTCTCTAATGTCTCTAGAAATATGAAGATTATTTAGGAGAGAAAATAAAATGAATGTAGTGATTTCTAGGGTTGATGGAGAACCATTTATATATGAAACCAAAAGGCACCTCATTTAGGGACTACACCCTTTCAACCTTTAGTGATGTTAAATTACCACTTTGCCCATCAAAAATAGGTAATATTACATCCAGGAATTCTACACATTATTTTAATTCACTACACTTTATATTAACATTATAGGTATGATTTCATGTATCGAATTACTAAATGACTTGTGTTGCAAGCCATGTCCCAACAATCTCCCACTTGGGTTGCAAAACAAAGTCCTTCCTTTAAATCATAAATATAACACAAATGACAACCCTAATGTGCGCACTTTATTGTCATTTATAACAATCTCGTCCATTAGTCATACAAGTATAGGACTAAAGGGGCAGTCGTTGTAATTGATTCGCAACTAAACCCACAATAATCACGTATACAAATCCAACTAAATGACATAGATCAAAAGTATAGATGTGTAGCATGGAATCATAATGAATATATACATATTCTTCCAACTAGTCCAACTTAACCAAATGAGATCAAAAATAATAGAACAATTAATGAAGTACAACACAAAACTCCCACTAAATTAAATGTTATCAAATTGTTACACCCATATGAGCAACATGCTCGTGAAACACTAGAGATGATAACGTTTCATAAATGGATCCGTTAAATTATGGAGTTTGTTCTAATAAGTTGTATTTCTCTGTTCATTTTGTACTATTTTCTTTATAACAAGATATTTAATGTCTAAATCCATAAACCTTTTGTTAGAGTACGGAACTGCTACCGGATAGTCATATCTTAATTGGTCTTTCGACACTTGTTTTGACAAATCACAGTCCATTAAAACTTATGTAGCCATGTAATTTTAACAAATATCGGAATACCAAATGATCTCAAGATTATCCGATTAAAAATAGGCATGTAGATCTTTGTGTTTTGTAAATACTATATCATTCTTTTGGCTACTACTTAATGTTCTTTCTGGATTGCTTTGGTATTGATCAAGCATCCCAACATTGAATGCAAGACTTACGCATTTATTAAGCTTTCTTACTGCTGATGCAAAGAGGGATATTTTCTATATACTTGGATTCATAATTAACTTTAGGACATTGTTTGAGACTAAGCATGTCTCCTTTAAAATTAGGGGTGTCAAGTGGTTTATAGTTTTGCATGCTATACATTTTGTAATACCTTTTATATATAGGCCTTTTGTGATAATCTCAAAATACTCCGTGAATACTCACAGTGAACTTGGATTCCTAATACAAAAGGATGCCTCACCAAGAATTTTCATTCCAAAGAAATTTCTTAGTTTCCTTATTAAGGTTTAAAACATTACTAGCAAGCAAATTTTACCCACATATAAGACTAAAATTATAATTTTTACTCTCACTGAACTTATGGTATACACAATATTTATCAAGATTCATTTCAAACCAAATGAAAAAATAACTTGATTAAATTCTAAATACAATTAATGAGAAGTTTGCTTAAGTCATAAATGAATTTCTCCATATAGATAGTTTGCTTAATGTCTCCATTAAGAAAAGTTCTCTTAATATCCATTTGATGAAGCTTAAGACACAAATTGCTACTAGTGCCATAATGATTTTAACAGGGTTTTTAGAAGATACCGGGAAATGTTTCTTTCTTGATAATTAATGCCTTTCTTATGAGTTGAAAATTCTTTAGCAACTAGATGGGTCTTTATATATTTCAACATTACTTTTGTGAATCCTTTTATGTCTTAAAGACCCATTTATAGGTTTCACATCTTTAGGTAATGTAAAAAGATCCCAAAAGTTGTTATCTTTCATAGATTTCAACTCTTTATATATGGTATTAATCTACTTATGAGAATTAGGACTATTAATGGCTTTATGGTAGATGAATGGCTCATCTCCCACTAAACCTACGTGTCCTTAATTTCTCAATAAGATACATCTCATAATTATCTGGTATTGCAATCCTTCTTACTCTATTGTATCTCTTTAAGGGCACCGGTTCTTACTAATTCTGAGGTTGTTGAATTTCCTTCTTATGATCAACATTTTCATGTTGTTCAATATTTATAGGGAAACCATATTTATTTTGAATTGTATGTTCTTCTTGAATATCAAGTACAAAATTTGAAATCCAATTGGAACTTATGGAAGAGGTGAAGAAATGGATGCCTCTTTTTTTCCAAATTCAAAATATTACACCTAATCTCCCACTAAATTCAACATCCTCAAAGAACATAGCTTTTCTCGTTTCAAAATGTTCAAATTTTCGGGTTGTAAAATTTATATATCCCCTAGATCTTTCGGCTAACCTCATGAATAACTACTAACAATCTTATGTCTAACTTGCCCTTAGTAGACTTATAAGGTCTACCCTTATGTTAGACAACCCCATAAATGAAGATGATTTAAGGACGTGTTCCTTATTCGTCCCAAAATCATAAAGGGTTTTTATTAGTAGCTTAGAGGGAGCTTTAATGAGAATAAGGGCTGCGGTTTTAATGTATCGCCCATAATGAGTGAGGTAAAAGAAGCACAAAACATGCTTATTACCATTTCTTTAAGGATTTTATCATGTCTATTGTGTACATCATTCATGCTAGGCGTACCCGGCTTAATGTAGATGGAGACAATCCCACACTCTTCAAAATAGCGAGTAAAAAGGACCTAGACGTTGTTCCCTTTAACAATCATTCCAACCATGATATACTCTATCATGATTGGACCTAATGTTCTTAATAGTCTTTCAAAATTGATTTCCAACTTTGACCTCATAAGACTTGAAAACGTCTATAACTTGAGTCTTTGCATGAAGTAATAAATGCATCCATATTGAGAGTAGTCATTTATAAACGTAATAACTATTGTTGACCTTTTCACGAAGGAATAATGAATGGCCCACAATGTTCATATGTATTAGTTTTAAAGACACTTGATACTCTCGAGAATACTATTCTTTTAATGTTTGTAAATTTCCTTTAAGGCATTTAATGCAAAAGTATTTTCCAAAATATCAAGTTTGTTTAAGATTGTCTTTAACATAAGCTTATCAATTTTCCTTTTGGAAATATGACCCAAATGCCTATGCCTTAATGAAAAATAAAATAAGATTTACTTGATAACTTTTGCTTTCTAGTTTTGGTTTCATTATTAAGGGACACATTTATTGTTTGAATAATGTCAAGTGAAGAAAGAATACTTGACAAAGTACTAGTGCCAACAACCTTTGGAATTAAAATAAAGATCACACTTATTATTAATGAACAAGAGTGATCTTCCTTGTCCAATATTGTGATAAATATCATAATTCCATTTAAATGATAGTACAATAAATATATTATTTAATACAAAATAATACTTAGTACTTAACAATAATTTAAATGATCATTATGCCTATAACTCTAACCGGATTCCTAGTTTCCATATAGATGAATTTCTTCATCTTTACTAGGTCTTCGGTAATTTAGGCAATCCTACTTGAACATCCTTATGTGATTGGTTGCACCAAAATCCAATCACCATGTAAATGTAGGAACTGAAACCAAATTAGCCTTAATACAATACAAACAAGACCAAATGATATACCTCTCACGCCAAGCGTGAGACTTAGGATAATCGAACTTCATGTTAGTAAGGTCCTTGCAAAAGAAACATTTCTTTTCTTTATGATCATGAGATGATCCCTTAAGCTTCTTTTTACTTGTAACCACAGTTTCTTTCCCTCTTCTCTTGTCCCATGAGAAAAGGTAGATGCTAAATGAGTACCTTTAGTTCTAAATTATTCTTAACTTATCTTTTTCTTGTGTCATAAGTGAAAGTAATTCATTAATATTTCACTTGTCCTTTTGACATTGATAGGTCACTTCAAAGCAACCAAACCAAGGAAGAAATATTAAAACTAAATGCACAAGAATATCATCTGATATCCTTAACTTAAGTGCCTTTTCGTTTCGTCAATAGATGAACTATTTCTAAAATGTACTCCCTTAAATTCCCGGTACCCTTTATACCTTATGGAAACAAGTTTCCTCAGGGGTATCAAGGAATGTTTGTAGCATCAATATCCTCGGAGACACCGTCCAAAAGGTCTCCGGGACAATATTCTTTATGATCATTAGGCTTACGCGGTTAGAGCGTGTCACTTCTCAGCACCCAAGCAATAAGAAGATAAACGGATCCCTTAATGCGAGTTCTATATAGCCCAAGATTATAATTATTTGTTTTCCAAGTTTTATAATTAGTCTCACATTGCAACGGTACTCATAGCAGTAATTACAGATGAAGCAATAAACAAATTTGTTGTAATTTTGAGAACAAGAATGAATACAAAACATAAATAAGAAACTACACAATAAATAATGATCAATTATATCAATGAAATTCATCAAGAAGACAATCAACATGACATCAAAAGTAATCTTTGGATTGCGAGTTGACTCATAAATGATTGCCTTAGGCAACAAGTAATTTGAACTTATATTTTAATAAATACTTAATCTTCCTTTGGGCCGACATAAGTACCTAAGAAAATAACCTAATGTTTATTTTACTTGTTACCACATGAATGCCCAAGTTTAGTCAAATGTCAAGATCTTCTTTGGAAAATTCAAGCCATTCACATATCAACTTAAACATCCAACACTTTACAATTTTAGGGTTTAAATAACGTAAATCACTTAGGCGACAATATTATTTAAACAATGAATAAAATTGTCAAAGCATATAATTAATCAAGGACTTTATGGTTTGAAAATAATTATGGTTTTGTTCAAAAGGGGAAACAAAATTGTGCAACATCTTGAAAAAGGCAAAAATCCTGTGAATATGCGCGACCGGGCAATGCCTAATACCCGACCGGGCAACATACAATGCCCGACCGGGCGGAACCAAAGACCCGACCGGGCAAACACATTTAGTCCTACCGGGTCTTTTCTTGAGGTCCGACCGGGCAGAACATAAGACCCGACCGGGCGGAACATAATACCCGACCGGGCTAAAGCCACCGTTTCATGCATTTTTGCTGCACTTTTTCCATATTTTGTCCCAAAAGGCATGAATAACAAGTAGATCCACATGGTATGTACTTAAAACATAAAACCATGTTATTTAGTAATCTTGCTTTTAAAATTAATGGAATCAAGTAAGTAGATCCACATGGTATGCACTTAAAACATAAAACCATGTTATGAATGGATAGTCTAACTTGAACCATTTTAATTTAATGAACAAAATACTTTCAAACCATTTTCTGAATTTTAGATGATGATTATCAGTACTCTATGAACGAATTAGAGTCCTTAATCAACATTAAAACTTAATGATTCAACAGGGAAAATGAATCAAATTGAAAGTACAAAACTTTCCTAAAGAAGAACCCAAACTTAAACCAAAATGAACGGGGCTCTGATACCAATTGTTGGAACAATTCTTTATATCCCTGAATGCCACGCTCATTTTCAGAATAAGAATGAGGAAGAAGATGAAGGCGGAAGCGAAATAATACCTGTTGAATCCATTACAGATGTTGTAGGGAGAATAAGAAGAAGAAGAAGAATTAAGGGACGGAGTTCTTCTAAATGATTGTGCCTTTTCTCTCTAATGTCTCTAGCAATATGAAGATTATTTAGGAGAGAAAATAAAATGAATGTAGTGATTTCTAGGGTTGATGGAGAACCATTTATATATGAAACCAAAAGGCACCTCATTTAGGGACTACACCCTTTCAACCTTTAGTGATGTTAAATTACCACTTTGCCCATCAAAATAGGTAATATTACATCCAAGAATTCTACACATTATTTTAATTCACTACACTTTATATTAACATTATAGGTATGATTTCATGTATGGAATTACTAAATGACTTGTGTTGCAAGCCATGTCCCAACACTACCAAGCCAAAAAATATTCCACTAATATTTTCTCTGATGTTACAATTGTGTTTATGACTATCACTTGATTTATATAGAGTTCCAAGTCCAAAACCTAAACTAAAACTAATTAACACGAAGGGAGTACAGTTACTATAAGGAGACAAGGTGAACAAAGGAAAACAATTCCTTTTCTACTTTTACCCACGCAGAGACACCAAATTAAATAAGGATACTAGAATCCTCATTAAATGGGACACCACACACAGGAGCAACCTATTGGAAAAAGGAAACCAAATCCTTTTCCAACACAATTCCTAAGCACGCACAAGAAGTTGGTCCGGTCGGATTCTTGTGTAGGTCCGGCCGGATCTTACTTCTCATTCCGTCTCGGTCTCGACTCCTCGCTTCTTCGCGGGTTTGACTCCTTTCTTCACGGTTTTGACTCCACAACTCAACAATCTCCCACCTGGAGACTAAACCAATCCTCGTGATAGCCTCGTCAAACTCCCACCCAAGAGAATGACTTCCAATAAACACATGTTCTTCTGTCAGTGCCTAACTGACCTTGGTAGCGCCCGGCCCCTTTGTCTAGTTCTCCAAGTGAGTTGAAGCCGAGCGAAGCTTCAACATATCTGCGGGTCCTTCAATGCTCCGAGTCTTCACTCCTAGTAATCCTCCCTGCACATCACCGCTCACTTTCTTACTGACTATCAATCTTGAACATTGCGAATCCTCATGCCTCACACAGTCACAAGCTTGGGACTTCTGTGTGTTCTTTGCAACCCATCGCATCACTGTTCTAGATCCCGCTCCTATGTTAGTCAAATTGGCACTTCGCCGGCCGGCTTCTGACATCAATTTCCTACCAACATACCGTTTAGTGATATTTCTCCCACCATGGGGATCTCGGCCACACCATCCATCATTGGGATGTCTCCTCGTTTCCCCCAACGAACCATGTTGTATGTGGTATACAACATATTTTCCATACCGCCTCGAGCTACCAAGCTAGCTCCTCGGTTTACTTTCCATGTTCCACAACCAAAGGTCACCACACAACCTTCTTTATCGAGTTGCCTTATGGAAATCAAGTTCCTCTTCAAGTCTGGAATATGTCGCACTTCACGTAGCTGCAATACAGTCCCATTCGTCCCTTTGACCCAAACAACCCCTTTTCCAACGATCTTGACCGGATTATTATCTGCAAGATGAACAACCCCAAAATCGCCCGGAACGTACTGCTCCATCCCCTCTTCACTAGTGCACGAATGAAACGTCGCGCCCGAATCTAAGACCCACGAATCCGTTGGACTGCTCCCACCTAAGGTTAATGCATCCGCTATATCCTCAGCAACATTTAATTCCTTCTTACCGCGCGGCCACTCTGGACATCTATTTTGATAGTGTCCCTTCTTCCCACAGTTGTTGCAAGTAATCACCTTCTTGCCACCCTTCCCTTTTCACCGACACTTAGTGCTAACTCGGATGTCTGCCCTTTGTTTTTCCTACGAACTTCTTCGCCAAGAATTACATCCACGACATCCACAAACTTCATCTTTGCCTTCCCTGTTGCCGTGTTAACAGCAACCACAATTGAGTCCCAACTGTCTGGTAAAGAATGAAGTAATATTAATGCTAGTACCTCATCGTCTAGAGTAACATCCACGGAAGATAGTTGAGCCGCATTAGACTTGAATTCACTTATGTGCTTTGTTGCCGACATGCCCTCGACCATCTTTGTGTTCAACAATTTCTTCATCATATGAGCCTTGTTCGCAACCGATGGTGTCTCGTACATGCTCGCCAACATCTCTAACATCTCTCTGGTAGTCTTCGCGTAGTTTCCGTTTAATAAGTTGTACTCCTGAGTCTTCGCCTCCAACACATTCTTCGCCACATCCTTGGCCAACGTTTGCCTAACAAGCCCCAACGCTTTACGGTCCATGATTGCAAAATCTGTGTCCTTCACATCCTCCGGCTTTTCTTTTAATGGAAGATACAAATCCTTATTCCACAGAATATCCTCGATTTGTGTCCTCCAAAAGCTGAAATCCGTCCCATCAAATTTTTCGATCAACACTTTGTTACCATCCTCCAAAGCCCACACAAATTCCATTGCGAAAGACAAACGTAGCTATGGATCGAGAAACCAAAAGCTCTGATGCCAGTTGTTGGGAATTTAATCAAGAGTCAAGGCCCAAAGCTATGGAGCGATTAACAAACAAAACAAGAGCGAAAAATAAAATCAAGAAGAACACAAGAATTGTTACCCGGTTCGTCACAACAATGACTACGTCCGGGGGCGCTACCAAGCCAAAAAATATTCCACTAATATTTTCTCTGATGTTACAATTTTGTTTATGACTATCACTTGATTTATATAGAGTTCCAAGTCCAAAACCTAAACACGAAGGGAGTACAGTTACTATAAGGAGACAAGGTGAACAAAGGAAAACAATTCCTTTTCTACTTTTACCCACGCAGAGACACCAAATTAAATAAGGATACTAGAATCCTCATTAAATGGGACACCACACACAGGAGCAACCTATTGGAAAAAGGAAACCAAATCCTTTTCCAACACAATTCCTAAGCACGCACAAGAAGTTGGTCCGGTCGGATTCTTGTGTAGGTCCGGCCGGATCTTACTTCTCATTCCGTCTCGGTCTCGACTCCTCGCTTCTTCGCGGGTTTGACTCCTTTCTTCACGGTTTTGACTCCACAACTCAACAATCTCATCACATGGTTTTTTACCAACATTTCTTGAAGCTTCTTTTCAACCAATCCTCTGACTTTGACAAAGTAGATTGGATCTTTGCCAATACCTTTTACAAGCTGGAAAATGAGGTAATCTATATGCTACTCCACCAGGTTAAAACAGAAGTGGCTGACATTAGCGATGCCACGTGATAGCTTTTGGTGAAAAAAATATCCTAAAACGATTTTCTTTTTGTGTGTCTTATAAATTAATTGTTGAGACAATTATCTTGAACTGAATTGGTTGTCTGAATTATTTGATGCCTATAATTATACGTTATTAAAGATAAATATTTAATTATAATTTTAAGAATTGGGCATCGCACGGGTGGTAGTCTTGTTTCAGTCTATCCCTACATACTAATTCGTTCCGAAATGTTGTTTCTCTTTTAAATGCAAATGTATGTTGGATTGCTAAAGTTACTTTGATGGGTAGGTAGTGAAGTGGATGGCTAATCAATGGCCAATAAAGACCATCGGACCGGCCATTCCATCCATTTACTTGGACAAGCTACTGGAGGAGGAAGGCAAAGATGAAGGCTTCAATCTCTTCATGCCAGAAAGTGAATCTATCATGAATTGGGTAGACACAAAAGAAACTAGATCAGTTGTTTATGTAGCATTTGGGAGCTTAGCCAACCTTGGTGAAGATCAAATGGAAGAACTAGCCTTAGGGTTCATAGAAAGCGGTCACTATTTCGTATGGGTGGTAAGAAGCTCTGAAAGGAGCAAGCTTTCTAGTGATTTGGTGACTCGTATGGCCAAAACAGATAGGATCCATATCGTGAATTGGAGCAATCAGCTCGAGGTTTTGGGGCATAAGGCAGTGGGATGCTTCATGACACACTGGGTGGAACTCGACTCTTGAAGCACTAAGTTTGGGAGTGCCTATGCTGGTTTTACCACAATGGACGGATCAAACTACTAATGCGAAATGTGTTGTTGATGTGTGGGGAGCAGGGGTTCGAGTAAAGGTTGATGAAAAGGGAGTTGCTAGAAGAGAAGAGATTGTTATGTGTGTTAAGAAGATGATGGAGGAGGAAGAGAATGGGAATGAGATTAGAAAGAATGTTGGGAGGTGGGTGGAAGCTCTGATAAAAACATTGAAGAATTCATTTCAGAGCTCGAGTGAATAGAACACCCATGGTCCGTCTCCGTCCCAAAATCAGTGTTTATTTTATTCAATTTATGTAAAAATAAGTGTATGGTGTTTAATAAAGTAATAAACTTTCTCATTGTCACCTACTATACATGCAGACAGTTATACAGAACCACAGACAATGAACAAGAGTTGTGAGGACAAAAACCTTCCCCACAAGAGTTGTGAGGACAAAAAAAAAAGACTTTGTCTTTCCGGGGGCTAGGGAGAATGCATTGATTAAAAACCTTCCCCATCATTTTTTTGAAGTGATACGTCTATTACAAATGGGTTCAAAGCCCCTGTCTATATTTGTTTAGCCTTCATCTATCAGGACTCATTTTTACAGCACTATCACGCTGCTTCCTTTCCCACCTCACTGCTTACAAACAAAATTGACAAATTGCTCTTTTATATGTGTAAAAATGTCAACGCCTACAATATATTGGCGTTGACATTACCTTTGACCAAGGAACCATTCATGTGACAAAAAGATGGATCGCAACATTTAGAAGCTGATCAAAGTAATACTCCATGCCCCGTCCTTCACATTTTGATGGGTGGTTTAAGATGAATTAACATCTTCTGCCCTGCTTCCCAACTTCACTATGTCTTCAACAAGAATCTTCCCATCTGTGACCGCAAAAATATCAGCAATTATCAGGATCACCAAAAGATAGAATTGTCGAAAAAAAATATCAATCAATATTTGGATCGGACATAAACCAGCAGTAGCTGAACACAGCAAAAAAACCAGGGGCCTCCCCCTCCCACACACCACACACACTCACTCACACACAACCAATGGCAAGAAATAACAAAAATAAAAACACGGTACATGCAACCCTGTTGAGATTGTCCTGAGCAAAGCTATAAAATAAAGAGGAAATTCATACTCCCTCTGTCCAGGAACAAGTTACCCATTTCTTTTTAGGAAGGATAATTAAAGAGAACTATTATAAAAGTAGGTATTGTGAGTATGAAAAGTGAGTTAGGAGAGAGAACGTGGGGTAGGGAATAGTAAATAGAGAGTTGTTCCCAGTATAGCAAGTGGGTCTCATTAACAAAGAAGTACTCCCTCCGTCCCAGAGTAAGAGTCCTTAGACATGCCCGACCGGTTCATTTGAACCCGTGAACCGGCGGTTTTTGAACCGGCCGGAACCGGCAAAACCGGCGAACCGGAACCGTTGGATCTGTGAATTGTGACCGTTGGCTGGCTCCACGCGTCACGCGCCTGTGTTGTCGACAGTGTCCGCCGCCTAGCCGTTTGAAACTAGCCGTTATGTTTCTAACGGCTAGGACTAATCTGCAAAAAAAAAAACTTTCAGCCCCATTTAACTATAACCCCCCCCCCCTCACTATTTTTTCACACAAGATTACAAATTCTCTCTCTACTCTATTAATCTCTCTCTACAAACCCTCTTGTGAACTTCGTTACTTTTTTCGTTAAATTTCTGATGAAAATCCTTTTTTTTTAACTGTCAGCCCTATTTTTTTTTCCATTTTAGTCCTTTTTCTCTCATCCTTTGGTAACTATAGAGAGAAATTTTAGTCAAAGAGATGGAAAAGGTCACGCTAATGATGAGTATGAGGCATTTAATCAATTTAATCCATTTCTTTTCAATGAGTACAATGCCAATGAAGTGATTCGCAGCGTAGAAGAGGGTGAAGGTGATAATGACATTCAAGAGATTGAACGTCCATTCATTTCACCAACCCCACCTACCCAAGAAAGTTATGAAATTGATCAACAATCAATGGGTGGAGGTGGAAGGGGACGGGAAGGAGGTAGAAGCGGTGGTGGACGCGGACGGGGACGGGGAGGAAGGGAGTCAAAATCCGATATAATGACGATACATTACACAAAAAAAGCCCGTTCCCAATAGTGAAGATACGTTCATACTTGAATGTAACTATTGCCCAAAGACTTATCCTTTTAACCAATGGTGGTGGATATGGTACCGCTAAAGGCCACTTGAGTAGGAATTATCCCGATAAATTGGCGGCGGTGGAAAAGTCTCAAACTCAACTACATTTCACTCCTCAATCTTCTCAAGGTACGTCTTCTACTACTTTATTCAAATTTAATAAGACTAATTATAGAAAAGGTTTAGCCAAATTAGTTAGTGGGAAAGGTCTTTCATTTAGTTTTGCTAGCGATAAATTATGGGAACTTTTTGCAAAACTTTGCCTAAATCCCTCCACCCAAAGAGTACCACGTCAATCTCTTACACGCATAGTTGTTAAAGGCGAAAGGCGGGAGGCGGGCGATAGGCGGCAAAAAGGCGAGCAAGGCGGAAAATTAAAACAAAAAATTATTAAATATTATATTTCTACTTATTATGGTATTCTAACATAATTTCGACCTCAAAAGTGACAATTATAGGATATTGATGTTTAAAAGAAAACAAAATTAAAAAGATGCTTGGAATCTAGATTAAAGAAGAAGAAGAAAAAAATAAACAAGGGGAGGGAGCAAAATAGAAAACGACAAAAAACTGGAATTAAGTAGAAAAAAGAAAACGATTATAAATTAAACGAAAGAACTGGGAATAAAGAAGGAAATACAAAAAAAATATGAAATCGACACAAAGTTCAGAGTTTGTGTAATCGAGTTCGTTGAAGAGTGTCATCGTCGTTGGAGGGTTCTTGTCGTAGCTGCGAAGATTGCAGCAAGTATTATCGACTTCTAGCTTTTTATCGTTTGGAAATTAGGGCTAGATTTTACAAAGGGGCACCTCACTTACCTAAATTGACGAGGTTTCCTTAAAAAAAAAAAAAAAAAAAAAAACTCGACAAACCCAATTTGCGCCTACCACGTCTCTCGCTTTCGCTTCTATTCAAACAGCATACGACGTTATCCAATAAGGTCATCGAACAACCGCCTGATTTCACAAAGGTGAAAGGCGGCCAACCCTCTAAGGCGCCAATATGGCGAGGCGGGCGGACGCCTTTAACAACTATGCTTACACGTGATGTTGCTACGGTTTGGAGGGAACATAAATTTAAATTGATTCAAGAATTTTCGAAAATGGAAAATAAAGTTTCAATTTGTTCGGATATTTGGAGTGATCTATGGCAACACCATCATTATATGGGTGTTACATGTCATTGGGTCGACAAATCATGGACAATAGAAAAACGATTGAATTCATTTAGGGATTTTGATACTCAACATAATGCTACAAATATTGCAAACAAACTTCTCACCATTTTGAACGAGTATAATTTGGTAGGAAAAGTTTATTCAATTGGTTTTGATAATGCAAGTGCTAATACGGCTAGTTTACCAGATTTAATTACATATTGTCAACCTTCTATTGGTGGGAAATATTTTCATATTAGATGGATATGTCATATTTTAAATTTATGTGTTCAAGATTTTTAAGCGCCATGAGTCCCACGATTACTCCCATTCAGTGTTCTAAAAGATGGGCACCTAGGCGCTAGTCGGGGGTGGTCCGCCGCGACTTTTGTCAAATCGGTCAAATTAGGCGCTAGGCGGGCTAAGCGGATCTAGGCGGGCTTGGCAGCTAGGCGGAGGAGGCGGGCTAGGCGGATTTAGGCGGGTTTGGCGGCTAGGCGGATTAGGCGGGTTTAGGCCGATTCAGTGAAAAATGATTTGTTAATATCTTATCAATATACTACTCCGATATGGCCATAAATATAAGCAAAAAAAAAAAAAAAAACCTAGTTTTACACATTTTAAAAAGTTAGTAAAAAATTGTTCCAAAAAAAAAAAGTTAGCTAAAGCAGTCGATTATCTTGATTTTATAACAAAAATATATCAATATTACTAAGATTTCCTCACATTAAAATTACTATGGTTTGAATAACTACATATATATTTATAAAAAAATATTCAAAAATGCGCTAATTTCTCGGCCCCGCCTAGGCGTTGCTCCGCCGCCTAGCGGCCTAGCGTTTTTTAGAACACTGCTCCCATTAGAGATGCTATTAGTCATATTGGTAGATATGCTTCAATTCAAAACAAATGGCTTCGATTTTGCAAGAGCAAAGGTGTGAAGGAAAGACGATTTGCTCCCGATGTGTCGCATAGGTGGAATTCCACCTTTAGAATGTTGTCTCAATCTATGGATTACAAGGATGAAGTTTGTGCATTTTTGACAAGTATAAACTATCGAGAGCCAATATTTCCATTTCAATGGGATGCTTGTTCCAATGTGTTGGAAATTTTGAAGGTGTTCAAAGATGCTACCGTTGAGTTGTCGGGTATTTATTACCCCACTTCAAATGTTGTTTTGGATCATTGCATAAATGTTGCAATGGTTTTTAGTGAATTTTGGGATGATCCTCAAGCGGGTGTTGCTATAAAGCAAATGAGGGAGAAATGGGTTAAGTATTTTAAGGAAATACCAAACCTTTTTTTGGTAGCTAAAGTTTTTAATCCAAGAATTCGATTGAACGGTTTAGAAGATATGTTAAGATTATATTATGATAATTTGTATCATGATCAAGGTGAAGGGGCTTACTATGATGCAATTGTTGGTATTAAAAAAGGGATTGAAAAGGATTTAAGTGCTCTTTACAAGGAATATCAAACCACTTCCGATCCTCAAAGTGGTGTTGATCCTATTAGAAGTGGTGGTGGTGGAGTAGATGTTGGATGTGGAATTGGCCGACTTGGAAAAAAAAATTGGAGTGATAAAGTGTATGGCACGAACAAACGTCCTAGGGCTCCCACTTCTAACACGCCCTATGAACTAGAGCAATATCTTGGGACTACTTTTGAAGCATTTGGAGATAATTTCAACATTCTTAAGTGGTGGTCAAAAAAAGTAACAACATTTCCTATACTTTCAAGAATTGCAAAGGAAGTATTTGCATCTCCGGCTTCAACGGTAGCGGTAGAGCAAATATTTAGCATGTCGGGAAATACATTGGATCCAACACGTTCAAGGCTCAATGTGGAAAACTTAGAAAATCAAATGTGTGTTGGAGATTCTTATAGGGCGGAAATTCGGGATCAAGAAGAAAAATGGTCTAGTGATGAAGATGAATATTTTGATTGGCCTATAACTATTGAAGATGGTTCACCTTCAGTTAATGAAGGTGAAAATGTACCATTAGCTTAGTTTAGATCGTTAAGTTCAAATTTTAATTCAATTGAAATTTAGTATTTAGGATGAGGTAAGGCTCCTAAATGTCCTCCCTTAATTATAAAAGGGCAAGGTTGGTTGTCCCCCTCCATGTAATTTTAAATTAAATTAATAAAATTAGGGTTAATGACAATTTAGGGCCTGAACTCTAGGGGGGTGCGTCTAAATGGGGCCTGGGTTTTTTTTTCCGTTAGATCAGGGCTCAATATCTAAATTTTTTGGCAGTTAAGGGCTTTTTGACGGAAATCGTTAGAAAAGTCAGTTAGGTGCCATGTGCATGGCACGTGATCGACTAAATGGATGGATTTGTAATGAAAATTTGTCAAAAAGGGTCAAACTGTAAATTCTAAAATTTGAAGGGTTAAATCCAAAACAAAACTAAACCCTACCCCTCCTCTCCCCTTTAACGCATCTTCTTCCTCTCTTATTCCAACGCATCTTCTTCCTCTCCTCTCTCCGGCGAAATTTTCCCGTCCCCTTCCCTCCCCTCCTCTCCTCTGGCGCCCCCTCCCCTTACTCCGGCGATGATCTGTGGCAGCCAGCGGTGATCTCCGGCGGCATGAGATGCAGAAAAGGCTGCCGGAATTCCGTGCTGTTCCTGGTGCTTTTGACTGCTCGAATCTGGTCTGATGGCGACGTTTTTAGCACCATTCTCTTCGTCCAGTCAGGGCGCCCCTTGTGGTGTTCGCTTTCTCGCCGGAATGTCGCCGGCGAACGATGGCGGTGAAAGGGGAAATATATCACATTTCCTCCCCTTTCCTTTCCTCCCTCAATTCTGTATATTATACGCTGGAATTTATCATAAACTCATGTGCAAATCAATCATACCAGAATAAAATTTATCTTTGATATCTTCAAGTCAGTTGCACCCCAGGTGTTTGATAAAAAGTCTGAAAGAGAGCTATTCATCACGAGACGGTAAAAAGGACTGCCCATTGAACTGAAATGGCTGAAAATATGAATGCACGAGATGTGTTGTCGGTACTGGGTGAGTAGGGCCACTACTCAATCAAGTTTCTCAACACCATTGTTTGTGGGTAACTTCTATTTTGCCTCCTTTGTCAAGAGTAAAGAGGATTTGTTTGATGTTTATGGTATTGCAGATCATTTGAGAGGTGTGATTCTTGGAGTATAAATTGAACCTATGACATTTCATGTTTTTATCTATACTGAATTGTTGTTACCATCTAAGGTTGAATACTTGAACGCCAGCTCTTAACTTTGATGTGGAAATCGAATCCGGGTTCTTGATTTTGATGTGGAAATTGAATTTGGATGTAGTTGGCTGTGGTGGTGGTCTTGCGTCGGACTAGTGGTGGTGTTTGCTAACGGAGTGATGGGTGGCGTACTGGTGGAAATCGAATCTGGGTTTTTTTCTTTTTTTTTTCTTTTTTTTCCCATAAAGATGAAATTTTATGGGAATAAATATATATTTTTTTTAAATAGTGATAATTACTTTGTTGTTTTAAATTTGGTCAATGTAAAAAGTAATTTATTACTCCCTCCGTCTCATCCGAAATAGGATTCCTGGTCCCGACACGGGGATTAAGGAATAATAATCTTTTATTATTAAAAGTTGTTTGAAAAGTAGGTGTTATGAGTATGAAGGAGAGAGACAGTGGGTGGAGAATAATAAATGAAAAGTTGTTGTATGACAAGTGGGTCCTACTAATAAAAAAGTTATAAAAGCTCATTTTTGGATGTCCTATTTCGAGTGGGACACCCAAAACGGCAAAACGGCATATTTCGAGTGGGACGGATGGAGTATGTTCATAGAATAAAATTTAAATTTATTTATAATTTTCTTTATTTTAAATTTATTATTTAGAAAATAATCTAAATCCTTTTATATTTAATATAGCTATTAGATTAATTTGTTTAATAATTTTGATTTTTTTTAATAAATTTATTTTATATATGATAATTACTTATTTTTATTATATACTTGATTATTTAGAAAAAAAGATTATTTTTTTAGAAAAAATATTTATTTCATTTTTAAACCTTTTGAGTTTCAAAATTTTCACTAAAACCCTTACTAACTAATATCGTTACAAATCCATCCATTTAGTCGATCACGTGCCATGCACATGGCACTTAACTGACTTTTCTAACGATTTCCGTCAAAAAGCCCTTAACTGCCGAAAAATTTAGATATTGAGCCCTGATCTAGCGAGAAAAAAAAACCCAGACCCCTTTTAGACGCACCCCCCTGGAGTTCAGGCCCTAAATTGTCATTAACCCATAAAATTATAAGGGTATCGTCCCTTTTTTTTCTTCTATTCAAGTTTCTGTTTGTTTTTTTTTCAAGTTTCTGTAAATTTTTCCAAGTTTCTGTTTTTTTTTTGTTTTTTTTTCAAAGTTTCTGTTTTTTTTTTCAAGTTTCTGTTTTTTTTTATTTTATTTTAACAGCCTTAGTGCCTTACTGCCTTTAAAAAAAAAAAAAAAAAAAAAAAAAAAAAAATGGCTGAGGTTAACAGTTAACTGGACTGGACACTGGTTAAGGGCTTAAGGCAGTGGGGCGGGCGTGGGCTTAATGTAGGCCCACTGCACTTTAAATTTTTCTTTACTTATTATGGGCCAAGGCCTTAGGCCCACTTCTAATGCAGACTGTTAAAAAAAAAAGGCTGGGCCGCTGGGGCGGGCCGGCTGAGCTGCAGCTGCTGAGCGGTGAGCCTGACAGACTCCTTCCCAAGAAAAAACTAGCCGTTAGCTAGTTTATTTATTAACAGGAGGGTCTTTTTGCAATAATAAAAAAAAAAAAAAAAAAAAAAACCACCCATTTTAACTATAAATACCCCCCCCCCCCCTTCTCACTATTTTTCCACACCAAACCAGATTACCAGATCATAAACTCTCTCTCTCTATATTAATCTCTCTCTACAATCACTTTTATGAAATTCGTTACAATCCATCCGTTTTGTTCGTTAAATTTCTGACGAAAATAGTTTATTTTTATAACTTTCAGCCTTCTTTTGTTACACTTTCACCCCTTCTTCACACCCAATGGCTTCTAATTCAAACAATTCCACATCAATTATGAATGAGGGATAATTTACCATTCTTGGCAACCATTTTACGATCACAATGAAGGATGGAGCCAAACCTGATGCCGATTACACACACAAATTGATTTGCAAGTATTGTGGGCAAGAGTACTTCTTTAAAAAAGGTAATGGATACGGTGTATTCAAGAAGCATATAACAAAAAAGCATCCCGAAAGAGACATTTAAAATCGTTGTATTGTAATATGTAAACGGTAAACCCTAAACCACGTTTTTTTTTAAGTAGTATTATGCATTTATGGCTATGCTATGTGTAAGTGAAATAATGTAATAGTTTACATTTTAAGTCTTAAGTCATATTTTATAATTTTTATTTCTCACTTTAGATTGTTGTGATAATGTAATTCTCTTTTATGTAATTTTAATTTATATTAATCAAATTATAAGGTTTAGGGGTTCATTTAATTTTTGCTCATTTGCTTTCTTTTTAAAAAAAATATATACTCCCTCCGTCCCGCCGAAAATTGCAAAACTTACCATTTTGGGTGTCCCATAGAAATTGCAAAATCCATAAATGGAAAGTTTTTAATACTTTTTAATTAGTGGGTCCCACTTCTCATACTCACATCCACTAACCCACTAACTATTCCCTACCCCCACTTTCTCTCTCCCACTCAACTATCAACACTCATAACACATCACCTTTTTCACTTTTTCCCTTAATTCTTGTGCCATAATTTTTTTTTGAAGTTTCCGGCGGGACGGAGGGAGTATATATATTCTTTTCTTAAAGCATTTAAAAAACATATTTAAAAAATATTTAAGGTTCATTTAATTTTTAACATATTAAAAGAAAAAAATGTAAAATATAAAAATATATATATATAAAAAATAAAAAAATAAAAAAGAACCGGGATATACCGGTGAACCGGCGGTTGAACCGTGAACCGTATATACACGGTTTTAGGTGGTTTATGTGTATGATGAACCGTGAACCGCCGGTTCATGAACCGGGAACCGGCGGTTCAGGTGAACCGGACAAGTGTAAGAGTCCTTACCCAAAATGGCAAAGGATGTGACATAATAAATAGTGTTTTGGACAACTTTGTCCTTGTGATGCTTATATAATTACAAAAAACCCAACACTTTACTAGCCTACTTATACCAACTTGCATTGTGAATAGTGTTTTGGACACTAATGCGCTCAATCCACTTGAAATATTTACCCATTTCCTATTGTTTTTCTCAATAAGCGTGAATAACCAAAGTAGGACTCTTACTCTGGGACGGAGGGAGTATTATAAAATTTCCTTTTGGGGAAATGAGACTTTCCAACGGGACACCCAAAATGGTGAAATGGATACTTTGTTATGGAACGGATGGAATATGTCACTTGCAAATAAAGCATACATATTCCCATTGCAACATTTGATGCAGCATTATGTTGTAATTTTCTCAGTTTTAATTGATAAAATAAATCAGAACTTTAAGGCTGTCAATACTCAAGGAATCAATCTCATATGAAAGAAACACATGAGTCATGACATCTATTACCTAAGAAGATAAACTAAAGAATCACAGACTTACATAATACTCCCTCCGTCTCAAAATAAATATCATATTTGACTTGTTAACGTTTTGAAGGAAGGTGCTTCACTAGTTTGTACATTACTTGTACAATGATAAAAATGCAACAAGTCTCTTTCCTTATTTAGAAATGCGACAATTATTTTGGGACGGACCAAAAAGGAAGGTACGGCACTTATTATGGTGTGGGGGAGGTAGTATAACTCAGCAGAACAAATAGTCTTCGAAAATCACTGAAAATACATCTCGAAGAAAC
The DNA here is from genome assembly GCA_026119855.1 of Campanula takesimana. NCBI lineage: Eukaryota > Viridiplantae > Streptophyta > Magnoliopsida > Asterales > Campanulaceae > Campanula > Campanula takesimana. The sequence goes on along the minus strand of JAOWBW010000383.1, from coordinate 793,611 downwards.
CGTAACAAAGAGTCACAGTTTAAAACAATGAAGCACATTCAGAAGGCTAAGCACAAATTCAAAGAACTAACCTTTATCTTTAGAAAGATTGCTGATGAGCTCTTGAACTCCTTCCTTGCCTAAAGTATCTTTCAAGTACATGGCTGCAGCGGCCACCTCCTCTGGAGTAACTTTCCCATCATAATCTCTGCAGAGATATATATCATTGTTACGAGTTTTAACCAAGAACTTAAAAGTTAAAGTCATATGAAAGAGGCTGTAAAGATAAAGGCAGAAGCCAAAAAATCCCAGACATTCAAAGAGCTGAGCATATAGAGGGATTGAGAAGGTGTTGCATCATAATATTCCATATTCTAATTGCTCCGTCACTGGCTGGTTTGAAGATTGTTTGGTTCGAAGATCAGGAAACTGTGTCTATGATGGAAAGGCTACAATTTGCGCACTGGAGGTAGCTTTGGTTAGACAAAAGTTAGGATGTTTCTTGTGTTCTATATGATGAAAAATAAAGCAAAAGATACACCTACACATATGTTATGCTAATAACAACTATGTTGAAAACTGTGAAAGCTGAGCATCTACTAATTTAATCTACCCCATCTATGCTACTAAAGAAAGAAAAAAATAGGAACAGAGATTTACTGGCTCTTACCTAATGAAATTCATTGGGAAGTGACATTTTTGGGCTAGGCTTAGATCACACATAGACCAACAATGACTCAATGGTGTGAAGGAAAAGCAAGAGGTGATTGTGTAAACTTCAACAAGACTAGGGAGGGTGGTTATACTAGTGCAGAAATCTATAGAGAAGTAGTGCAATGGAAGCATAAGGTGAATATTTAGGTCCCATAAAAAAAATTGGGAAGATGGATATAACTGCTGCTGATGGGTTAAGTGTGTTAAGAGGTTGGATGGCAAAGTCGTAGACAAAAACTGGAAGAGAAGAGGACATGAAATTAAAAAGATTTTATGATTAACGATTCAAAATTGTCATTTCCATCTATATTAGCCCGTTTCTATACTTCCTGGCTCATGGTGTTGTATATCGACAGGAGGGGAAATCAACTTAAAATGATTCCACAATATAAAATCAGGGCAATAATTTTCTTTGATAAGAAAACAAGGACAATATCATCATTTTCCTTGGAAGTAAGTCCATTTCTATCCTTATTGATGCATGGCATACACATTGTTTGGTTGGAAAAGATAGCATATGTATCCTCTTGAAAGGACGAGGGAGTTATAGACCTATTATGCACTACGTTTGTTGCATCCAAGAGTTAACTACAGAAGGCTGATGATAGGGTGTTGGGGCCTTCATATTATATACTTCCCAAGCTCCAATATCTATTTTGTGTGTACAAATATGCAAGATATATACTCGCTCCGTCCCATTACAAATGTTGCATTTGAGTAGACAATGTTATTAAGGAACGTGATTTATTTGTTTGTACGTTGCTTGTACAATGGTGAAATTGCAATAAGACTATTTCCTTATTTAGAAACACGACATTTGTTTTGGGACGTGCCAAAAAAGGAAAGTGCGACATTTAATATGGGACGGAGGTAGTAGCTTTTTCGGAAGCCCATTTCAATTAAAAACTAAAGCAGATTGTACTTGAAATCAGTTCACCGACTTCAAGATATAAAGAATTGCCTTGCTGCAGATCTATGTCTAATGAAGGGATATTGTAAACCACCACAAAGAAAAGGTATCAACTATGTTCTTCCACCTCTTTTATTTACAGCTGAAATTTCAGACCTTTATCTAATCCTTCGACGTATGCTTCGGCCCCGTCTCATTCCGATAAACTTGATTGCTGTTTATACAGTTGCGTACACAAAATTCAATTATGACCAAAAACATATTCACTTACTTGTCAAGCACACGCCAACGGTCACCAATCTTTGCATCCACATCATCAATTTCTTTTTCAAGGTTTTGGAGCATTGCATCAACCTGCAGTAGGAAGAATAGAAATGATTAATTCTAAAGTAGTGATAGAGAGGCAGAGGAATTAAGCAGGGGGTGATCGTCTTACCCTATCTATAAGAGCTGAAGAAACCCCGTCCTCTACAGCTTCTTCAGAGTCCTTATCACTTTCCTCATGGGCAGCTCTATATGCCTTCATAGCTTCTTTTTCACCTTCTGTACCCTCCTTGTCCACCATGGTGTTGTAAAGTTCTATCTGGAAAAATAGGAAGATAAATATAAAAACTGGTCAGAATAAAACACAGCTATGAACTAGCAGGGCAAATGGTCAGTCATATGGTAGTTACTCAGTGAGTTAGAATCTAGACATTAAAGTTGCTCGTATTGGTGGACACAGATGTAGAGAATTTATGTAGAGTGATAAATAAGAGGTCCAACTCAAAGAGACGTTTTCATTCGGGGATCAGAATTTTGTTAAACCTTCGCATAACAAATTCCAAAGTCTTTGACTAAGCTTCCAATGAAAGCACAAGTCCTAAACATAGGTGATTGATTGAGTGAATGTGACAGGAATTTTATAACCCATACTCTTACATCCTAATAGCATATGGATGTGATCAGATGAGGCAGTATTTTAAAAAGGGGTCAGGTTCTTATTCAACTGTTCAGCAACCTTTGCAAGAATAAAGAATACGCATAGAAGAAAGAAAAAGAAAATAAGTATCTTTGTCAATCCACTAACTAGGACAGTGCTGCAGGTTCCTATTCAGCAGGTGAACATTCACATCATTTTTTCACACCCACTCTGCTGGCGCAAACTGTATTACTCCCTGTCCCGGAAAGTTAAGGCTCGTCTGGTGCACAGTTTCAAAAACTGAGATTTTTCAAAACGGAGCGTTTTTTTGGACGCTACTATTTGGAGCGGCTAAAAATGACTTAGATTTTTGAAAAGCTCCACTCAAAAACTCTCTATTGAGACGCTTAATTAGCAAAAAGCTGATTCTTTTTCACTGCGTTTTGAACGCGCCGCTCTACCAAACAAGCCCTTAGTCCCTATTTTTTCGTTGTTATAACGAATGAACTTTGAGCAATAATTTAGGCTACTTTTGATAATCTTAATGAGAATCTAAAAATTGGTTTTGATAGTATTTATAATGGTGTATTAATATTAATACACCATTATAAATACCATCAAAACCAATTTTTAGATTCTCATTAAGATTATCAAAAGTAGCCTAAGTTATTGCTCAAAGTTCATTCGTAATAACAATGAAAAAAGGGAGTAACTTTCCGGGACAGAGGGAGTATAATTAACGGGAAATTGGTTTAGTGACTAAAATTATTTACCGAATTCTATGGTAAGGTTACTACTCCCTCCGTCCCAAAATGATGTTCCCACTTTTTTTGTCATTACTACGAATGAAATTTGGGCAATAATTTATGTTGATTTAATCATACTTGATGAAATCAAAAACTTGTTATAGATTGTTATTGGGGCGAATTACATTTTAGGCCCCAAAGTTTGGGGGTCGTTCCTATGATGGGCTCTGAAGTATCGCCGTTAGCATTTTGGGCCCCAAAGTTGTCATTATGTTAGCATTTTAGGTCTTTTAACCAGTTTTGATAGAAAAACTCGTTAAATAGGCACGTGCCACGCACATGCCACCTAACGGAGGATAGTTTGAAATTGATTTAACTTATAGGGGGTTTACTGCACATTCTTAAATTTAATGGGCTTAAATATTAAAAAATAATTTTCAAATAATTAACCTTTATAAAAATAATAACATTTATATAAAGAAAATTTAATGGCCTTAAATATTAAAATATTTTTTGCTCAAATTAAAAAAAAAAACTATGAATAAATATTACTTTGATGAATTCAAAAAGAATATTATTCTCATTTATATAAAGAATATATTTTCCTCACCAACTTTTTAAAACAACTTCTTAAAAATTAATAATTTTAAATAAAATTTTAGGACAACCCAAAAATGAAAATGTTTTATTTAATGGGACTCACATTCACACTCACAACAATTTTTCACTCATTATTATCTACCCTACTTTCTATCTTCTACTTACTTTTCATACTCACAACACCTACTCCTAACACTTTTTTAAATTAATATCCTTAAATAAATATTAATTTTTTCAAGTAAATCAGCTCCACCATCTTTCAAAAAAAAAAAAAAAAAATCGGCATCTCAGTTCATGCGCCGTCTTCTTCCTTTCCCCTCTCTACCCGTCTTCTTCTCTGCACTCACCGCCGGCTCACCACACACCCCTCCCCCCACCAAATTTCCGCCGCCGCCCCCTCCATTAAAAACCCTCACAGTTCCTCTCTCTCTCTCTCTCGCAACCCGTCGGCCTCTCTCTCTCTCTACCCTCTGCCATAGCCGCCGCTGCCCTACTCCTTATCACCACCATCTCTCCTACTAAATCACCCTCCCCTCCACTAAAATCAACTCCCTCCTTGATCTTCTTCCTCCCTACCATCATCCCCACCCCCGAAATCACCATCTTCATCAATTTCTCTCTCTACATCCAAAAAAACCGATTTCACCAAATTGCATAAATTCCTCCATAAAACCATCCCCAATTACCTTTCTAACCTTTATATTGTCGGAGGGAGAGGAAACGCCGGAGTGGGGAGGAGAAGGTCGCCGGAGTGGGGAGGGGAAGGTCGCCGGAGTGGTGTGTGGAAGGTCGCCGGAGTGGGGAATTAGAGAGAGAGAGATAGAGAATATCTCTGGGGCCCATTAAATTTAAGAATGTGCAGTAAACCCCCTATAAGTTAAATTAATTTCAAACTATCCTCCGTTGGGTGGCATGTGCGTGGCACGTGCCTATTTAACGAGTTTTTCTAACAAAATTGGTTAAAAGACCTAAAGTGCTAACAGAATGACAACTTTGGGGCCCAAAATGCTAACGGGCGATACTTCAGAGCCCATCATAGGAACGACCCCCAAACTTTGGGGCCCAAAATGCAATTCGCCCTTGTTATTGATATACCAACATCACTAACAATAACAAGTTTTAGATTTTCAATAGTATAACTTAACCAACTTAATTATTGCTCAAAGTTCATTTGTGGTAACCAAAAAAAGTGAGAACATCATTTTGGGACAGAGGGAGTATTTGACAGCTCAGCAACAACCATAAGCAAGAATATAGAAGAAGAAAATATAAGTGACTTTGCCAATCCATAAAAACAGTGCTGCAGGTTCCTATTCAGCAGTTGAACATGTACATCATTTTTTCACACCCAGTCTGCTGGAAAAAAAAAATGTAATATAATTGAAGGTAAGTCGGTTTACTAATTAAATCATTTACTGTTCTATGAGCATTGATGACTAATGCAAGAAACGTAAAAGGAATTTTTTTTAAAATATGGAAAATATTTGTCCTATAAGATGCCCAAAAATGGAATCAGCTACTTGAAAAAAGTGCATGCAAAAGGACTAGAATGTCAATGAAAAGATATACCTCCTTATTGACAAGCCTCAGAAACTCTTCACGTTCCCTACTGACGGACTGCAAAGGTATAGGTAAAGAAAATCAAAAATTCAGTTTTGACAAACTCACAAGACACCAGGTGATTATTGCTGACAACAACTAAATTGCTTGAACCATTCTTAAGCCTTACAGATGCAGAAGCCAAAACAGCCAAAGCTTCGCTGAGTTTACACAGATGCTCTTGTTTATCCTGGGCTATTGCTCTTGCTTGTTCTTGTGCTTCTCTAGCTGTTGGAATAGTCATCTCTTTCAAAGCAACATCCTCCTGGTTAATTGCAGGTTCCTTCATTTTTGCTTGTTCTTCCTCCTCTTTCGCTTCCTCCTCCTGTGATTCATAATATTAGCACAGTTAACAAATTAGAATGGTGCATTAAGCACGAAGCTGAAGAAACATAGCACCTAAACTCATATCGTAAGGCGTATTGACACAATCACCCATAATATTATTGTTTGCACTAATGGGATAGATGAGGAAAAAGGAGGTGTAAGATCTTGACAATAAAAAGGTGATGAACAGAATGGTGCACATTCCAAAATGCTTGCTAAGATGTAAATGTCCAAAAGTAAAACCTTAATAAGTTCCTCCTGCATTTCAAGGAACTCCAACTTCCTTCTCCTCTCAGAAACAGAATCTTCAGATGGTAAGGCAGTGACACCAACAGTTTCCACAACCTCATCTGGAAGTGAAGACAACGTAGCTCGAACAACGTCCTCAGGCTTTAACTTTCCGGACACAGTGAAGGCTCTGCCAGTAAAAAAAAAAAAAAATCAAAATTGGCCCTAGATAACCTGTGATATTTGAAACATTAATGTGTATATCTGTAGGCAGAGAGAGAGACACAGCGCGTGATTAATGTTGGCAATTACCTGGAAAGAATCAATAATGAGGACGGTACCGAATGATTAAGCGATAAATCCAGCCAGTCACGAAGCTACAAGGAAGCTTAATTAGTTAAGAAGAAAATAACAAACAACTGCATTGCATAATACTAGCTAGGAGATGCAATGTCTGCTCAGTGATAAATTTTCATCTGCTAGATTACATCAATCCCAAACTGAAAAGCAAGGATTTTGAAAATAACAAATAGGAAAAATTGCATCCATGGTCACCAAACTATTCGAGATGAGTGGTTTTGATCACTCAACTCATTTTTATTGCGTATAATGGTCTGAACTATTTTTTTTGTACTCCCTTAGTCACTGAGACTAACTACATCCAAAAAAATTTGTTAAGTTGACATGTGTTTATGCGCGTGCCTTTTTTAAGGGGTAAAATAGGAAACTAATGATAAAGAGTTTGAAGTGTTGAAACGAAAACTATAAACCTTAATTATAATTTAACCCCATACACTTCATTTTCTTCCTCCCAACCCCTCACCACCACCGTTCGAGCATTGGCAGTCGGCACCCAGTCCCACCACTTAAAATGAAATCAAAATTAAAGTCTCTGTCATTTTGTGTTTTTTGATTTGCAGGGAACAAAATCACAAAGATAGAAACAAAACATCCCAGATCTATGCTTCAATTTGACAGCCTCAAAGTTCAAACATACGAGTTAGGAAGGATGCAGAAAAGACCAAGAAACCCATCATTAGAATCCATAGGTCACACCACCAAATAAGGGCTTTTTGAATTGAAATGATATGGTTCTGTTCTTGTTTAACTTAACTGAATTCCCTTTATCGTTTTCTCTGGTAAGGAAAAGTGGAAATCTCAACTTTTACCCAAAAGAGAACAGAAAATGGTGCCATGGATTTGATAAGTTTGGGATTTCTTTCAAGTCCGAAATCGCACCAACCTGATTTGTTGGCAGTGGAGAGATAAGAGAGGGTATCATTTTTTGGGTGTGGAGCAGAGGAGAGAGATAGGGATGGGTGGTGGGAAAGAGACAATTTCAGGTTGGGTGTTTAGGGTGAGGGTGGGGGTGGGGCTGGAGCAGAATGGTGGAAATGGTTAGAAGGTTGAAGGTGGGTTCAAATGCATAAATTTCCAAATATACCCTTCAATAAACTGTCATGTGGGTTGCACATGTCAATATAACGTTAAAATGTAGATGTCGTTAGTTTAAGTGATCACCGGAGCACAAAAAAAATAGTTCATGCCATTAAATGCAATAAAAACGAGTTGAGTGATCAAAACCACTCATCTCAAATAGTTGGGTGATCTTGGATGCAACTTTTCCTAACAAATAATATCCCCCAATAACATAGCTGTAAGCACCACACTCACAGAAAGTCATGAAAAATAACAAACACTTCATAGAAGAATGAGTTCACTCCATGCAGCCTAATACAACTTTACCGTTTCATGGTCAACTAGCTATTAGATCAACCTAGCAGAAGGAAAGAGGAGAAAAGCACAAAATGAGTTTATTGACTTCAAAAGTGTAGCCATTAGTCTGCAGAGATCTTTTACTATTAGATTTTTTTTTTTTCTTTTGTAGACAACTTGTCTTTGTATTTTCTTCTCGCTAATCTAATACAATCTTTTTGTTATAACAAAAAAGGAGCAGCTTGTTTTATTGATCCCGTTAAAGAATTAAAATGCACCGAGTGTTGGGGCGTTAAACATTGTCACGTTCATAAGATGAATGCAGCGTAGATGCGTATGCTACGATGGATGTGTGGGCATACAAGAAAGGATTGGTTGAGGAATGAGATGATTGAAAAGTAGGAGTTACACCCAATGAAGATAAATTGAGGGGGACTGGTGAAGGTGGTTTGGCCATGTGAGTCGGAGACCTCATGATGCAAAATTTAGGAAGCCTGAAAAGTGGAGAAGAGATAAAATGGAGCAGAGTAGAGGAAGGCCTAACAAAACATGGATAAGGGATACAGGAAGAGATATGAGTGTACTTGGGATTGAAGAATATATGGCGCTGGAGAGAGCAGTGTGGAGGGCGAAAAATCATGTGGATCATGGGGTTTAATGTTTTTCTATAGTTATATATGTGTGTGTGTGTGTGTGTGTATATATATATATAATTTCTTATTTATTTCATTTCCAAACTTCTTCCCATCTATTTCTTCTTATAAATTACTTCTTACCACTCTCATTTTTTTCCTATCTTCTCATTTTTGTTCCTCACCTCTTGTCATTGAGGATTCCATATGACGATTCATATTAGCTTATTCCAAATCATTTTGGGAGTAAGGCTTTGATGTAGTTGTTGTTGTTGTTAAAGAAATAAATTCACGGCTTTGTTGTTGTTGCTGCTGTTCTTGTTGTTAAAGAAATAAATTCACGAATCAGCTAAACAGAGCAGATTGCAGACTATTAGCAGATGGAAGCTCAAGGGACATCATGGCTCTTCAGTTTGTTTCCATTCGTACTACCTCGACCAAAATTTGAAGGACCAATATTCAATTCCAATTGTACTGCGAGTTGGATCAAGTTTCCGGGATGATGCTAGCAATGATAAACACGTGAGGGAGAGAGAGAGAGAGAGAGAGAGAGAGAGAGAGAGGGCAAAGATAATGTGTGGGTGGTGCATAATTGTGTTAGAGATGGTGAGATGAGATTTTTTTCTGGGAAGAAAAGGCTTGGGCTACCAAGGTCAGACAAAGATCAACAGAGAAAGAGCACACATAAAAGGGAACTTGAATTCTATTGTGTGCTTAATGAGCAAAAAGGAATTCAATGGCCAGTTCAAAAGAAGTGGAAAGTTCAGTGGCCTAATATGGTTCTCACCTATTCTATTGCACTTCTTATAGAAACATGCTAAGCGATTGGTGCTTGCTTCAGCCAATTGCAGAATAAAGTATCCTTTTCAACACCAACAGGCACAAGGCATGGTGAAGAAGCTAGAAAGCCAAGTATATCATAAATTTTATGATTTTCAAAGAGTCAGACCCCAGCACCCATATCCAAGCTCTTGACTGAGCCAAGGTACTTATCTTATAGAGCAAACGAAGCATGTAAGACCACCATCTGATACATGACAAACCTAGAAATAAGTGGAAATCTATGATGCCCAACTCTTCAAATGCTTCAATATCCTATCAATATCGTAAGACTTGGTTACAGTTAGGGTATATGTCCATACACTCGTCATTGGTAATGCTATACTATCAAGCATAGCCAATACATCAATATTCAAGATGATGTGTAAAAGCAGAAATGTGGCAACTTTGAAATGATTATCACCTTAACCCCAGAAGCAATTAAACAAAGGAAAGAAATTGTGTTCCCAAGTCATTTGGGAGGTTAGAAGATCCGTTATTTATCAACACCCAACATCCACAACTAAAGTCTGGGTAACAAGGGTGGAATCAATGAGGATCAAGAAATTCATTGGGGGTAGTTGCTAAACAATACCACATAGTTCCGGCAAAGTATGACACTATAAGAACCCACTAATTACAGCCAACTTCATGAAGGTGTTTTTAAACACAGAATCCACATCAACCATTAGATATTTAATAACAGCTAACTCCATGAAGTTTTTAAACTCGGAATTCGCATCAACCATTAGATAGTTGATTAACATAGAAAAAAAAAGAGAGCAATTTGACTTCAAAACCTGCTGACGCATTTCTTCCACTGACAGTAAACCAAGCATGCCCCGTTCCCTGCAATCTTCACGAAGCTCTTCTTCAGAAAGGGCCTCCACACCACCCTCCGACTGAATCATTTTATCATCATTCTTTATCCTATAAAACAACCAACAGTTTTATGGTAAGGATTTTGCAGCATATCATCAATCGTGTTTTGATCATGTTAACTTATCTGATTTGCACATTCACCCCACCCACTCCCCAACTTCACCCAGACACACACACACAAACTGCTCGAAGAGAAAGGAGAAAGAGATTCATTTAAAATTGATATAAATCCACTGCAGATTATTGGAACCCTGATCTTTCCCAAAATTTCAGGTGGTGAAATGTTGTGTTTTTACATTATGTGATTTATTTATTTTCAAATTTTATGTCGATTAAATGGACCATACGATCATGGAAACCGAAGGTATATCCTGCACAATGCATTTACCTAACGCTTTCAGCAATTAAACAAAGGAAACAAATTGTTTCAAGGAAAGAATTTCTATGAGTTTCTAAAAAGATAAGACTGAAAGAACATATGTTGATATATAGATAAGAAATCCATATTTTCGATCATTGTACTATTTGGGGGCGATCAATTTGACCACCAAACTTTTTAACGTTACAAATGTGACCAATGTACTAATGATTTAATTGCAAATGTGACCCAAATCCATAACGTCCGTTTACAACTTAACGAAGTCTGTGTTGGAGCTCTTGCACCACGTCAGTAAAGAGAGTTAAGTTTTAAACGGGCTGTATCGTTTGCGTCACATTTGCAATTAAATCATTAGTACACTGGTCACATTTGAAAATTTAGAAGTTTGGTGGTCAAAAATTGTTTACCCCGAAATAGTACAGTGGTCGAAAATATAGATTACTCTATAGAGATTTCAATTTCCGAAATGAAGACATGGTAAGAATGTAATAGAAGAAATTTTGATGCTGTGAAGCTTCCGGTTCAGACTACAAGAGTTTCAATGCTAAGCTTAAGGAAGATCAGCAAAGCTTCACTTAGAAAACTTTTGAGGGTTTTAATTGATCGAGCGAGCAAGTCCACTGCTCCCAGCTCGGCTATCGCATGGAATTTGGAGCTTTCTAATTCATCATGATGAGTTAATAGAGTAGATAGATTGTTGCCTGAGAATGACAGTCGCTATGACATCCATGAGTCAGGGAAAAAAACTACCCTAACTGTGCATTAGTCAATTGGACACTTTTACTGTACTAAAGTCCATACGACCACAAGGCCTTTGCCTCTGTTGTGGAATTGAGCCCTTCCCAACCCAACACCTTTGGGCGGTCGCCCACTATTGTGCTCTGGCTGACGATTCAAACTGATAGAGTGGGCGGTCGCCCACCATCACCCTGGGCGGCCGCCCAGAAGGTCAGTCCCTCCGACGGATTTCTTTCCTTTTGCTCCGATCGCTAGTTCCCGGTTGGTCTCTATTCCAACAATCTCCCACCTAGAGACCAACCGCATATAAGCCCCGTATCCGTCTTCAACTCATCCTTGGTGCCATAGTGCTCACCTCGATCATGGTAGTGCCTTCCTCCTCCCCTATTCTCCAAGCCCCGTTGAAGCTATACCCAGCTTCAACTTCACCTTGCTTGATTGCTTGATAAACCCCTTTGATCGTCCAACCAAAGCTCTGATACCAGTTGTTGTGGAATTGACCCTCCAACACCCAACACCCAAGCAAATCGCAAGAAAACCCGGCACCAAAAACAAGCACAAAAATAAGAAACCAAAGCAAAAGAACAAAACGAACACAAGAAATTGTTAACCCAGTTCGTCAATATGTTTGACTACGTCTGGGGGCACTACCAAGCCAGGATCTTGCACTATAATATGTAAATATGGAGTTACAATGAGTATGGGGGCGGAACATTGCTTATATATGCATCCTAGAATAAAACCTAACCCTAGACGGACAAAGAAACCCAAAATCTGGCCCAAAAACCGATTCAGCCTCGACCTGTCCCGACACCTGGGCGGTCACCCACAACACCTTTGGGCGGTCGCCCACTATTGTGCTCTGGCTGACGATTCAAACTGATAGAGTGGGCGGTCGCCCACCATCACCCTGGGCGGCCGCCCAGAAGGTCAGTCCCTCCGACGGATTTCTTTCCTTTTGCTCTGATTTCCCGGTTGGTCCTCTATTCCAACAGTTGTTGTGGAATTGACCCTCCAACACCCAACACCCAAGCAAATCGCAAGAAAACCCGGCACCACAAACAAGCACAAGAAATAAGAAACCAAAGCAAAAGAACAAAACGAACACAAGAAATTGTTAACCCAGTTCGTCAATATGTTTGACTACGTCTGGGGGCACTACCAAGCCAGGATCTTGCATTATAATATATAAATATGGAGTTACAATGAGTATGGGGGCGGAACATTGCTTATATATGCATCCTAGAATCAAACCTAATCCTAGACGGACAAAGAAACCCGAAATCTGGCCCAAAAACCGATTCAGCCTCGACCTGTCCCGACACCTGGGCGGTCGCCCACAACACCTTTGAGCAGTCGCCCACTATTGTGCTCTGGCTGACGATTCAAACTGATAGAGTGGGCGGTCGCACACCATCACCCTGGGCGGCCGCCCAGAAGGTCAGTCCCTCCGACGGATTTCTTTCCTTTTGCTCCGATCGCTAGTTCCCGGTTGGTCCTCTATTCCAACAATCTCCCACCTAGAGATCAACCGCATATAAGCCCCGTATCCGTCTTCAACTCATCCTTGGTGCCATAGTGCTTACCTCGATCATGGTAGTGCCATCCTCCTCCCCTATTCTCCAAGCCCCGTTGAAGCTATACCCAGCTTCAACTTATCCTTGCTTGAGAAACCTGGAGCCTTGCCATCCGATCTACACTCTCTGTTAGATCTACGCAGCAGAATATCCGGTCCTGGAGTATTCGGTTCATCTTCAGTGACCCCTTTACCTTGGTCATCATGAACCGTGCCGCTCCCACCCGAGTTTAGAATATCCATGCAAATTTCATTCGCATCACATCATTCTTCAAATTCCCAGAGCTCATACTCCCCACCATTAACAGACCTCAAGCATTTATCCTTGAGTCCAATCCGATTCTCCACCAAGGCCTTCCACTTCTTAAATATCCTGAAAGCTTCATCTTTCCCATTTAAGAAGTAATCCCAGACCTTCCTTGTCGAATCATCAATGAAGGTCATGTAATATGACACACCACCCAGAGAAGTTACTGGGGATACCCCCTTCTCACCCATGTGACCCAATCGACAGTGCCACAAATCCGTATCACCCTTGGCTGACGCCACCGCGATACTATCCTTGGTGTGTCAAATACAATCTTCCTTCCCTATTACCCCGAGCGATCTCACAATCCTCTTTGGTAATAACCCAATTCCTGCAGCTAAAAGTTACCGTGTAACCTTCTTCACCCAGCTGCCCAACTGAAATCAGGTTCTTTTTCAAACCCGGAATGTGTCTGACCCCATGTAGATGTAAGACCTTCCCGTCCGATGCTCCTATTCTGACATCCCCCTTCCCCTTGATTTCCAAAGGCTCGCCATCCGCCAGATAGACCTTTCCGAAATCACAGGAAGTGTAATTTTCCATCGCTCCTGCATGCCCACATGAGTGGAATGATGCCCCCGAATCCAGCACCCATAATTCTAGTGCACTACTAACACTCAGAATCAGTACATCGTCACCTTCGATCATCACATTCGCCGATTTATCCCCTCGCATGGGACAATCCCCCTTGTAGTGTCCTAACTCCTTACAATGATAGCACTCTACCGATCCTCTTGCAACCCTTGGTCTTTCTTTGTTCTCCACAGACTGATCCCCACCCCCGATTACACTTTCCCTTGACCCTGTTCTTCCTTTATTGCTAGAACCCGGCTTTCCCCTGCTAGTTGTAGCCAAGACCGATTCCGAAGTAGACGGTGTCCCCAACTTCTTTAGGCGATTTTCCTCGCCCAAGAGGAAGTCCTTAACATCATCATACTTCAATTGTTCTTACCCGCTGAAGCATTTAACGCTGTCACCGTTCCGCTCCAACTTCCTGGTAAGGACGCTAGCAATAAACACGCATGAACCTCGTCACCGAAAGTAATCTCCAACGCAGCCAATGAGTCTATAACATCCATAAACTCATCGATGTGTTTAGCTATGGATCCTCCCTCTTGCATCTTGAGACTACCCATCTTGCGTATCAAATCAACCTTATTTGCAGCAGATGGAGTTTCAAATCTCTCAGTAAGATAATCCAATAGCTCCTTGGTGGTTTTCGCCTTCTTGGTAGTCTTCGCGATCCACTTCGACAAAGTAGATCGAACCACCCCCAAGGCTTTCCGATCCATTAGATCCCAGTCTTCCTGTTTTTCGCTTTCCGGCTTGACTCCTGTTAGAGGCTTATAGAGATCTTTATTATACAAGACATCCTCTATTTGCATCCTCCAATATCCATAGTCAGACCCATCGAATTTCTCTACCGCTTGTTTATCCTTGCCCATTCTTGATTGCTTGAACAAACCCCTTTGATCATCCAACCAAAGCTCTGATACCAGTTGTTGTGGAATTGAGCCCTTCCCAACCCAACACCTTTGGGCGGTCGCCCACTATTGTGCTCTGGCTGACGATTCAAACTGATAGAGTGGGCAGTCGCCCACCATCACCCTGGGCGGCCGCCCAGAAGGTCAGTCCCTCCGACGGATTTCTTTCCTTTTGCTCCGATCGCTAGTTCCCGGTTGGTCTCTATTCCAACAGCCTCAAACAAAACCTAAACATACGCCCAAGTAAGGACCAAAATTTAACGATATTGTACTTCAACAAGATTGGGGCATTGAATAAAGACATCCCTGGATATTCAGATACCAACAGGGAGTGTAGCAAAAATGTCTGAGAGGTTTAAAACTAATTGACCAACAGCTGCAGTAACTTATTGGCTCCAAGCCAAAGGTTGTCTTCTTACTTGTCCATTATGCCAATCTTCTCTCTGGTGAAGCCACATGGCTGAATGTTAAACCAAACAACCACCCATTAATATTTATATAGAACTTCCAACGATTTTGGTCAAAAGCCATAGGTCAGAACCCGAACCATCAGAAGAACAGAAATAAACTGTGAATAAAAAGTCTTATCAAATGTAAAACAAAGAATGAAACAATTTAGACAAAATAAACCACCTCGTAATCGTATTGTGAAACAATTAAACAAGCAGCTTAATATCATAACAGCTCAGGTGGGAGCTAGACGAACCCGAGACAATAAAATTTTAAGCTTATATTAGACCTTGAATTAGGGATGGCAAATTGGGTGTTTTGGGTTTACCCATTAAAGTTAAAATACCCGGGTATCCAATGGATTTTTAACTTTAATGGGTAAACCCAAAACACCCAATTTGCCACCCCTACCTTGAATGAAGATGCAATTTATTAATTATCTCCGTTGACAACTACACAATATTCAGCAGGTTCACGCATATCTTACCATTGCAATCTCTTGCGAAGCATGAAGCGCAAATAGGCATCTGTTCCGTAAGGCTGGATCCCCATATACTTGCACATATTCACTAACCGAGGCCTGATACCCAAACAATGTGAAATATGTACATGAACGATCACCAAGCAATACTGATACTAAAATGAATAATTATGAATAGTACAGAAAAGCTCCGGTAAAAGTCCAACCTGCTGATGTTATCTAGAGTAAGTTCATCATTAAACAACTTAGCAAAGCCCAAAATGTCCTCATTGGCAACAACGCCACCTGTTCTAACCTGCATCACCATCGACAGCATATTATAAGGAACAACATTAGTATAACAATCTGCCTATCAAACTGCACACTTGCCTTGCCCAAAAAATCATCAAGATCTTCTGCTGTTTTCTTGATTTCACCACTGCGTGTGTTCTGGACTTCTTTTGCCATTTCTTTTGCAGTCTCCTGAAGAAATTTTGCATATTCTATTCTTGCATTTAGCCTCCTTTTTAATGCTTCCTGCAGAAGGTATTAGTCTAAGGTTATTAACATGAGTGTAAATGATGTGGACGAAAGTGAGATATAAGACAATAACAAACCAAAATTGGCATATAAAAAGAGATACACTTCCAATATAGCAGACCCTACACTATATAAATATGCATGCTTTCATTAGATACGACATGAAAGTTTCTTACAAGGAGAGAGGAAAAGCTCACAAGCTAACATGAACGTAGACATCATGCACCCATCAATCCAAATTGACATATATGTAAGCTAATCAAAAAGTGCTTACTTCACCCATAGCGACAAATTATAGTATGCTATGCGGTGGACAAATTTACAATATTAACTATGTGAAAAAAAATTAATATCTTTTTGACAATGCATTAATTAGATGCATCAAACAACCTTATTTTATTGATGCTCACTGCTTCTCCTTACACTACTATAAATAGTCTAGTGCAGCAAAAGGTTTTCCACCAGACTTGTTAAGGACATGCAACTCAGCTTCATTAAAAACTTTTGATGCAACAAATAGATGTCAACTGATCCCGTACCTGTTCTTTCATCTTATCCTGGAAGGTTGATGGAAGCATGTTTGGAAACAGTTTAAGGAAAACTGGCAGCAAGAACTCCATAAAGGGAACAATGATGAAAATCGCAACAGGAACTAGTCTAAATATATCAGCTGTGGTTCGTGTCAGTTGTTGCCTCTCCCTCCTTGAGAGACTCTTTCCACCAGCAAGTTTCAGCAGCAATCTCGAACTGATCCTTACATCAGCTCCCAGTAGCTTAGTACCCAACCAATAATGCTTCAATGTTGATACAAATTCATCCTTCCAGTGAGCAAGTTTCTTGGCCCAGTCGTGCCTGAAGGGGAAAGGAAATGAAAGTTAACTCATCATAGCAAAAGATAAGACGTGTCAGTTTGGTTTAAAGCTCATAAACCAACAAAAGAAAAATCCTAACCGGCTCATAGAAGCCACAGCTCTTAAGGCAGGACCAATCCCCAAAAGTATGGCCCATGTCCTTTGCAGTATGGTTTTGGTAGGCTTCTGGGAATCGGGCGACTGTTTGGCCTTTGCTTTAGCCTTCACACTACTCAAACCCTCAACAGCTTGATCACATTCCTCTGGAGATGCTTCTTTCCTCTTCTTAGCTACAGCTTGTTCACTATCTTCGTCCTCAAACTCAGGCTGACCTGCTGTTGCCGTGGAAGAAAATCGAATCGATTGTGACCCAAACCCAACCCTTGTGGGCAAAATTTCATGTGATCTTCCGATTCCTGAAGCAGAAAATCCACTCTGCCTAAACAGACCCAGAGCAGAAATGTTTACCAACTCCTCTTTCCTAAAGAAAGCAGCATCACCACTCTTCCTGTTGTTTGTATCTCGTGAAGGGTGATCCGCAATAGAGCTGAAACCACGGGACTCTAAATACTGACTGGATTCCCCAAACCCTGACCCAGATACTGAAACCCCTGAATAGATCGAGTAGAGGTATTGAGGTAACTTGACACAATCTGCCGCCTTCTCAAAAGTGCTCGAGAAGCCATTATCAAATTTCCCTCACAAAAATAGAGCGAAATCACATCTCAAGCAAACCTTCACCTGAATCACAATTAGAACCCATTCAGTTCCAGTTCACAATTTTTCAGTATAAGAATAAACAAATTACAAAAAGCAAAAAGTTCCCTGCTGAACATCTAATTCAAATCTCAAGTTCTTCTTCCTTAATTGTTCTAGTCTAATTTGACTAATATCTCAAATCTTACATTTATTAATTATCAATTTGACAATTAATAAATGTAAGATTTGAGATTACAATAATTGTGTTGTTGATTTTTTTATTTTTAATCATGAAATAAATTTATCTCCATTGTTGAGAGCGTTGTTTTCTCTCCATTGTTGAGAGCCGTTGTTTTCTCTCCATTGTTGAGAGCCTATGTTTATTTCTTTGTTTGTTTGTTGTTTTTATCATTTTGAAATTGCGACGAATATCGCGTTCATTCACAATGAAGGGAATGTTACTGCCAAATGGAGGCGGTGTCCAAGTTTTACTTGGAGTGACATTCGATCGTCTCAAGATTAAGATCGAAAAGGTCAAGGAATAGAACTTCTAATGATATTTGGGATGAACCTCCGGCCTTTGTGGAGTGCCATCTCTTTTCTTATTATGGATGAAAGTGATTTTGTTATTTGCTCAAAAAATTCCAAGATAAATAACGGATAATCCCTCCAATATCAAAAATCAAAGCATCATTTTCATTTTTCTACAACCATACAGCAACACGCAATGACCTTTTAACACTCAAACAGCAATTAGAGCATACATCGGACCAGAACCAAACAAGCAACAAATGAGCAAGCTAATTTGATAATCATGAAACAAACTTGATAAACACGAAAATGTGAAAGCAACGACTGCATCAAAACGATTGGTAGTAAGAAATACCGAAATTGAAAAACCTAACTGTATAAAAGTAGAACAAGCAAAGAGAAAATGTGAAAATGAAACAGATTTCATATCTCCATTGATAAAGCTCGAATGGCTTGAGCTTGACGACTTACAGTGAAATAAAAACTCGCCGGAGATCCGTTGAGCAACGATCAACAATCAATCCGTTCTCAAAGCTCGTTGTCGTGTGTTTGGTCGCTGCCAGTAAAAAAAATGAGGGTGTAGGAAGGGGGTTTTGGTCTGAAGAAGAGAGAGATGAGGGTTAAAACGGTAAATGACTTGAATCAGTGTTTTAGGAAATCCAAAAACGATTACATTTGTCTTGATGAAGGGGCCCAAATTTGTAGGACTTAGTAGTATATGCGTATATAATGAACGATTTATTTGGCATCCACTAATTATATTCTGGTGGCAAAAACCATATTTTCCTACCTACCTGCACTATATTTTTTTCGATTATCCTACCTCTACTATACTACTTTTTGCAATGGCATGACTCCATCCACATTTTTATCAAAAATTTAACAAAAGTCAAGTCACGTGACTAAAGTTTGTTAATTTCTTTAATCTAAAGATGACGTGGCTGATGACTCATCAAGGACTGCTCCACACCAGCCATTTTTGCTCAAAAAAAGAAAAAAAATCAAAACACCAACCTTTTAAATCACGTGACATGGACACACTTAATAAACTAAACATTAAACCTAATTTTACTTTGAGCTTTTTGCATTCTCCATCAGTTCATTCAATACCCCTTCGTAAGAATTGGGGAAAAAAACAAGGGTTTCAAAATCAGTGATACCATCAAATGGCCGACGGGTATGGATTTAGACACCAATTGATCATATCGTAAATTATACTACAAATATTCTATTAATATGGGATAAAATAGTTTCTTTCATGCTTTTCTATGGTTCATTTTGATTGTGTTATGATGATTCAACTGTTTG
Source organism: Campanula takesimana (assembly GCA_026119855.1). Taxonomy (NCBI): domain Eukaryota; kingdom Viridiplantae; phylum Streptophyta; class Magnoliopsida; order Asterales; family Campanulaceae; genus Campanula; species Campanula takesimana. Next base: position 774,235 of record JAOWBW010000383.1, on the reverse strand, counting down.
TCGTTTTTCAAAGTTCTATTTTAGTTTAAAATTGGTTAAACCTGTGTATTTTTGCTGAAAAAAATGACCTTTTTGACACAAACTTATGGAACTTTCTTACTAACAGTGGTAGGTCGCGCCTAAGGTCAGGGGCGGTGATGAGCCTGTGCAAGAAGCCCTCTTGCACAGGGCCCCCAAATCTAAAGGGCCTCTTTTTTACATCCTCCATGTATTACTAATTCCCTCATAAAATGATACTCCCTCCGTCCCGCTTGAATTAGGATTCTTGGTCAAGTAGTTTATACTTTAACCAATAATTTAAAGTGTTAGTAAATCAGATCCAAGAGATAGCAAATAATGAACACAAATCAACACAGAATATACGTGGTTCACCAATCTCTATTGGCTACCTCCACGGGCAAAGGGAAACAGATATTATTATAGCGGAGAAACAATTACAAGAAGATGATCACACTAATCTATGTTTGCATGAACTTTGATCACAAAGTTCCTAGCTATGCAAAACCCTAGATCTAGAATTATTGATCTTTTTTTCTCTCTGAGTAATTGAACTTCTGAATTAAATTAGGACGGAAAGAGTATATATAATACATATCCCTCTAATTACCTAATTGTAATTACCTATGGGTTCCACTCCTTAATTGTAACTCAATAAGGACTCTTATTCCTTATTGCCCAAATCTTCCAAAACAAAAGTGATAAGCCAACCAGGACTTTCTTTGGCCAACGACCAATATCCACAAAAAACCAATTTGGCCAGCTCTCCGTGCTAACGCCATAACATCAGCAAGCTACCAGATTTTGTGGCCTAAGCTTTGAGCTGCTGCCAGAACTCCGTCTCAGAAATTACAACAACTTGTTAACTTAATCCATTAAATTAGACGTCCCCAAATTCAAAGGCATTAAACTTAACAATCTCCACCTTGACTTTGAATCTCCCCAAATAACTTAGATGCACGAGCCACTGACATAGACTCCACCTTGAGCCACATCCCTCGTACCAGAAACATATTTTTCCACCTTTGCATCAGTCTGTCTTTCGTCAAAGACACTAGATTTGTCCTCCGGACAACCAGATTTTTCGCACGCCATGTATCGTCAAGACACTTAGAATTTGCCTCACCAGACAAACAACTTTGTCCTCTGGACAATCAGATTTTCTGCATGCAATGTATCCTACGGACACCCAGAATCTCTCCAACGGGCAATTAACAGTCATTCAGACGTGGCCCATCCAGTCGACATTGGATCTTGCCAACCATGACTGATAAAACTGGTATGTGTTGATCTTCTAGCCGTGGCTTGCCCAGTTCACTCCGGCCTAGAGTAAAACGATGCTCCACCTGCTCGTCAACACCCTCACCATTCTCAGAACCTTGGAGGATGAACAAGGAATCTTTTCTTCCGGCCTTCAGAATCACATCCGAACCTTTGTAGACATCCAGAACTCCACCTTCTCCTTTGAAACTGTATCCCTTCTTGTCCAACCGACTAAGTGATACCAGATTCTTTACTACTTGTGGAACGTGTCTCACCTTGTTCAATGTGAGAAATTTATCACCAGAAGTTCTCAGCCTTATAGAGCCTATCCCAACTACTTCGCAGATAGATCTATTATCCATATAAATACGGTCTCCATCCTTCTGCTCGTACGTTGTAAATTGCTCCTTGCGCGAACACATGCGATAAAAAAACTCCCGAATCTAGAACCCATGCAACTTCCTTGCACGCTTCTTCTTCGGTCACTAGGGCATAATCACCATCCTCATTCAGATTGTCACTGCTCGCCATCGCTGCAGCCGACTCAGATTTCTTCAGACGCAGAGTCAGATGTACAACTCTGAAATCTAACCAGATTAGTGCCTCGGGCAACACAGATTTTGTATCTACTTCTAAATCACTAGAATAGACTACAACAGATGTCTGATATTCAGATTTTACCAGACAGCTAACTTCTGATCACAGAAACCCTAGCTTTAAATCTCCGTCTTCAGATGTAGATACCAGATATCGAAACATTCTAGATGCGTTCTCGGATCACCAACGAACACCAGACGAACTTTCAGATTCAGATCTACCAGATTTGCTATTTCTAGCACAGATGAGCAATCACTGACTGCTCTCAGATGTGTCCAACCTAGACACCTAGATTTCTGCACGGACACTGCACGGAAAAAAAAAACCTGCACGCGATCTGCACCAAAACTGCATGCGAACTGCACGCGATCTGCACTTTTTTTTCTGCCCGCGATCTGCACGCCCAATGCATAATCTTCCATCAGATAATAAACCTGTTCTTCCCGTCAGACTTGTTGATTTTCTTGTCCATCCTGGAATCCATCTCTTCTACCGCAGCGGAATGCCCTGATCTTTCTTGACTAACCAGGCTCTGGTGCAACCAGAGCTCTGATACCACTTGTTAGTAAATCAGATCTAAGAGATAGCAAATAATGAACACAAATCAACACAGAATATACGTGGTTCACCAATCTCTATTGGCTACCTCCACGGGCAAAGGGAAACAGATATTATTATAGCGCAGAAACAATTACAAGAAGATGATCACACTAATCTATGTTTGCATGAACTTTGATCACAAATTCCTAGCTATGCAAAACCCTAGATCTAGAATTATTGATCTTTCTTTCTCTCTGAGTAATTGAACTTCTGAATTAAATTAGGACGGAAAGAGTATATATAATACATATCCCTCTAATTACCTAATTGTAATTACCTACGAGTTCCACTCCTTAATTGTAACTCAATAAGGACTCTTATTCCTTATTGCCCAAATCTTCCAAAACAAAAGTGATAAGCCAACCAGGACTTTCTTTGGCCAATGACCAATATCCACAAAAAACCAATTTGGCCAGCTCTCCGTACTAACGCCATAACATCAGCAAGCTACCAGATTTTGTGGCCTAAGCTTTGAGCTGCTGCCAGAACTCCGTCTCAGAAATTACAACAACTTGTTAATTTAATCCATTAAATTAGACGTCCCCAAATTCAAAGGCATTAAACTTAACATAAAGAAAAATAATGATGATAATAAAAATTTAAAAATTGTTATTGTATCACGATTAATAATAAACTAAATAACTGTTTGTAAATTTTTATTAAGCTAATTATTTTTCTTCAAATTGTTGGTCAAAGTATAAATTATTTGACCAAGAATCCTAATTCGAGAGGGACGGATGGAGTATTTTATTTCTTTTATATTTATACAAATAAATTTTGATTAATTATTTTAATTTTGTTTAACTATTCTAATGAGAATATAAAATATACTTTTAATACACCATTACGAATTCCATCAATATCTCAAAGTTTCAGAACTAAGCTCAAAGTTCGTTTTTAAATATGTGAACATCATTTTGAGAGGAAACGAGTATATATATACAGTGTTGATTTAGTATATATACAAGGTGTTGCTTTAGTCACTTCTTAAATCAAATATGAAATCACATGAATTTTGTGAAACTCGAACAATGAAATCACACGAATGTTGCGACTCGAACAATCAAACGCCGACAAAGCTTCGCGACCTTATATAACTTCCTCACTCTCTTCCTCGCAAATCACGTGTCGACGCTAGAAAAGCTCTCTTCTATAACCCACCTTATTTACATTTTCTTTGATTGCTCTATCCTCTTATAATCGACATCTTATCGGATTTACACAAGTCGAATTTAATTGTTATATAAAAAAAGTACTCATATATATATATATATATATATATATATATACAGTGTAAATTTTTAAATATTAAGGATCAAATATTCACATATAGCACAGGGCCCCTAAAATTATTGAGACGGGCCTTCCTAAGGTGGTTTGATCTTTTGAATTATTTAATTACAATGGTAGGCAATTTGGTTATGTACTAGTTGTTAATGTCTATACAGGACCACTTTTGTCCTCTACTCTTTTTTATATATGCTGGGATTTGTCACATGGTATTATGTGAACTTTTTTATCTTTATTTTTCTTTAACATATTTTCAGATATTTTGATATTATTATACATCACGAATGTAATTTTGTTGAGAAAGAAAAGCTTGAATATAGAGTGTAACGACCCGAAAACCCGCCTCTATTTTTCTTAGTGATAATTATTTAATTATTTATTTATGGTTTATTTATTCATTTAAATTATTTATTTATTTAAAAATTTATGTGTACATTTTATGTTTCATAATAATTTATGCCTAGCATTTTATTTGAGTTATTTGTGCTAGTGTAGAAGTGTTGGGACTTGATTGTAGTAGGGAGTTTAATTGTAATGGTGAGTAGTAGGGGAGGGGCCATAAGTGTAAGTTTTAAAATCATTATCCTACTCCCTCCCTACTTCCCTTCTCCCTCACTCTTCCTCACCTCACACACTGCACATTTCTCTCTCTCTTTCCATGGAAGGTAAGAAATTTCCCCTCCCTTCTTCCTTCATTTTAGTCATCTTCCTCTCATCTTTTCTTAGTACTCATTTTATGAAATGTGTTTAGATCGTCGATAGTATCGTTTAGAGCCAAGAATATTTGAATTCCGCCATCTTTCATAAAATTCAAGTAAGTTGCTTTTCCCCCATTGTTATGCTAAATTGTTCATATCATGTTCATATAATGCTTAAGTTATTATATTTGATGTTTGGTTGAGTTTGGAATTTATTTGGAATTTATTTGTGTTTTGGTTAAAAATGGTGTTCTTGGGAATGTGGAGATTTAATCTTGGTTTAAGTTGTTGGATGATGTTGTTTATATCTCCCATAAGCTTAGTTGTTGTTTTGGTTCATTATGGAACTTGTTAAAAGAGTTGATTTTGAGCATTTTGTGAATGGGTGGATTTTGGTCGAAATGGTGCAAACCCAGCTGAGAATCCCTCCCAGCCGTCGACCAGGCGCCCGCCCACCTGGCCTTTTTCCTTCGGCCAACCCACTGATGAAATGAGCGCCCGCCCGCCCCCTTCCAAGCGCCCGCCCGCCCCCTTTTCCTGGCACTTATTCTTTAGTTGATTTTGGTTTAGGTTATAACTTAAACCCTAGTTTTGGGCTTTGTCCTCTTAGACTTAAATGACTATTTTGGAATACTCTAATAATGAAAATGGTTCCTTTGTGAATATATGTGATTAATTATTGTTTGGGAATGTTAGACACCTTTGATGTGTTGTTTTGATTGGTTACCTTTGTGGTGATTTATTTGGAATGATTCCCTACTTTGGAATCATTAGTTGTTTATCGTGCTAGTATTTTATTACTTAGCCTTTACTTGAAAGTCCAGCTGGTATTTTGTGTTTCGGGCGATGCGAAAGATTATAATGGCAATGAGCTGAGTCCATTATAATTCTTGACCATTGTTTTGCCCCATTATTACCCTCCTCCAGATTGGCCTTGGATGTGAGATGAGCTAGCTCCTTTGTGAGCATTCTAGGTGTTTGGTTTGGGTTATGACTTCGTGTCATATTTCCTTGCTATTATTGGTTATTGGTTCCGGTACCGGGGGTTTTCTCTTCAGCTTTTATGCGACTATGAAGATGTTGATTGGGTTGATTGTTGAAGCTGCGCAGCGACCTTTATTTGGTTCTATCAGTTGGGAAACCTTGGCTCAGTATCCACATGAATTGTTTATTTCCACTGTTATTTGTTACCTGTTGTGTGCTATGTGCTATATGAGATTTTCTATTGTCAGAAGTTATTATTATTGCCTGTTGCATATTAGCATGTCATGTAGTTGCATTAGTAACTTACTGAGATTTTATCTCACCCCGTTTCCTTTCAATGTTGTTTTTCTTAACCCCCCCAGGAGGCAAGGTTTAGGATTTGCGGATCGAGGAGGACGTCAAGAGGTTTGAGATATTTGGGCAGGTTATTATTGATCGGTTTGCATTATATAAATGTGTAACCTTCTTGGGGATAGTTGTACCAACAATGACGTCATTAAGATTTGTAATATTTTGTATTTTGGGTGTGAGCTTGTGGAGCTTACACTAGTTGTTTTATGATGTTGTTAAACTTGGATTTTCCAAACCTTGTGTTAAAATCTTTTGGGTATAAAATGGAATTTTTATCTTCAGTATTTTAGAGTTTATGGTTGTAAGTCGACGTCCAGCTCGCGAGTTCCCGGCCCAAGGGGGTCGGGGTGCGACAGTTGGTATCAGAGCTATGGTTTAGCTCTATGTATAAGTATAGGTGGACTAGAATGACCTAGGAGGGTAGATGGGATCGGAGTGAGTAACGATGAGTATTTTATGCAGGTATTTGTTTGTAATGGCTAGAAGAAGAGCTGGTGAAGGCATCAGTGGGACTCAGAATCTTAATGGTCTACGTGAAGGAAACCGTGCAATGTTTCAGGGCAGGTTTGAAGCGGCCGTGAAAGCAATTCATGACCAAGGGCCGAGAGAGGAACATGTAGCACCTCCGCGATATGGGTTGGAGCAGTTCTTGAAGTTGAAACCAAGTGAGTACGACGGTGAGCCTGATGTGAAGAAGGCCGAACTATGGATAGAATCGATGGAGAAAATCTACGATGTCTTTGGTTGCACTGATGAGGATAGGGTTCTGTTTGCAGCTTATAAGATCGTGGGGGCTGCGGAACATTGGTGGAAGGCACTGAATACCAATTGGGATGCGACTCTTGTACCATATCCTTGGGAGTGGTTCGTGAGGAAATTCAAGGATCATTTTATCTCTCTAGTGAATCAAAACCGGAAAGAGATCGAGTTCCTCAGCTTGGAGCAAGGCATGATGTCAGTAGCACAGTACTCGGCTAAGTTCACAGAATTAGCCAGGTGTTGTGACCACCTTGTGCAGACCGATGAGCAGAAAGCGATGAGATTGATCAGGGGTTTGAAGACAGCTATTAGGACTCAACTTTTAGCCCAAAGAATTCAACCTTTTCAGGATGCGGTGGACCGTGCATATTTGATAGAGCAAGACATCGGGGGACACAAGAGGAAGACTGAGATGGTTAACCCGGGAAAACAAGGAGGGCAAATCAGGGCTCAACCACAGCGATATTCGGATAACAGAGGTAATTCTGGAGTGCAAACTCGATTCAGAAGGCAACTTCAAGGGCAACCAACAGTAGGAAATCAAGGTTCTAATAAGGGGACACGAAATGGGAAGATCTGCGGCTATTGTCAGAGGGAAGGACACTCAGAAGACAAGTGTTGGAAAAAGCAAGGAAAATGTGTTAATTGTGGTCGGTTTGGGCACTTTGCGAGAGATTGTCCTAGAAGCAGATATCAACCATCTGGGAGTGACGCTGGTATTGCACTGGGTCAGAAGAGAGATGCTTCGGGAAACCCTAAAGGTTCAGGGTAGGGTATTTATGATCAACCAGCACTCGTCAGGTATTGAGCAATTTCAGGAGGTATTATTTTGCGTCGAGAGAGCGAACGCGTGCATTTTAGGATCATCGCATTCTCATGTTTATGTGCATTTAGTTGCATTTATTTCTCCTGAGTCTTTGACTTATGTGTTGTCAGTGTCTACTCCTATGGAGGAGTGTAGAATATCTGATGGAGTCTTATGTGCTCATATTGTGCTTAAAGGTAGATATAACTTACCTGCTAAATTTGTCATACTGCTATTATAAGATTTTGATGTTATTTTGAGAAGGGAAATATCATGCTTTAGTCGATTGTTGTAGGAAAATTGTTACATCCTCTCTTCCCTTTTGCCTAAAATTGTTTTGAGACCGTTCCTTTGTGTAGAGTTAAGCATATTTTTTTCTTATTTGGAATCTGGCTATTTCGCTTCGATGGGTGACAATGGATGTCTATACCAAGTTGTTGGATTTATTTATCATTTGTAAGATTTTTATTTTTTCTTCTGAACAGTACCTAGTATTTGGGAAATGCTTGGGTTAAATTGTGTTGTTATGGTACAAGGTTGTAGTACTGATAATTAGATCAATATCCATATTGTATCGATTGGGTTGTAAGAATTGAGGATTCAATTGAGGATTTCTTGGTAGGAGATTTTTGTTTACTTCTAGCACATCTACGTGATTGCATCGGAATTGGTTGTTATGAGGGAATACATGATTTGTATGAGTGATGAGTAGATTGTGGAAGTTATAATCATTAATGGTGGTAAGCGCGTTAAGTTCGAGAGGACTAAGCACATTTTGGGAGAGTAATAATTTCCCGATCTATATTAAAGGCATTCTGAATTTTGAGTTTTGGTTAAATGGTTGTTCTATGGTTCTAAATCCTTCTTGTTAGCGTTCCTCGATTTGGATTAAGAGTATGTGAAGAAAATTGGGTATCAATACTTGGGCATATTAAAGAATACTATGATTTGGTATTGGGTCAGTTAGAATGTGGCTAGCCAATTGGGTTGTTATGATGGTAGTACTATTGAGCCTGAGTATCATTGAGATTATAAATGTATACATGAAAGACTAAGGTGGGTTAACCATTGAAGACGTAGGATTTGCTAAATTTCCTTGAAGTGTGTAAGCGGATCATCAATTTAAAGAGAGAGTTAGAGGAAAGCCTTGGAGATAAAATGTGGATTGTTTTACGGATTACTGAGTATTTGTAATTGTTTTAGGCTTTCAAAGAGTTGGAGTAATGTGATGATAAAATTATAGCGTGGATTTAAGTATACATTTGGTATAAAAATTTTGAGCTTACGTTGTACCTCTAGTTTAAGGTGCCATCTAAGGTGAAAGCACTATAATGGAAATCCTTGGAGATATAGCCACTTTGGTGAATACTATGGGGATGAAAAATTTCTTAGCTTGTCATATCTTAGGAAGCTGATTAAGCTCGGGATGGTTTAATGTTTGGAATTTCTGGGAAGTAATACTGAGTATACGGCTTACAAATGGAAGTATCTTGACAGTGTAACTAAGGTTATGAATAAGGCAAACTTGTAGTATCTCGAGAATTATGTTTAGGAGAAATTGGGGTTCTTCGATTTTGAGGATGGATTTTATTTAGTAGTGGAGATAATGATTGAAGGAAGTTAAGTGCGAGAGGTTGTTATGTTGTAAACATCATTTAAGGTTACCATATGATGGTTTAGAATGGACAATTGAGAATTCGGGAAGTGGCAGAACTATCGTATCCGTGGCTAATTGATCCTTCGGGTAAGTATTTCTAAAATTCGGGTTAATAAATAGAGCTATCTATGACTAAGGATTGATTGCAATTTTAGTGATATCGCCTTCAAATTATAGTTTGTTGTTATGGGACCAAGTTTAGAAACGATGATAATGGGTTACCAATGTTGGATAGTTTAGGTTCTTCGAAAGGATAAAAATGAGTTAGTGCAAGTGGGTTAAGAAATACCAAGACTACGATTGTATGTTTTATTACCTAACTAAGATAAATTTAGTAGTGGAGTTGATTCCAAATACTATTGGGATAATGAAAAATAAAACTTATGGATGTTGATGATTTAAGGGTTAATTGAATCATGGAGACTATGTCTGAATTATCTAATAGGTTCTTGATTGGGATTTTGGAGTGCTAGATGAGAATCGATATTTTGTAGCCTCGATATGACTATGTGTTATGATTTTGATAAGTGAATTCGCGGGCGAATTCTTTTTAAGGAGGGTAGATTGTAACGACCCGAAAACCCGCCTCTATTTTTCTTAGTGATAATTATTTAATTATTTATTTATGGTTTATTTATTCATTTAAATTATTTATTTATTTAAAAATTTATGTGTACATTTTATGTTTCATAATAATTTATGCCTAGCATTTTATTTGAGTTATTTGTGCTAGTGTAGAAGTGTTGGGACTTGATTGTAGTAGGGAGTTTAATTGTAATGGTGAGTAGTAGGGGAGGGGCCATAAGTGTAAGTTTTAAAATCATTATCCTACTCCCTCCCTACTTCCCCTTCTCCCTCACTCTTCCTCACCTCACACACTGCACATTTCTCTCTCTCTTTCCATGGAAGGTAAGAAATTTCCCCTCCCTTCTTCCTTCATTTTAGTCATCTTCCTCTCATCTTTTCTAGTACTCATTTTATGAAATGTGTTTAGATCGTCGATAGGATCGTTTAGAGCCAAGAATATTTGAATTCCGCCATCTTTCATAAAATTCAAGTAAGTTGCTTTTCCCCCATTGTTATGCTAAATTGTTCATATCATGTTCATAATTTATTTGGGATTTATTTGTGTTTTGGTTAAAAATGGTGTTCTTGGGAATGTGGAGATTTAATCTTGGTTTAAGTTGTTGGATGATGTTGTTTATATCTCCCATAAGCTTAGTTGTTGTTTTGGTTCATTATGGAACTTGTTAAAAGAGTTGATTTTGAGCATTTTGTGAATGGGTGGATTTTTGGTCGAAATGGTGCAAACCCAGCTGAGAATCCCTCCCAGCCGTCGACCAGGCGCCCGCCCGGTTCGAGCTAGGCGCCCGCCCACCTGGCCTTTTCCTTCGGCCAACCCACTGATGAAATGAGCGCCCGCCCCGCCCCCTTCCAAGCGCCCGCCCGCCCCCTTTTCCTGGCACTTATTCTTTAGTTGATTTTGGTTTAGGTTATAACTTAAACCCTAGTTTTGGGCTTTGTCCTCTTAGACTTAAATGACTATTTTGGAATACTCTAATAATGAAAATGGTTCCTTTGTGAATATATGTGATTAATCATTGTTTGGGAATGTTAGGCACCTTTGATGTGTTGTTTTGATTGGTTACCTTTGTGGTGATTTATTTGGAATGATTCCCTACTTTGGAATCATTAGTTGTTTATCGTGCTAGTATTTTATTACTTAGCCTTTACTTGAAAGTCCAGCTGGTATTTGTGTGTTTCGGGCGATGCGAAAGATTATAATGGCAATGAGCTGAGTCCATTATAATTCTTGACCATTGTTTTGCCCCATTATTACCCTCCTCCAGATTGGCCTTGGATGTGAGATGAGATAGCTCCTTTGTGAGCATTCTAGCTGTTTGGTTTGGGTTATGACTTCGTGTCATATTTCCTTGCTATTATTGGTTATTGGTTCCGGTACCGGGGGTTTTCTCTTCAGCTTTATGCGACTATGAAGATGTTGATTGGGTTGATTGTTGAAGCTGCGCAGCGACCTTTATTTGGTTCTATCAGTTGGGAAACCTTGGCTCAGTATCCACATGAATTGTTTATTTCCACTGTTATTTGTTACCTGTTGTGTGCTATGTGCTATATGAGATTTTCTATGTCAGAAGTTATATTATTGCCTGTTGCATATTAGCATGTCATGTAGTTGCATTAGTAACTTACTGAGATTTTATCTCACCCCGTTTCTTTCAATGTTGGTTTCCTTACCCCCCCAGGAGGCAAGGTTTAGGATTTGCGGATCGAGGAGGACGTCGAGAGGTTTGAGATATTTGAGCAGGTTATTATTGATCGGTTTGCATTATATAAATGTGTAACCTTCTTGGGGATAGTTGTACCAACAATGACGTCATTAAGATTTGTAATATTTTGTATTTTGGGTGTGAGCTTGTGGAGCTTACACTAGTTGTTTTATGATGTTGTTAAACTTGGATTTTCCTAATCTTTTGGGTATAAAATGGAATTTTTATCTTCAGTATTTTAGAGTTTATGGTTGTAAGTCGACGTCCAGCTCGCGAGTTCCCGGCCCAAGGGGGTCAGGGTGCGACATATAGGAGGGGAAATATTTGTTTGTGAGAAATGTGACCCAAATTATATTGGGTATCCGAATGTCAAGTCTTTGGTGAGGTCTTTGGGTTACCCAGATATTCTGTATACTTCTTGGTCCCTACAGGTAAAAATATGAAATCGGGTCTTAAGGTTATATGGAGTGATTGTAGTGTGAGAGATGCTCTGAAATATGTTGCTAAAACAAAGAAAATTGAATTATTTATAGAGCATGTTATTGAGGAGTACGATATGAACACTCCAAATTTACAGTTGTCATACAAAGATGATGACCAGAGTGAAAATAACTTTGACGACATTGACAAGATATTGAAAATCCTCACAAGTTAAAGGTGAATTTAGGTGATAAAGACATGCCTACTAACCTGGACAAGGATGTAGATGATATTGATGTAAATGGAGATTTGTATGATGTTGATGTAGAGAATGAAAAGAGTGTAGATGGAGTTGATGGATATGAGAGTGATGTAGACAGTTTAGTTTCTGTGGATCTCACCACTGATGATGATGAGGCTCATGATGTACAGAGGAATGCAAACCTAATAAGGAAGGGAGAAGAAAGGGTAAGGCCAAAGAAAGTGAGAAGGAAAGTGAACAAGATTTGGAAGATGTGCTAGAACCAGAAATGGATTTAGAATATGAAGAAAGAGTTGAAGAGAATGTTGTACATGCGCTTGGTGGTGAATAGGTTCTGAAAATGAAAACTTCAATGCATAGGAAAGTGACTCTGAGGATTCTGATGGTGCATTAAGACCAAACTGTAGCAGTGACGAAGAGAGATGGTTTGAAAAGTTGAGAAGAAAAAATCTAAATCTATCCAATACAACCCAAATGTTTCTATTGTACAGTTTGATTTTTATGTTGGTATGGAGTTTATAGGACCCGCAGAGTTGAAGAAAGCTATTATAAGGTATGCTTCATATCATGGTACACAGCTTTGGTATCCAATAAATGATAACAAGAGGTTGGAAGCAAAGTGGTGAGCAAAATTGTCCTTGGGTTCTATGGACCAGCTATGTCAAAGGGTGTAAAAACATTCCAAGTGAAATCATATCAGAGTAATCATAGGTGTTCAAGGAGTTTAAAGGTCAAACTTGTTAGTTCATAGTTTTTAGCTAATCACCTTGTAGCAACACTGAAAGATAAACCTTTTTCTACCCTTAAGTATATTCAAAATGATGTTAAAAAGAAGTTAAGAGTTGAAGTTTCTCTTGGGAAGTGCCACATAGTAAAAAAAAAAAAGAAAAAAAAGAAAGAGCTTTATCAGAGATTCAAAACTGTCTTAATGATCACTATTCCAATCTATGGATTTACGCTCTCAAGATTGGGAGGACTAACCCAGGGAGCACAATTGTTATTAAGCAAGTTGGTGAGGACAATCCAGACGACCCACAGTTTCAAAGAATTTACATTTGTTTGGATAGTATGAAGAAAGGTTGGTTATTAGGGTGTAAGCCAGTTATTGGAATTGATGGGTGTTTTCTAAAAACTTTTTCTCAAGGGGAGTTGTTATGTGCAGTTGGGAATTGTGGGAATAACCAAATGTTCCCGATTGCTTGGGCTGTTGTAGAGGTTGAGAACAAAAGTTCATGGAGTTGGTTTTTGAGTTTGTTGTTGAGGGATATTGGTTTGATAGATGGACAGGGATCGACCATAATCAGTGACCAGCAAAAGGGATTGGTGATTGCAGTAAATGAGTTACTTCACTGTGTTGAGCATAGGCATTGTGCTAGGCACATCTATGCTAATTTCAGGAAGAAGTTTGCTAGGATTGCATATAAAAATTTGTTTTGGAAGGCTGCAAAAGCTACAACAAAAGATAGGTTCAACTCTGCAATGAAGGAGATTAAAGATCTAAGTAGGGAAGCATATGATCACTTGCTTAATAATGATCCTCATTTTTGGAGTAAAGCATTTTTCCAAACTTCCGGCAAGTGTGATTCTGTGGACAATAACATGTCTGAAACCTTTAATTCCTGGATATTAAAGGCTAGATATAAGCCTTTACTTGATATGCTTGTAGACATTAGAAGACAGGTAATGGTAAGAATACGAAAGAAGAGAGATGACATTTTAAATAGTGGCAGACAGAGGCATAGCTAGGAAGAGCTTAAAGGGGGCAATTGCCTCTATTGGTTTGAACAATTTTTTTACTAGTGCACATTTTTCGAAATTATGAGGGTTTAGTGTAATTTTTTATAACTTGGCCTCCTTGATTTATAGGAAAAAATACACTAGGATTCATTTTGCCCCCATTGATTAAATTTCCTATCTCCGCCACTGTTGGCAGACTATTAGGAAACAAAGTTCAAGATAAGCTTGATAAAGGTGTGTTTAATTCAAAGCAATGTTATGCAACATGGAATGGGGAAAAGAAGTTTGAAGTAGGAGGACTATATGGTGGAGTAATAGTTGACTTGAAAGCTAGGACATACTCTTATATGGTGTGAGATTTGACTGAAATTCCATGTTGTCATACAGTTTTTGCAATATGGTATATGAAAGAAAGACTTGAAGATTATGTGGATAATTTTTTGAAGGGGGACACTTATTTGAAGGGTTATTCATTCATGCTCCAACTTTTAAATGGGATGAAGTTGTGGCCTGTGTTTGACGAGAAACCTTTAAGAGCTCCTCCAATTAGAAAAATGTCTGGTAGGCCCAAGAAAACTAGGAGAAAAGAGTTCGGTGAAGAATGCAGCAGGAGTAGTAAGCAAAAACCAACAAATGAGCTTGAAGTCCAAAAAATTTCTAGTGTGGGCATTTTCATTAAATGTGGAATTTATAGACAAACTGGACACAACAAAACAAAGTGTCCTTCCAATCCTACTACTGAAAATGGTCAAGTAAGTATTTAATTATGAGAGTTCATAATTTTACAAAAGATTATTATGTAATATCTTATTAACTGTTGCTTCTTTGAAGGATGGAAATGGTGTGGAAAATAGATCTTCCTTAAGAAAGAACAAGAAGACTCATGTTGAAAGTTCAAACAAAAATGGCAAGAAAAAAGAACCAGCTAAAGACAAGAATGCCAAGGACAAACAACCAGCTAAGGCTAGCAGACCAAGGTTTAACCTACAGTTCCAAGGGATTATGGTGTTTACATATTTGAGTCAGTACAACCTCATGTAATGGTAAAATTTTGTCAATTCCTATTTTGTTTATGATTTGTACTTCCTTATATTTCTTATTTTATTTAAGTTTACTAATTCATTATATTTCATGTAGATGAGCACCTTACCACCAAGACCTCCACCAAGTGCAAGAAGTACTTCTAGGGGCACTAGTGTTGATAGTGCAGATTCAGTAAGGATGAATACAACAAGTAGAAGTGGTGTTGGAACCCTAAACCAATCTTTTCAGAAAAGGGGAAAGAGATTTATAACTGCAAGTTCACTTCAAGACCAAGATTCAAAGAGAAGAAAAATGGGAATTAAGTTATTTTACTTTCTGTTTTATTGATATTTTGTTTAACTCTGTGGCTCTCATGCCATTAAATTTGTTGGTGAATGGTGACTGCTGGCCTTTTTTGGTATTGATTTTTAGGCCATTTTATAAAATGTTGATGGCTTTATGGAACAAATTTGTAGGCCTTTTGGTATAGATGTATTGGAATTTTGGTATAGATTATTTGGCTTTTTGCTACTCTTTTGGTATAAGATTAATTGGCCTTTTGCAATGGTCTGGCATCTTAAATTTGGTTGGTACTCCCCTCCGTCCCAAAATGATTTTTCCTTTGCTATTTTTTATTTTTCATTATCTCAAAAAGTTTTTCCACATTTACACTTTAGCCTTAGATGTACATAAATACAACATAACCAGTGAAACAAGTGTTCGTATCCTCAAAAAGTTTGAATATTAAAAATTATTTTGGGACGAAGGGAGTGTCTATTTATCTTGGTGTCATCAATATATGTTCTTGGTACAATTCAGTTGTTTCAAATCAAAGTCAAAACATCTTAGTAGCTCACAAATTCTAAATTAAGATCAAATACATAAATAAATACATCGTTACCATTCGTTACATAATGAACTTGTTCCTACTATTACAAAGATACTGTCACCCCCACCAAATTCACATAACTCATTCCATGAAAATACTACAGCAGTCCTTCCATGATCAAAGATTCCATTAAAGAATTAAACCTTCATGTTATTCCTTCTTCTTTCATTACCTTTCATTGCGGTCCAAACAATTTATTCAATTGCAGGTTCCCAAAATGCGTGTTTGGATTTCCATTTGAAGATGAATTTGTGTGGGTTTCGATCGGATTCAGAAATCTTCACTGCAGCTTTCTTCTTATTGCAATAACATCTTTAATTCTTGAAATTTAATTATTCTAGCCATGGAGAAAACCTAATTTTTTTCCCTTGTCGATCTATGGGTTTTCCCTAAATTTTCGGAAACGAACGAAGAAAACATAGTTTGCGCTTCAACAACGTGAGACTCACGTGATTTAATATGTCTGGTGTGGAGCAGTCCTTGTTGAGTGATCAGCCACGTCATCCTTTGATAAATTTTTTTAGGGAAAATTGCAATTTAGTTACCTGAGTTTGTCGTCATGTTTCAATTGGTTATCCAATTTATGTTTGTTACAATTTGGTTGCTGAATATGTCTTTTTGTTGTAATCATGTGTAATTTTAGTTAGCCCTGTTGGAGATTATGCTCTAGGCCCTTGAGAAAGGCATTGCGTTACATCATGTTCTTATTTGTTATGGACATAACAAGCTTGGGTTATTATATGTTTTACATGTTTATTATTATAATAATTCCTGTCCCTAGTACTTATGAAGGACTAGCATAAGTTTAATTGATGATCATATGATGATCATGTGTATATGATACAAATTAAGATTATGGGTACTTATTGGAGAACAAGTACTGGACTTGACCCACCTGTGAGATTTATGTCATGCTCAGATGTCATAATTAAATCTCATAATAGTTATATCATTTATCCTTAGACCTGAGATTATCATAGTCTTCCATATGATGAACATTATGTTTGACGTACTCAAATGCTACCCCTAACCGGGTGGTTATAAAGGCTACGATTGGCATAATCGGATTCATGTAGGGAAGAATGATAAGTCAAGATGGGATTTGTCCCTCTCTCAAGAGAGATATCTGCTTGGCCTCTCGATGAGTGAGATTGATGATAGTGTACGGCCGTACCCAAATTAATTGAAGTGTTCAATGTCATTTGCTCATATCAATCTACTCAGGATCGAGAAAGCATTGGACAACATAAGTTGACGTGGACCATGACTTATGTCTAATATGATATCGCGTGACAAAAGGAATTATGATATGTTCTATGAGGATAACGAACGTCGTTTAAAGTTATATTAATTGGGTAGTCATGATGGATTGCTAGAGTCCGCTCATGACTTATGGGTTTGACCTTGGTTGGACTCATTTCCAACTTAATATAATCCTATAGGATCACACACAAAAGGACGAATTGATCAAAAGGCTAAAATTAGAAAAAGATGAAAATCTGGTAGTTCGGCCCAATTGGCACGACCGTGCCAGTTTGTGCGCACGACCGTGCCAAATGGCACGCCGTGCCACTTTGTGAGCACGACCGTGCCAGGACTCCTGAAGCCAGATTTTGGCCAGTTTAATTGGTGACGGGATTTAGGTCTTCTAGGTCATTAAGGGTTAATGACTAGGGACTATAAACATATCTTTTCACCAGCCATTAATCTAATGCAACCTAGTATGTTTGAGAAACATAATTCTTGATCCAAGATTGAGAATCAAAGATCAAGAACACAAAATTCATATAGCCTTTGAAGATTAGAAAAGTGTTTTCTAATGGGTCTAGCAATCCAGATCTAGAATGGTTCTAGATATTCGTTCGCGTGTGGATGCACATAAAGGATGCTTGCTTTAGCATCTCAAGTTCGTGTTCCTGTGATCGTGATCCGATGAATTTGAAGAACAAGGAGATCAAATCTAAAGCTTGAAGACTTGAAGATTTGAAGATCCGGAAAATTTTAACGCTCTACAACGGTTAGTATTCTAAATTCATCTTGCTATTATTTAATTATCATGAATGGATCTTGGGGCTTAGGGTTTTGTTAATTTCATATTGCTTTATTCCGCTGCGCAAGGTACCTCAAAACCCAACAGTGGTATCAGAGCCCTGTTCATGTATGGTTATTTTAATATTATCATGTTTAATATATAATTTGATTATATGATCTAGCATGATGAGAATTTAGAAATTACAAGAGATAGAAGTGCGCTCCCTGTGTGAGCGACTTTTGTTGATAGGAGGGGTGAGGTGATAGAAATTGGCCCACCGTGGCCAAAATTTAGAGTCCGTATAGAGGACTGGAGGGACTCGAGAGTCTGCCTGCCTGTTGATTTACAGGGACTCGAGAGTCTGCCTGCTGATGTAGAGGGACTCAAAGTCTGCCTGTCAATGTAGAGGGACTCAAAAGTCTGCCTGCTGATGTAGAGGGACTCGAAAGTCTGCCTGCGATGTAGAGGGACTCAAAAGCTGATGTAGAGGGACTCGAAAGTCTGTCTGCTGATGTAGAGGGACTCGAAAGTCTGCCTGCTAATGTAGAGGGACTCGAAGGTCTGCCTGCTGATGTAGAGTCCGTATAGGGGACAAGAGATAAATGTGAATTGGTTGAGTAGAATTTGCTGATGAGGAGGTGATTTCGGTGGTTCACCGCAGACCAAATTTGTTGTTTTGAAGCTGTATTCAGATGTACACTGTCTGGAGTAGCACTTGCAGTTGACTTTTATGGGGTACAGGCACAGTTGGCTGCGGACCACTTATTCTATTCTTTTTTGAGAGGAAAAGCCGAGATTGACCTCGACCTTTATAAGAGAGAGAGAGACGCAACCTACTTTTAGTGGGAGTTTCTATCTTACTTTGATTTAGACATGCCTTAGGGGCGAACCATTTGATGCCGAGCTTTATGTATACCGATCTCGGGGAACACAACCTGCCCCTTCGACTTCTGCGCAGTTCTACCTGTTTGCGCGTGAGGTTTTTGCTTCGATGGCACGCTTTCGACCTTCGATTCACCTTCTTGCTGATTTGAGAGTCGCCACCATGTTATTATCGAAACACGGACCGAGATGTCTGGATTTGGGGGTTAAATTATGAATTGGGAAGGTCAAGGAGCACCCAATTCACCCAATCTAGGATTGGTCTTGCTAAGAAATCATCATCATCGTTTCAAAATCATGCATTCGTGTACCAAAAGATAAAAACAAACAAATAAATAATGACTTATTATTTAGGATATCGGATCATGTGCTTTGAGACCATCTCCATGGATTTGGAGAGGCTCTAGGATGATCCTTTAATGGAATCACACTACTTCAAAACACGAGAAGAGATGAGAAGATAGAAAAACAAAGATTTACCTAAGCGTTTTCTTCAAGAATCCTATGGATGGCCTTGACTAAAGGCCTTGAACCTCCAAATTTCGCGGGTATTAGAGAGGGCTGATTAGAAGGACTTCTTTGGTCAGATTTTGGGTGGTGTTTGATGAATATAGAGTCTACCCTTTTTCTGGTTCAAAAACCTTATATTTATAGGAGATTTTGACCTAGGGTTTTGGCCAAGAAGGTAAGCTGAGGTGGGAATCAATGAGTTGATCTCCATAGAGGTATTTTAGACTCTAGGATCGGCCATTAGGTTTTCCCGGATTGCATGAGTGTTTGCCAAGAAAAGGGGTTAAGATCAACAAGGAAACTGGCCAAAAACCCGACTGTCGAGGGGGATACCTCGTACGAGACATCAATGTCTCGTACGAGGCATCTAAGTGCTGGAATCACTTATTTGCCCTCTACGATAGTTTTAATGTTCAGTTTGGCCCCTGACTAACGGAGTCAGTCAGAAACTTAACGAAGCATGTCCAACTTAACGAGTTTTGACCCAAATCAAAGGTGAGACACAAAAGTAGTGTGATTATAAATGAATGTCCAAAATGGGGTATCTACACTACCCCACTGGGGTGGGTTATTGCTTTGATCCTCCTCTGCCCCCTTCGTATTACACCTACTCCAACTTTGGGGTTGTTGATAAGCAGAGGGAGATTGTCCCTGAAGATATGTCACTGGAGAGAGAGCCTCCTGCTCAAACCGCTGTGGTATGACTTTTGCTTTTCTTGCACATTTCTGATTATGTCCCGCTTTCAGTCCCATTCTGTTTTATCCCAATATACTGATGTAGTTTCCTGTTTCTGTTGTGACAGGTACCCGTGGCTGCTTATAGGTACATAGGCCGCCAGAACAAGGGGATGAGGAGCAGGCTGCGCCGTCTGGAGGAGAGAGTCCTGGAGCTCTGTAGGGACATGGCGAACCTGACCAGGGAGGCGGCGGGGACCGTGTCTGGAGCTGCTAGAGGAATGGCTTGGGGTGCCTGTGGCATGGGCGAGGAGATGTAGAGATGCTGCTCTTGATGTGGATGAGGCTGTGCAGTCGGCTAGGCAGTCACTGAGTAGGAGCTTGAGCCGTGGGGGTGCCAGTTCGTCGGCAAGGGCGCCAAAGAGAACCCATCATGAGATCACCGTTGAAGAGTCTGAGGAAGAATCCGATGGTGATGAGGAGACCAAGAGCGGTGATAGGGATGAGCACAGTGCCGCTGGTGATAACTCAAAGTAGGCTGGGGAGGATGAGTGCCTGAACAATTTTTTATTTAACATGTAATAACATTTAGCACGTATTTATAATCCTAGCTATTTTATCTACATTTTTTTATGTTTTATTTTAGACTCGATCTTAGGTGTCGACTCTTTACAAACAAATGTGTGCCCAAAGTGTTCCACTTGTCGTTGGTGAATGTTGCTTTGTTGCTGTAGATTCTGAACTGACTACAGGTTGAAGGCAATAAAATGCCTGGGCAGTTGCTGAACTGACAAGGGCTGTTCTGTTCTGTCGTCTGTCAAAGGCGTACGCTTTTGGAATTGCACATGGGAGGCGCGCGCGTTTTAGGTCCAAAGGAGGAGGCGCCCGGGTCTGGGCTGCTGATTTACAGCCCCTTTCTTTTCTAAACTGGATTCTCCAACAGCTATAAATTTGAACCCATTTCGACCAGTTTTGGTCACACAGCAATACTCTGTACTAATTCTAATCTCTTTAAGCCCCAAATTCTTATCAAGAATGGCTCCTATGACCTTCTCTTTCGAGGTAAAAGTGTCCATCCTCGAAGGTGAACAAGTGAAGTCCGTCCCCGTTGTGAAGGCACGCCCAAGTGTCTTTGATCGTTTGGGGAAGCCTAACGATGTTGTTGTTGAACCTTTGAGGCAGGCGGCTCATGTTGAAGCCCCTAGGCCGCGCTATTTTCCGAAAAATAAGAAAGGCAAAGGTAATGGCAATTCTCTTCATGTGTGGAAGCATCCATACAAGGCTCCGGTCAATGCCTCTTTTGACAAAGGCAAAAGGAAGGTTTTTGATGAAGCTCCATCCCGTCCTAGCGTCTTCTCTTGTCTTGGCGGTTCCGAGAATGCTCCGCCCCCACCTAAGAAGGTTAAAGGACAAAGCAAGAAACAATGGGTTCCCAAACCGAAGAAAGATTAGATTTTTCTTTGTACCCCAAGATTGCAATTAATAGACCACTTGTTAGGATTTAATTTCTTTTTATTTTCTTTTATTGCTTAACATATCCGTTGTAATGATCAAAATAATTCAAGAGATGAATAAAAATTGCATTTTGTTATGACATGATTGAGTAAAAATTTATGTTTTAGACCTCACCCGAAGTTACCTACGTTCCTCTCGTAGAGAGGCTCAGGTCTCCGTAGTTCATACAAATGAAGACTATATATATTATATATATATATATATTTTTGTGTGTGTGCACCCTATTTTTTGCCTAGACCGCCCTTTCGGGTTTTCAATCTAGCGGGCTTCTTTTTTGCACTTACTCTAATTTTTGCCTAGGCCGCCCTTGCGGGTTTTCAACCTAGTGAGCGTTTTTTTTTAAATGGTCTTTATTTTTTAAGCGTAGAACTTTTTGAGCTTGTCGAGGTTGAGCTCCTTTGGCAATTGATCACCGTCCAAGTCTACTAGTTGGACTGCACCGCCGCTTAGTATCTTCTTGGCCACGTAAGGACCGATCCATCGAGGTCCCCACTTCCAAAGGGATTCATGGCATTGGACGGATGTTGTCTTAGGACTAGATCTCCCACTTTGATATTTCGAGGCTTCACCTTCTTGTTGGCCATTTCTTTGTTGATAAGACCTTGTGCATTCAAACGGTCTTAACCTATTTTCGTCGAGTAGGGCTAGTTGCTCGTACCGACTTTGCATCCAGTCAACCTCGTTGACTTGGTTCTCGAGTAAGACCCGTAGAGAAGGAACCTCGAGTTCGACTGGGAGTACGGCTTCAGAACTATAAATTAATGAGTATGGAGCTTCTCCAGTAGCTGACCGTATTGACGTGCGGTAGCCCCACAATGCTAGTGGTAATTTCTCGGGCCAATCCCTTCTTGTTGAAGCCATTTTCCGTATGATGACCCTGATTGTCTTGTTTTCTGCTTCGACCGCTCCATTGGCTTGGGGGCGGTACGGGATGACTTGTGCTTGGTGATTTTGTAGTTAACCAAAAGTGTATCCATTTCTTTCTTGAAGTGAGAACCATTGTCGGAGATGGTCTCATGAGGAATACCGTATCGGCACATGATGTTGTTCTTCACGAATTCAGCCACTTTCTTGGCATTGAGAACTTGGTAAGCTTGTGCCTCGACCCATTTTGTGAAATAGTCTACGGCCACTAAAATGAATGACAGTCCGTTGATTCCCGTAGGATGGAATTTTCCGATGATATATATGCCCCAACAATAGAATGGCCACGGTATGGTCATGTTGTATAATTGTGAAGGTGGAGCATGTTGCAGATTGGCATGGAACTGGCACTTGGTGCATTTCTTGACTTTCTCGATGCAGTCTCTTTCCATGGTAGTCCAATAGTAACCAATACGAAGTATCTTCTTGGCTAACATAATCCCATTCATGTGGGGTCCACACTCGCCTTCGTGGACTTCGTGCCTGATTTTTTTTTGAGCTTCGGTCTCATTTGTACATAAGAGATTGATGCCCTGATGATGTCTCTTGTAGACTCGGTTCCCAATCAATACGTATCTGGCGGATAGATTTTGTATTGCTATTCGAGTTTTCCCATTGCTGTTCTCGAGAAAGGTGCCGCTGTTGAGAAAATTCATGATGTCCGTGTACCATGGGGGTTTATCTTGGACTTCATTGATCTCAATACTCATGCAGTATGCCGGACTAGTCCTTCTTGAAATTTTGAAGGGTTTCACCATTTTTCCTTTGGGCATTTCAACCAATGAGGCTATGGTGGCTAAAGCATCGGCAAAGCGGTTCTTGTCTCTCGGTAAATAATTGAACGTGGTGTCTTGGAACTGTTCAGCCAATTCCTCGAGATGTTGACCATACTGTTGGAGGGTCGGGTCTTGGATTCGCCATTTACCCGATGTCTGGTTGATAAGGAGTAAGGAGTCACCAAATACTTCTAGATATGTGACATTTCTTTTTAGGGCCGCTTCTAGCTCCGCTATAAATGCCTCATATTCGGCAATATTGTTGGTAGCTTCGAATTCAAGGCGGATTGCAATTGGAGTGTAGATGTCCTTTGGATCGACAAGCAACTTTCCTATCCCATAACCGTTCTTATTGGCTACGCCATCGAAAAAGAGTTGCCACTTATTTTCCTCAGTTTGTAGTGCAAACCAAGTGCTCATCGGAAAACGAAACTGTAAGTCCTCCCCCTTTACTTCATCGCACGGAAATTCAGCAAGCTGATCACTGAACACTTTCCCCCTGATGGATTTGAGTGTGACGTAAGTGATATCATAGCCGGCGAGCATGAAGTACCAAACGTAGTTCGACTCCGAAAATACGCAAAAACTGAGGTTTAAGGTATTTTAAAAACATTTTTTGAAAAGAAAAACTTGCGATAAGTAAAGCTTAGAGTTTAGAGAGTACCCATACTGAGGAATCAATAGCCTTGACCCAATTCTGAATATACTCCTTTTTGCCGATGACGAACCATCTCCAGTTGCAATCCATAGTGAGGAAATCAATCAATCTCTTTGACTCCAATTCTGAACATGCCCTGTTGTTGATGACGAACCGCCTTCGATTTTGGAGACGCCAGTTGCCTGGACCTTGCTTCTCCTTCCCAACGAGTTTGTCCCTTACGTTGGAAAATGTGAATCCTGTGTTATTAACGTACATCTTGATAACAATTATCGGACTCTGGTTTGGAGACGCCAATTACTCGGACCTCGCTTCTCCTTTCAACGCGACTGCCTTTCCGTTGAAAATGTGAATCCTATGCCATTAATTTACGTCTTGATGACAATTATGGGACTCTAAATGGTGGGCTCATGTGTTGTTAACTTACGTCTTGACAACAGTCATGAGATACCCGGATGTGGAGAAACCAATTACTCGGACCTTGCTTTTCCTTCTGACGCGACTGCTTTTCCGCCAGAAAAGTGAATCATATTCCATTAACTTACGTCTTGATGATAATTATGGGACTCCAAATGGTGGGATCCTGTGTTGTTAACTTACGTCTTGACAACAGTCGTGGGATACCCGGTTGTAAATCTTGTGCCATTAGCTTACACCTTGATGACAGTCATGGGATAACTGATTGCAAATCATGTGCCATTAGCTTACACCTTGATGACAGTCATGGGATAACTGATTGCAAATCCTGTGCCATTAGCTTACACCTTGATGACAGTCGTGGGATTTAGAGTTTGTTGATGCAGATTCTTGTTGCTCACCCATGATCTTGGATGCGCGGTGAGGATAAATTCGTACTGAGAAACAACTTTGCTTATTCCAATTCTGAAAATATCCATTTGTTGACGACTCAATGTTCCATCTTGAACGTGTTCAGATTCGACCTCTTGGTCTAAAGCAGGGCTTTTTCTGACCTTTCTGTTAAAAGTAGGGATTTTCTGGAATTTTCTCAAGAAAACATGGTTTTCTGAGACTTTTCTGGAGATCTCTCGTACGAGGGAATGATGTCTCGTACGAGACTTTTCTGTTTTTGCGCAAAACAGAGGCATTTCAGGCGCTGGAAGTGATTTTAAAATCACTTTTCCTATTCCATTCTCGGGAGGTACAATACTCATCTTCTTCTGTATTCCTCCTTTATTTCAGCCCCAGTTTATTTTGATAGCATTCCTCATTTGAGCTATCGTGTATTGACCTCTTTTATGTTTCTCCCATTTTTCAGGCTTGGGGATACGCCATGTTTGGTCTCTTTACTTTCAATCTTCGAGACAATACTGTTATGTTCCCCGATACTCTGAGGTGGCACCGGGATAACAGGGATACCCGTGATGAGCAGGCCGAGGGGGCTGATATGACGGTGGAGCGCATGAGGCTATATTTTGACAGGTGGGAGGCCGTCCCAGAGTCCGCTGTTGCCTTCTTCCCATGGCGGAGCTTGGGCATTGACCATGTTTATGGGTTTGCCGGTATGAGGCTGTTGATGATTGGCCTTGGCGGTGGATGCTTCTGTTGGTAGTGGTGCCCTAGCACGTTTAATAAACATTGTAATTGTTATCATTTATTTCATATAAATAAAGAGATGTTTTTGATTATTATTGTTGTTCATGTTTACTTATAATAAACCCGTCCCTGGTACTTGTTAAGCACTAGTATAAAGGCTAAATGATCATGGGATGATCATGTTAGATTTATGGGTACTTGTTTGGAACAAGGTACTGGACATGACCCGCTGTATGAGATTTATGTCATGGTCTATGTCGAACTTATATCTCATATTAGTTATGTCATTTGAATCCTTAGACATGAAGTTATTATAGTCTTACACTTGATGAACATTGTGTTTGACATATTCAAACGCTACCTTAACACGGTAGTTATAAAGGGTATGATTGGCATAATCGGATTCCCGTTGGGAAGAATAATAAGCTAAATGGATTTGTCCCTCCATAGAGAGATGTCAAGCTTGGGCCCCTCGAAGGAATGATGTTGATGAAATGTTCGGCCGGACTCAAATGGATTGATTGGATCAATAGCATTTGAATTATCAACATATTTTGAATCGAGAAAGTATTGAACAAGACAAGTTGACTGTTTTGACCATGACTTGTGTTCAATGACATCGTGGACAAAAGGATTGTGACATATTCTAAAGGAATGAGAACTTGTATCTAGTTATACTATTTGGGTAGGTATGACGGTTTGCTAGAACCTAATCATATCTTATGGTTTCATGTTTGAGCCCATTGCCAACTTAGTATAATCCTAGAGGGTCACACACAATAGAACGAATCTTAAATAAAAGGACTGTATTGGAATTTAGGGTCGAAGGACCTCAAAGGAATTTTTGGAAAATTCTGGGTTTTCTGGACAGCGAGCGGGCGCTCGGTCTGGACCAGGCGGGCGCTTGGTTTGGCGGCAGAAAATTTCCTAATTCGATTTGGGAAGGTTTTTGGCACAAGGCTCCTATTTGGAATATGTCTTAATTGTGTATAAAAGGCCAAGTTCGGCCAGACCATTAGCCCTAGTGTTTTGTGTGCCTCAAAAGAGTTTGAGAGAGTTATTATTTTGTTCCAAGACATCTTGGATTGAAGAACAAAAATAATTCACAAAATAATTCCATACAGTTCTTTATTAAATTGTGAAAGTGTGTTTTTCATAATTATTGGTCTAGCAACCAAGATCAAGAAGCTCCTTGATATTCGTTCGTGGTGTGGATACCGCTAGAGGGTGAATTTTATCATCTTCAAAGTTCGTGAATTTTGTCTGTGATAAAGCTTCAAGTTCTTCACCAAAATCAAAGCTAGAATTCATAGACATCAAGGGTTAGTTTATCCTCTATTCATTATGTTGTATTTGATTTAATCATATGAACGGATCCATGGCTTTGGGTTTCATAAAAATTTTAATTGCTATTTTCCGCTGCGCATGTTACTTGAAAACCCAACAGTAGTATCAGAGCCCCGTTCATGTTGATTAATTCAATACTTGGATCATGTTATGTGTATATAAATTGTTTATGTGCCTAGCATGATATGAATATTGGAATATATGATGCTTATGTGTTTTGTGATTTTATGTGGTTTATTGTTTTGCAACTTTAATCGCACGATTCAATCGCAATAAAAATTATGGTGGATTCTGAATTATTTCGATTATTATTTTTGATCAGATCAAAGTTTTAATAATCGGGGAAAAATAATTTTGAGACAAAATTTTCGAACTTTAAAATTCTGTACCATTCTGACCTACCAGGCGTGCGCTCGGTCAAGACCAGGCGGGCGCTCGCTCGTCAAAATCTGTTCTGATTTTGGTTAAAATCTGAATATGGAATTTTCGATAAATTCAACAAAATCAGTCCAGACTTGCTGATCTGGAATGGGTTTTGGGTAGTTGGTTTGTGTGTGGATTTTGGGGTTTGATTTTCCTATTTGTTTTAGTCTTGTGATTCCTAGATTGGTTCAAGTTTTGGATGGCTAATTTGCGTTCATCGAGATTGTGTTTCCCAAAATTGATTGCAATCAAAGTTTCAAAGGTAAAACGAAGTTAGAATTATGAAGAGTTCATAATTGCTAAAATTGAGAAACAAAGTTCTTGATTCAAAGTTTGGAGATCCATGTGGAATTGTGGATGCAATTGGCCTACGTTCATCGAGACCATCTATTGCTTAGTTTCGGCCACATGGACTACTTTTTTGGTTTCTTGAATTAGTGCGGGATTGTGGTTGCCTAATGGCTTAGTTCGACCGCACTTCTTGTTGTCTTGATTTGGAGATAATAACCGAAGTTGAAATAGTCTCATCCTCATAATTATAGAGAAACTAATGACACATAAATATCATGCTTAAATTAACGGAGATTAATTTAGTGGCTAAACTTGATGTGTAACATGTTTATATTATGTGCTCATAAATGTGTTATATGCTATATGTGATGAACCTTCGAAGAAAGTTTTAAGTCCTTCATTGCCATGCCAAATTAAAACACTTGTTTATACATGTGTAATCTTGATGTGGATTCGCCTCCGCGAGGTGCATTAATTTTATTCATGTATGAGCAATATGAGGTTCATTAATTTAATGTGGGCTTGCCTCCGCAAGGTGCATTAATTGAATGGTCCTATACGTTTAAAATGGTTGGACTTAAATTAGGCGTCAAAACAGTTTTGGGCCTAGGCAAAAGATGAGATTAAACATTTTAATTTTTTCGGTCTCAAAATCTTAAAGTGGATTAGATTTCTCAAAGAATCTCATGAAGGATCTAAGAATCATATGATATGATTGACATAATTGTCTACATAATTAATTTAGTTTTAAGCGGTTCGCCTCCGTGGACTCAAAAGTTAAATTAAAGTTGGATCTTAGCCCAATTAAATTATATTATACATTGGATGTATATGAAGGTTATATAATTTAGTGGGGGTATTTGTTTGAAAAATACATTGTTTATTTCTTTAATGAAAACCGGTACTTATTAAATTTTGGAAATTTTGCATATTTGTAGATAATGACTACTAACACTCAATCAATTTCGTTGCGATCGATCCTTGAGAAGGATAAGCTCCAAGAGAATGGTACAAACTTTATGGATTGGATTCGTAGCCTAAGAATTGTTCTAAGGCAAGAAGATAAGTTGTACATTCTCGATGGGCCTCTTCCTGCTGAACCAGAACCTACTGCCCCTAGAGCAGAAAGAGATAGTTACAACAAATATCGTAATGATTCTAGAGATGTAAGTTGTCTCATGCTTGCTACTATGTGCTCAAAACTCCAACAAAGTTTGGAACATTTGGAAGCCTATGAGATAGGCGTGGAGTTAAGAGCCATGTTTCAAGAACAAGCTAGGCAAGAGAGGTACAAGACCATTGTTGCATTCACTACTTGCAAAATGAATGAAGGGCAACAAGTGAGTCCTCACATGCTGAAAATGAAGGTTATGTAGAGCACCTTGAGAAACTTGGCTATCAAATCCCATTGGAGCTAGCCACGGATCTCATTCTTAATTCATTACCTAAAAGTTATAATCAGTTTGTGATGAATTATAACATGCATGGAATGGATAAGAATCTCTCCGAGTTGCATGGGATGCTTAAAACTGCGGAGATGAAGATTGCGGAGAAAGGTTCTCCCGTGCTCTTAGTTCATGATGGGAAGAAGGCTAGTGCCAAAGGAAAGGTAATAAAGTTGTCAAACCCAAAATAAGCAAGGCAAGTGTTGCCAAGGCTTCTGAGGCAAACCCGATTCACAAAAGGATGCAATCTGTTTCCATTGTCAAGAAATTGGTCATTAGAAACGTAATTGCAAGGCTTTCTTGGAAGAGAAAAAGAAGTAGAAGGGCAGCAAGGCTGCGTCGACTTCAGGTATCTATATGATAGATATTCTCCTTTCTACCACTGATTCTTGGGTATTGGATACCGGATGTGGTTCTCACATTTGTTTAAATGTGCAGGGTCTAAAGAATATGAGACTACTTAAAGAGGGTGAAGTAGACCTACGCGTGGGGAATGGAGCAAGAGTTGCTGCATTAGCCGTAGGGACTTATGAAGTCACTTTACCTTCCGGATTAATTCTTGTTTTGAACAATTATTATGTTCCGGATTTAAGTAGAAATATTATTTCAATTTCTTGTTTGGATAATGAAGGTTTAAGTTTCTTATTGAGAATAAGAAATTTTCTATTTATTTAAATGATGTGCTTTATGCTATTGCTAATTCATTTAATGGCCTTTATATCTTGGATGTCAAGAATGAAAGTAATGACAATGTCTATCATGTAAATAAGAAATCTAAACCTAATGATGTAAATCATACCTATTTATGGCATTGCCGTCTTGGTCATATTAATAAGAAGCGTATCTCAAAACTCTATGGGGACGGACTTTTAGGTTCATGTGACCTCGAGTCATATGATACTTGCGAGTCGTGTCTTCTTGGAAAAATGACTAAGACACCTTTTACCAAGTTGGGTGAAAGGGCAAGCGACTTATTGGGGTTGATACATTCCGATGTATGCGGGACCATTAAGTAGCAATGCTAAGGGAGGATTTTAATACTTTCATAACCTTCACGGATGATTATAGCAGATTTGGGTGTGTTTTCCTAATGAAACATAAAAGTGAAGCATTTGAGATATTTAGAATATTTCAAAATGAAGTAGAAAAACAACTTGGCAAAAGTATTAAGGCACTTCGATCAGATCGTGGTGGAGAGTACTTAAGCCAAGAATTTGATGATCATCTGAAGAATTGTGGAATAGTTTCACAATTGACTCCACCCGAACACCACAATGGAATGGTGTATCCGAGAGGAGAAATCGGACTTTGTTAGACATGGTTCGATCAATGATGAGTCAAGTTGATCTTCCAATATCCTTTTGGGGTTACGCTCTAGAAACCGTTACTTTCACACTAAATTGTGTTCCAACTAATCGGTTCAAAAGACTCCATATGAGATGTGGAGCGGAAAAAAACTTGTTTATCTTTCATGAAGATTTGGGGTTGCGAAGCCTTTGTCAAAAGACTTGTCTCTGACAAACTTGCACACAAATCTGACAAATGTATTTTCGTGGTATATCCAAGGAAACTAGAGGATATTACTTTTACAACCGTGAGGACAACAAAGTGTTTTTGCCCGAACTGGTGTTTTTCTAGAGAAAGAGTTTCTCTCCAAAGAAATCAGTGGGAGTAAAATAAATCTTGAAGAAATTTGAGACTCAGAAAATAACATTGAACCAATAGTGGAACAAGAACAAGAACCATAAGGAGTTTGTGGAACCTGTTCAAAATACACAAGCGACTCGCAGATCTAGTACGTTTACGATCCGAGCCCGAGAGATATGGATTTCTCGTAACGGATAGTAATGAGGTAGAAATCATTGAGAATGATGAACCGTCAACCTACCAAGAGGCGATGTCTTCTCCTGATTTGGACAAGTGGCTTGGAGCCATGGAATCCGAATTACAATCCATGCAAGACAATCAGGTTTGGAATTTGATTGATGCGCCCGAAGGTGTAAAAACCATAGGATGCAAATGGGTCTTCAAGAAGAAGACTGACATGGATGGGAAGGTGCATACTTACAAAGCTAGACTTGTAGCGAAGGGTTATAGGCAAGTTCATTGTATTGACTATGATGAAACCTTTTCACCCGTAGCAATGATCAAGTCTATAAGAATTTTGCTTGCCATTGCCGCATATCATGACTATGAAATATGGCAAATGGACGTCAAAACCGCTTTCCTAAATGGAAAACTCCAAGAGGATGTGTATATGACACAACCAGAAAGTTTTGAACAAGATTCTAAAGTATGCAAATTGCAGAGATCCATCTATGGATTGAAGCAAGCTTCTAGGAGTTGGAATCTCCGTTTTGATGAATCGGTCAAAGAGTTTGGTTTCATCAAGAACGAAGATGAGCCTTGTGTATACAAGAAGATTAGTGGGAGCATAGTGCTATTCCTTATTTTATACGTGGATGACATATTACTCATTGGAAACGATGTTCCTACACTTCAGTCCGTAAAGACTTGGTTAGGAAAATGCTTCGTAATGAAAGATATGGGTGAAGCCGCATATATACTTGCCATTAAGATCTATAGAGATAGATCAAGGAGGCTACTTGGTTTAAGCCAAAGTACATACATTGACAAGGTCATTAGAAGATTCCGTATGGAAAATTCTAAGAGAGGCACCTTGCCCGTGTTACATGGAGTTTCTCTAAGCAAGACTCAATGTCCTAAGACAAATGATGAGCGTGAGAAAATGAATGATGTTCCATATGCTTCGGCAATTGGGTCCATCATGTATGCCATGATTTGTACTAGGCCGGATGTATCTTATGCTTTGAGCATGACAAGTAGATACCAATCCGACCCTGGCGAAAATCACTGGATAGCTGTAAAAGCGATTCTTAAGTACTTGAGAAGAACTAAAGACTCGTTTTTGGTCTATGGAGGAATGGAAGATGATCAGGTTGTAAATGCGTACACGGATGCAAGCTTCCAAACTGACAAAGATGATAGCCGATCGCAATCGGGTTTTGTGTTTTATGTTAAATGGTGGAGCTGTAAGGTGGAAGAGTTCCAAGCAAAGTACAACCGCTGATTCTACAACAGAAGCTGAGTATATTGCCGCATCGGATGCTACAAAGGAAGCTTTTTGGATTAAGAAGTTCATAACTGAACTTGAAGTGGTTCCTAGTATTGCTAATCCAATAGACCTTTATTGCGATAATAATGGTGCTATTGCTCAAGCAAAGGAACCAAGAGCACATCAGAAATCCAAACACATACTTAGACGTTTTCATATCATTCGAGAGATCGTTGATAGGGAGACGTAAATATTGCAGAGTACCTACTGATGACAATGTTGCGGACCCGCTAACAAAGGGACTTCCACAAGCTAAACATGATGGTCATGTTAGGTTCCATGGGTATTAGATATATGGGAGATTGGGCCTAGGGCAAGTGGGAGATTGTTGGTAGTGGTGCCCTAGGCACGTTTAATAAACGTTGTAATTGTTATCATTTATTTCATATCAATAAAGAGATGTTTTGATTATTATTGTTGTTCATGTTTACTTATAATAATTCCTGTCCCTGGTACTTGTTAAGCACTAGTATAAAGGCTAAATGATCATGGGATGATCATGTTAGATTTATGGGTACTTATTTGGAACAAGGTACTGGACATGACCCGCTGTTTGAGATTTATGTCATGGTCTATGTCGAACTTATATCTCATATTAG
Source organism: Campanula takesimana (assembly GCA_026119855.1). Taxonomy (NCBI): domain Eukaryota; kingdom Viridiplantae; phylum Streptophyta; class Magnoliopsida; order Asterales; family Campanulaceae; genus Campanula; species Campanula takesimana. Next base: position 741,848 of record JAOWBW010000383.1, on the reverse strand, counting down.
TTATGTCATTTGAATCCTTAGACATGAAGTTATTATAGTCTTCCACTTGATGAACATTGTGTTTGCATATTCAAACGCTACCTTAACACGGTAGTTATAAAGGGTATGATTGGCATAATCGGATTCCCGTTGGGAAGAATAATAAGCTAAATGGATTTGTCCCTCCACGGAGAGATGTCAAGCTTGGGCCCCTCGAAGGAATGATGTTGATGAAATGTTCGGCCGGACTCAAATGGGATTGATTGGATCAATAGCATTTGAATTATCAACATATTCGGAATCGAGAAAGTATTGAACAAGACACAGTTGACTGTTTGACCATGACTTGTGTTCAATGACATCGTGGACAAAAGGATTGTGACATATTCTAAAGGAATGCGAACTTGTATCTAGTTATACTATTTGGGTAGGTATGACGGTTTGCTAGAACCTAGCATATCTTATTATGTTTTCATGTTTGAGCCCATTGCCAACTTAGTATAATCCTAGAGGGTCACACACAATAGAACGAATCTTAAATAAAAGGACTGTAATGGAATTTAGGGTCGAAGGACCTCAAAGGAATTTTTGGAAAATTTTGGTTTTCTGGACAGCGAGCGGCGCTCGGTCTGGACCAGGCGGGCGCTTGGTCTGGCGGCAGAAAATTTCCTAATTCGATTTGGGAAGGTTTTTGGCACAAGCTCCTATTTGGAATAGGTCTTAATTGTGTATAAAAAGCCAAGTTCGGCCAAGACCATTAGCCCTATGTTTGTGTGCCTCAAAAGAGTTTGAGAGAGTTATTATTTTTTTCCAAGACATCTTGGATTGAAGAACAAAATAATTCACAAAATAATTCCATATAGTTATTTATTAAATTGTGAAAGTGTGTTTCATAATTATTGGTCTAGCAACCAAGATCAAGAAGCTCCTTGATATTCGTCGTGGTGTGGATACCGCTAGAGGGTGAATTTTATCATCTTCAAAGTTCGTGAATTTTGTCCGTGATAAAGCTTCAAGTTCTTCACCAAAATCAAAGCTAGAATTCATAGACATCAAGGGTTAGTTTATCATCTATTCATTATGTTGTATTTGATTTAATCATATGAACGGATCCATGGCTTTGGGTTTCATAAAAAAATTAATTGCTATTTTCCGCTGCGCATGTTACTTGGAAACCCAACAGCTTCTATTTAGGAGAGAGAGTCTCTCGCCAGCAGGGTGGTGGTAGACTCGACGTCATTATCCCTCTTGATCCGCTGGCCCATATGCTAATTCTTATGCCATTGCGAAGGATGAGAGAGGGGACCTCATTATTGGTCAGGATGCCTTTGACCTTATATCCTTGGAGGCTGATTACCAGGACTTCCTTGCTCGTCTCATGCCCCGACTGATTATAGAGGGTGATCAGGCTCAGGCCCAGGGAGTTGTCCACATCCCTTTTCGTCCACAGCTTGGACCGACTTCTTTTACCTACAGCGTGGCTGAGGGAGTAGAGAGTACCGAGGATCTTCCCGCACAGTATGATATGCCGGAGGAACTTGTACCTCCTGCCCGACGCGACCATGGTATGATTTTTATGACCCTCCTTCCGTCATTTCCACCATTTTACCAATTCATATCTCTGTTTATCATTTATTTGAGGATTTTGATACCTTCATTTGTTTCTTCTCAACAGGTGCCCATTGCTGAGTATAGAGAGGTCGCGGGACGGCTTGCCCAGTTCATGGCCTATGCCAAGAGGATGAAGAGAGAGACAACAGGGCTGCTTGGACGGTTGGCTCAGCAGACAGCGGAGCTAGCTTCTTACGGGAAGAGGCCTCGGACTGACGAATGACAGTGCGGTGCTGGCGACACTTCTTAGATGGGATTCCCCCACCCCCCCTTTTTTTTGATGATGTATTATTGCCTTGGCGTAGGCGAAGACAATCTTTCTTTTCTTCGGTTTGTACCTATGCAACAATTATTTCCTAACTCTAGCACACAATACATTAGTTAATTTTAGTTTTATTTCTGACTGCGTAAATGTATTGACTCACATCCGGTTGGTCAACCGAGGGATAATTTTATGAGGTGGATTCGCGTTGGGCCATTTGTATGTGGTGAATGAACTGTTTTGGATGGATTTCAGGGGTGATTGAGACATGTTTTGACTTGTCGAGCAACCTGAAAATATGAGCAGAGTCTCTGTTGTTCTGACTTGGGAGATGCCTCGTATGAGACATCGATGTCTCGTACGAGCCATCCTTTCAATCTGCGCTGTTTCTCCTTTTTCCTCGAGGATTTGGTGTCAAAACTTGTATATAAACACCTCTAGTCCGTACTAGAATACCATGCAGCCTTGAATCAGTTCTGGGAACCTTTCTTTTGGAGTAGAATTCTCAACCTTTTGCTCTCAATGGCCCCAAGCAAGTCCGTCCCTTTATCAATAATCGTTGATGAGTTCTCCTTGGACTTAGAGTTAGTGGAACGCTATAAGAGTGATTAGCAAAACGTTCTTTCGCTCGTTTAATAAACCTCGCCAAGAGAGATTCATGGAGATGTTCGGTTTTAAGATCCTCTTCACCTTGAAGAACCTAAACTGGATTGGGACCTTTTAAGGGAGTTGCACGCTTCTGGGATCCATCAACTCACCTCTTCAACTTTTCACTTAATGAGATGGTCCCTACTGTGGGGGAGATGGCGGCTATCTTGGATATGCCTTTGACTGGGGTGATTGCGGTTCCTAATTACGATAAGGTACCAGCGGAGTCTCTTAGAGACTTATTGAGCATTGGCCTTCCTGAGGCTCAGAGTTATGTTCATAACCGCTATATTGATCTCCACGCTTGCCTAGGAGATTTTAAGGTCAGGTGACTCGCGGTCACGGTGTGGATTCCCAGTGCTACCTCTTGGCATTGTGCTTATTTCGGAGCGTGCTTTTTATGAGAAAGTGTGGTATGGCGAACACGGAGCTCGTGGACATCGTTCTGCAAGCTAGAGGACGGGCCTTCAACATAATCCCTCTTATCTTGGGGGAGACCCTTCATGGTCTTGATGAGTTACACCGAACCGGCTTTATGACTCGGGGAAGTCCATTGTTGTTGACTATTTGGCTCAGAGAACATTTTAAACTGTTGGACTCTCCGGTCGAGTATTCTCCTTATACTTTCAATAGGCGGAGACTGTTAGTGAAGGATCTCAGCATTGAGGAGTGGGCTCATCTTTTTGCTAAAGCAGAGACCAATGATATCGCTTGGTGCCCATCCTTTTGGAAGGTTAGGAGGTTTGTAGCTAATACCCTCGGGTACGACAGGGTCG
>JAOWBW010000383.1:709135-738472 GCA_026119855.1 Campanula takesimana | reverse complement strand
TCCTGTCTCAGAAATGCCTCAATCGGGCCCTTGTCAAAAGAAGAAATCATGCAGGAACAAAGTACGGTTCTCCAAGAATCAACAAGCTCAACATTCTTCATCCAAGCCACAAAAGCTCCACCCTTGGTGACACAGTTGGGCACACATCAATTTGGTCCCGCCCCTAAGGCATGTCTAAATTGAAATATGATAGAAACTCCAATTAAACCTTAAAGTAGGGCGTATCTTTCACCCAAAAGTCGACGTCAATCTCGAATTTTCCTCTCTAAGGGAAAACATTCTTTTGGTCTGCAGTCAACTGTACCCGCACCACATAAAAGTCATAAAGTCAACAGCAAGTGCAGCTCCGAACAGACAAGGCTACAAATAGCAATTCGGTCCACGAGGATCCACTGAAATCACCACTTCTAAAACCATTCAAACGGATTCATTAACGGATTCATCAACAAGGGTTTCACCAACGTACTCATTCGAGGGATTCACTAACGGATTCATCAACAAGGGTTCACCAACAGACTCATTCAAGGTTCACTAACGGATTCGTCAACAAGGGTTCACTAACGGACCTCATCAAATGGATTCACTAACGGATTCAGCCAACGGGTTCACTAACGGATTTGTCAACAAGGGTTCACCAACGGACTCATTCAAGGGATTCACTAACGGATTCATCAACAAGGGTTCACCAACGGACTCATTCGAGGGATTCACTAACAGATTCATCAAACGAATACACTAACGGATTCTTCAACAAGGTTCACTAAAAGACTCATCAAATGGATTCACTAACTGATTCACCAACGGGTTCACTAACGGATTCGTCAATAAGAGTTCACTAATGGACTCATTCAAAGGATTCACTAACGGATTCGGCAAACAGATTCAACAAGCGGATTCACTAACGGGTTCAGCCGGCAGATTTACTAACGGATCATGCCACCTCCTCTATCAATAAAAGACACTCACACAGGGAGCGCACCCATATCTCTCGCGTTTTCAAATCTCTACTTTCATCGAGTCTTTGCTTTTTTTTCTTGGTGATGTCCTCGGTGGGTGTACTTTCTTTCGTCGATGTGTTGTGTTGCTTCGCAATCCACGTCGTCGAGGGGCTCTGTAGACACCCCACCTTGGACCACTCACCCCGATTGCACGGTTGATCTTGTGTTTCCCCCTATTTTAAGTGTTTTTGTTAGTTTTTGTTACTTCCATTAAGTTTCCTGACTGACTTCGTTAAGTCCAGGGACTAAACTGAATAATAGGGCTGACTTTCTAGTACATTCTGTCAAAAAGCCATCTATGAGTTGTCACGACCCGAAATCTAGGCTCTATTTTATTGTAATAAATAATAATTATTTTTATTTATTTGCTTATCTATATATTTAATTATTATTTATTTAAATATTTATGTGTTATAATAATTATGCCTAGCATTTTATTTGGGTCATTTGTGCTAGTGTAGTATTGTTGGGTCTTAATTGTTAGTAGGGAGTGTAGAAATTGTGTGTAGTGTAGTGGAGGGGGCCTAAGTGTAAATCTTTTAAATCATTTCCCTACTCCCTCCCTACTCCTTCCCTTCTCCCTCATACACTCCACCTCCATCTCTCTCTCCCAGCACACCTCTTCCTCTCTCCTCCATTTGTGGTAAGTTTTCTTTCTTTCCTTCTCTCTTCATTTTCTTCATCTTCCTCTCATAATCTCTCATTTCTTAAAAACGTGAAAATGTGTTTCGATCGTCGATAGGATCGCGTAGAACCAAAAGAATTGAATTCCATCATCTTTGAGAATTTTCAAGTAAGTTTCTTTTCCCCCATTTTGATGCTAAAATGTTCATATCATGTTTATATAATGCTTTTGTTGTTATAATTGAAGTTTGGTTGAGTTTTAATTTATTTGGAATTTATTTGAGTTTTTTGTCGAAAATGGTGATTTGATATGAATGTTGAGTTTGATTCTTGATTTTGGTTAATAAATGTTGTTGTTAAGGTCCCCTTGTTGGTTAGTTATGATTTGGGTACCTTGAGGATCTTATTGGTTGTGTTTGGTTAAGAGAGTGGTGAAATTGGTAAGGAAATTTGATGAACCCAGCTGGGAATTCCTCCCAGCCCGTAGACCAGGCGCCCCGCCCGCCTTGACCCAGGCGCCCGCCCGCCGCACCCCCTTTTCCAGCGGCCTGAACTTCTGGCCAAACAAGCGCCCGCCTGCCTATGCAGGCGCCGCGCCCGCCCGCCGCCTGTTTGGGTTTTTGCCCTTTTGCTTGGTTTAAGACTTAAGGCTTAACTAGTTTAGATTTATTTCTTCTAATTGACTTAAGATAACACCGTGGAACACTTTATTGATTGGATTTAATTCTTTTGTGAATAAATATGATATGGAATTTGATTAAGTATCATTTTGGAATGTGGTTCATCTTTGATGTGCGGTTTGTATTGGTTTAACCCTTGTGGTGATTTAATTGGAATGGTTCCCTACTTTGGAACCTTAAGTTGTTTATTCATGCTAAATTATTATTACTTAGCATTTATTTGGAAGCCCAGCTGGCATATTTGTTGCATCGGGCGATGGGAAAGATTATAATGGCAAAGCCAAGTCCATTATAATGTTGACCATTGTTTTGCCCCCTTCTATACCCTTTTCCAGATTGGCCTTGGAAAAGATAAGTTAGCTTCCTTTGTGAATGTATCTAGCTACCGACCAGCATGACTTCGTGGCATGGCTCTTGTCCTTTGTGACACTTTTATGGTTATTGTTCTGGTACGGGGTTTTCTCTTCGCGCTTTCATGCTATTATGAAGATGTGATTTGTTGATTATTGAAGCTGCGCAGCGATCCTTTATTTGGATGTATCGGTTTGGAAACCTTGGCTTATATCCTTTGTTATGTGTTTATTTCCGCTGCTATCTGTTATGTGATAACTGCTACGTGCTATCTATGATTTATTATTGTATATTGCATCTTAGCATGTCATGTAGTTGCATTAGTAACTTATTGAGATTTATCTCACCCCCTTTCTTTATCTTTGTTTTTCCTTAACCCCCCCCCCCCCAGGTGCTAAGGATTAGTCTCGCTGATCACGAGAAAGAGGACGTCGAGTGTGGATACATTCTTTTGGGGAAAGTTGTTATAGGTTGGTTTACATTATATCAATGTGTAACCTTTTGGGGATATTTGTACCAAACATTGACGTCACTAGGATTTGTGTATTTTGTAACCTTGGTGTATAAGCTTATGGAGTTTATACTAGTTTACTTTGTTGTTCAAGTCGATTTACAAAACCTTGTGTTATCATTTTTTGAGTATAAAAGGAAAATTTTATCTTCAGTATTTCACGGTTTTGGTTTTAAGTCGACGTCCAAATCGCGGTCTCGGTCCCGCGGGGTCCGGGGTCGCGACAGTTGGTATCAGAGCTATGGCATTAGCTCTATGTATGCTTTTTCTTTTTCAAAATCTGCCTCCTGCGCTATACGGCTTTTTTGAGTCGACATTTTTTGGCTTACTCTTTCACTTGAATTTGAAAATCCGGCGCGCTCCTGGCCTTTGGACCCTTCGACTGCTCAGAAGTGGATTCGAACCACTGACACAAGAATTTTCAGTCCTTTGCTCTAACCAGCGGCACCCAAGCCGGAGTAAGAACGAATGCAGACTCCGACCCCATCTTTTTTATAAAGACAGCATTAGACTCAAAGATTTTGAAAGCAGAATTCGGCCAGCGCATCGACCTGGTACAAAATTGCCATCTTAATGAATCCGAAAGGTCGACAAAGTTACTGGCCTCTGTTCTGCCCTAACGATCTCTTCGAGTGTGATAGGCTCAGGGAGTGCTGGCAATGCCGCCTCAAAGTCATCGTACGACGGTACCACCTCTTCGAGAGTCACCCTGGTGGGCTGACCCCAGCCCAATTGATAGCGAAATTCACTCATAGGACGGTATAGGTGGATTAGTTTGACCTAGGAGGGTAGTAGTGTGCGGAGTGATTAACGGTTGATGTCTTATGCAGGTAATTACTCGAAATGTCTGGAAGAAGAAACAGAGGAGGTACTAGTGGGGCACAGAATCAGAATGACACAAGGGAAGAAACACGTGCCATGTTTCAAGGCATGTTCGAGGCGGCCATGAAGGCCATACATGATCAAGGTCCAAGGGTAGAACAAGCACCACCCCGCTATGGATTGGAACAATTTCTCAAACTGAAACCGGTTGAATTCAATGGGGAACCCGATGTTCGGAAAGCTGAATTGTGGATTGAGTCGATGGAGAAGATTTATGAGGTATTTGGGTGCACAGATGAGGACAAGGTCCGGTTTGCGGCTTATAAGCTTGTGGGTGCCGCCGAGCATTGGTGGAAGGGTGTTAAAGCTAGTTGGGATGATACTCACACAGTGTATGCGTGGGAGTTGTTTGTTCGCAAATTCAAGGAGCATTTCATTCCGGTTGTTGATCAAAACCGAAAGGAGATCGAGCTACTCAACCTGGAGCAAGGTGCGTTGTCTATAGCACAATACTCGGCTAAGTTCATAGAATTAGCCCGGTATTGCGACTATTTGGTAAGGACCGAGGAACAAAAAGCTATGAGATTCATTCGGGATTGAAGACCTCCATCCGTACTCAACTTATTGCCCAACGGATTGTGACTTCCAAGATGCAGTAGACCGAGCCTACTTGATAGAGCAAGATATTGGGGAGCATAAGAGGAAGACTGAGGTAGCTAACCCGAGCAAGCTGGGAGGACAAAGCAAGCCACAACACCGTTCCGACAATCGAGGTAACTTTGGGGGACAATCTCAGTTCCGAGGGCAATCGATCCAAGGAACCCGGTACCACTTCCGGGAACCAAGGGAGCCAAATTAGGAGGCTTTGTTCGTATTGTCAAAAGGAAGGTCATTCTGAGGACCGGTGTTGGAAGAAGCAAGGAAGGTGCACAAATTGTGGTCAAATGGGTCACTTTGTAAAAGATTGCCCGAGAGGTAGAGGACAAGCATCCGGTAAGGAGTTGGTATTAATCAGGGTCAGAAAAGGGATGCTACCGGGAAGCCCAAAGTTCAAGGAAGAAGATATGGCATGAATCAACAACAGGCGACCGATGATCCTTCGGTTATTGGAGGTATTGTTTCTGTGTCTAATGTGAGCGCACGAGCGTTAGTAGATCCAGGATCATCTCATTCATACATTTCTGTGCAATTTGCTTCCATGTTAAATGCTGCATTCGAGTCTTTACCGTACGTGCTAGAGGTGTCGACCCCTATAGGAGAATGCTTGATTTCTGATCGAGTCTTTCGTGCTTGTGATGTGGTTATTTGTGGTCGAGTCCTTTGTGCGGATTTGGTAGTTCTTCCTATCCAAGACTTTGATGTCATTTTGGGTATGGATTGGTTGAGCAAGTTTCATGCTTCCGTTGATTGTCGTAAGAAAACTGTTACTTTTTCTATTCCCGATGTCCCTAAATTTGTGTTTGAGGCTAGTCCTCTGAGTAGAAAGGTTCGCTTAATTTCTTTTATGAAAGCGAGGAAATTATTGCATAGTGGTTGTGAGGGGTATTTGGCTAGTGTTCTTGATACTAGGAAGGAATCCCCTAGTTTGGATAGTGTTCGGGTAGTTCGGGAATTTCCCGATGTTTTCTCTACCGAGTATGATATGCCGCCCGATCGTGAGATTGAGTTTTGTATAGACCTTTTGCCGGGTACGGCTCCGATTTCGAAAGCACCTTATAGGTTAGCTCCCGCAGAGTTGAAGGAATTAAAGGTTCAATTGCAAGAGTTGCTTGATCGAGGGTTTATCCGCCCTAGTGTTTCCCCATGGGGAGCACCGGTTTTATTTGTGCGGAAGAAAGATGGTTCGTTGAGGTTGTGTATCGACTACAGGAAGTTGAATCAGGTTACGGTGAAGAATAAGTACCCTCTACCTCATATTGATGATTTATTTGATCAGCTTCAAGGGTCCGTGGTTTTCTCTAAACTTGATTTGAGGATTGGGTACCATCAGTTGAAGGTTCGATCGGAGGATATTCCGAAGACTGCCTTTCGCACTCGCTATGGTCATTATGAGTTCTGGTTGGTATGCCGTTTGGGTTGACTAACGCGCCGGCCGTGTTTATGGATTTGATGAACCGGGTTTTCCATCCCTATCTTGATTCGTTCGTGGTGGTCTTTAATGATGATATACTCGTCTACTCTAAATCCCGAGAGGAGCACGAGCAGCATTTGAGAACAGTGTTATCCGTTCTTGCGAGGGAGCAGTTGTTTGCGAAGTTTAGTAAATGCGAATTTTGGCTCAAGAAGGTGTCATTTCTGGGTCATGTTATTTCAAAGGATGGGATTTCTGTGGATCCTTCAAAGATAGAGGCAATAGTGGATTGGAAGAGACCCGAGTCATTGACCGAGATCCGTAGCTTTCTGGTTTAGCCGGTTATTACCGAAAGATTTATTGAGGGTTTTTCGAAGATCGCTACCCCGATGACTCAGTTGACCCGGAAGAATGTCCCGTTTGTGTGGACTGAGAAATGTGACAAGAGTTTCGAGGAATTGAAGAAGAGGTTGACTACCGCACCGATCTTGACTTTGCCTAATGGGAGCGATGGCCTAGTGATTTACAGTGATGCTTCGAAAGAGGTTTGGGTTATGTGTTGATGCAGAATGGGAAAGTAATTGCGTATGCTTCGAGGAAGTTGACCCCTAGTGAGCAGAATTACCCGACTCATGATATGGAGTTGGCGGCGATAGTCTTTGCGTTGCACAAATGGAAGCACTACTTTATGGAGCGAAGTTTGAGATTTTCACACGGATCACAAGAGTTTGAAGTACCTCTTCTCTCAAAAGGACTGAACAACCAGCAGCGTAGGTGGATGGAATTGTTGAAGGATTACGATTGTATGATTTCTTATCATCCGGGAAGGCGAATGTGGTAGCCGATGCGATTAGTAGAAAATCTTATGTGGCTTCGATGATGGTCCGTGAGTGGAAAATGCTTGAGGATGTTCGAGATTGGTCTCCTCGTGAATCGAGACATGGGGCTATTTTTGCGAATATTAGGGTATCTCCGACCCTAATTCAGAGGATAAAGGAAGCTCAGAAAGAAGATCCCGAGTTGGTGAAGATAATGGGTAAACTGAAAGAGAAGAACTTCGAGGATTTTTCTATTAGCCCGGTGGGAGTGTTGACTTTCCGTGGAAGATTATGTGTTTCCGGATGTTGATGGAATTAAACAGAGAGTTCTTGATGAGGGTCACAAATTGAGATATACTATTCATCCGGGTAGTACGAAGATGTATCAGGATTTGAAGCAACAATTTTGGTGGATTAATATGAAAAGGGAAATAGCCGAGTATGTATCGAGGTGTTTAACTTCTTGTCAGCAGGTCAAAGCCGAGCATCAGAGACCCGCGGGATTACTTCAGCCGTTAGAGATTCCCGAGTGGAAATGGGAGCATGTGACTATGGATTTCATTACGGGACTACCTCGTACCCGTAGGAAGTATGACAGTATTTGGGTAATAGTGGATAGATTGACCAAGAGTGCCCATTTCATGCCTATTGACATCAGATATTCGATGGAAAAGCTTGCACCCTTTATATCGACGAGATTGTGAGATTGCATGGGTTCCGGTTAGCATTGTGTCAGATCTAGACCCGAGGTTTACTTCTAGATTCTGGAAGGCGTTTCAAGAAGCTTTGGGTACAGATTTGTGATTCAGTACGGCTTTTCATCCTCAGACCGATGGTCAATCCGAGAGGACTATTCAGATTTTGGAGGATATGTTGCGAGCGTGTTCGATAGACTTCTCCGATTCTTGGGATTCGCACCTACCGTTAGTGGAGTTCTCTTACAACAACAGTTATCAGGCTAGTATCGAGATGGCACCGTTTGAGGCCTTGTATGGAAGGAAATGTAGAACGCCTATTTGTTGGGACGAGGTCGGTGAAGCGAAGATTGTGGTTATTGATTTGCTTCGGGATTCGGTTGAGAAAGTTAGAGTTATCCGGGATCGATTGAAAACAGCCCAGAGTTGACATAAGAGCTATACAGATAACCGAAGGCGAGATCTTAGTTTTCAGACCGGTGATTTTGTGTTCTTGAAAGTATCTCCAAAGGTGGGTATTCGTAGGTTTTGGAAGAAAGGCAAATTGGCTCCGAGGTTTATTGGCCCGTTTGAGATTTTGGGAAAGGTTGGACTTCTAGCGTATCGTCTTGCGTTACCGTCATCCTTAGATCAGTTGCACAAAGTTTTCCACGTTTCTATGCTTCGGAAGTACGTTCATGATCCATCTCACGTGTTCCGAGGGTACCGGAGGATATTGAGCCCGATATGACTTATGAGGAACGACCGGTTCGGATCTTAGATTCTAAAGTCCAAGAGTTGAGGAGCAAAAGCATTGCGTTGGTTCGAGTTCTTTGGAGGAATCATAACATCGAGGAGTCCGACGTGGGAGCTTCGTGATGAGATCGAGAGGAAATTTCCGTGGCTTTTTGTTTAAGGTAAGTCTCGTTAAAATTCGGGTCGAATTTTCTTTAAGGGGGAGTGAATGTCACGACCCGAAATCTAGGCTCTATTTTATTAGTAATAAATAATTATTATTTATTTAATTGCTTATCTATATATTTAAATTATTATTTATTTAAATATTTATGTGTTATAATAATATGTCTAGCATTTTATTTGGGTCATTGTGCTAGTGTAGTATTGTTGGGTCTTAATTGTTAGTAGGAGTGTAGAAATTGTGTGTAGTGAAGTGGAGGGGGCCTAAGTGTAAATCTTTTAAATCATTTCCCTATTCCCTCCCTACTCCTTCCCTTCTCCCTCATACACTCCACCTCCATCTCTCTCTCCCAGCACACCTCTTCCTCTCTCCTCCATTTGTGGTAAGTTTTCTTTCTTTCCTTCTCTCTTCATTTTCTTCATCTTCCTCTCATAATCTCTCATTTCTTAAAACGTGAAATGTGTTTAGATCGTCGATAGGATCGCGTAGAACCAAAAAGAATTGAATTCCGTCATCTTTGAGAATTTTCAAGTAAGTTTCTTTTCCCCATTTTGATGCTAAAATGTTCATATCATGTTTATATAATGCTTTTGTGTTGTTATAATTGAAGTTTGGTTGAGTTTAGAATTTATTTGAGTTTTTGGTCGAAAATGGTGATTGATATGAATGTTTGAGTTTGATTCTTGATTTTGGTTAATAAATGTTGTTGTTAAGGTCCCCTTGTTGGTTAGTTATGATTTGGGTACCTTGAGGATCTTATTGGTTGTGTTTGGTTAAGAGAGTGGTGAAATTGGTAAGGAAATTTGATGAACCCCGCTGGGAATTCCTCCAGCCCGTAGACCAGGTGCCCGCCCGCCTGCCGCCTGACCCAGGCGCCCGCCCGCACCCCCTTTTCCAGCGGCCTGACCTTCTGGCCAAACAAGCGCCCGCCTGCCTATGCCCAGGCGCCCCCCGCCCGCTCGCCTGTTTGGGTTTTTGCCCTTTTGCTTGGTTTAAGACTTAAGGCTTAACTAGTTTAGATTTATTTCTTCTAGTTGACTTAAGATAACACCGTGGAACACTTTATTGATTGGATTTAATTCTTTTGTGAATAAATATGATATGGAATTTGATTAAGTATCATTTTGGGAATGTGGTTCATCTTTGATGTGCGGTTTGTATTGGTTTACCCTTGTGGTGATTTAATTGGAATGGTTCCCTACTTTGGACCTTAAGTTGTTTATTCATGCTAAATTATTATTACTTAGCATTTATTTGGAAGCCACAGCTGGCATATTTGTTGCATCGGGCGATGGGAAAGATTATAATGGCAAAGCCAAGTCCATTATAATATTGACCATTGTTTTGCCCCCTTCTATAACCTTTTCCAGATTGGCCTTGAAAAAGATAAGTTAGCTTCCTTTGTGAATGTATCTAGCTACCGAGCATGACTTCGTGGCATGGCTCTTGTCCTTTGTGACACTTTTATGGTTATTGTTCCGGTACCGGGGTTTTCTCTTCGGCTTTCATGCTATTATGAAGATGTGATTTGTTGATTATTGAAGCTGCGCAGCGATCCTTTATTTGGATGTATCGGTTTGGAAACCTTTGGCTTATATCTTTGTTATGTGTTTATTTCCGCTGCTATCTGTTATGTGATAACTGCTACGTGCTATCTATGATTTATTATTGTATATTGCATCTTAGCATGTCATGTAGTTGCATTAGTAACTTATTGAGATTTATCTCACCCCCTTTCTTTTATCTTTGTTTTTCCTTACCCCCCCCCAGGTGCTAAGGATTAGTCTCGCTGATCACGAGAAAGAGGACGTCGAGTGTGGATACATTCTTTTGGGGAAAGTTGTTATAGGTTGGTTTACATTATATCAATGTGTAACCTTTTGGGATATTTGTACCAAACATTGACGTCACTAGGATTTGTGTATTTTGTAACCTTGGTGTATAAGCTTATGGAGTTTATACTAGTTTTACTTTGTTGTTCAAGTCGATTTACAAACCTTGTGTTATCATTTTTTGAGTATAAAAGGAAAATTTTATCTTCAGTATTTCACGGTTTTGGTTTTAAGTCGACGTCCAGATCGCGGTCTCGGGCCCGCGGGGTCCGGGGTCGCGACATGAGTCGCGCGCCTCTGACCATAGGATCCAGACGCGTGCGCCTTCTTCCCCCGAGGTAGGAAGCGCGCGCCTCTAGGCGACAGTTATAGATTTCTGTCCAAGAATCTCTCCCTTGCTCTTTTTTACATGATTTTGCCCGGGAAAGATTTCTTTGTGACTCTGTTTTGGCACCAAAAACATCTCTTTTACAAATATATAAACCCCTCTTATTCACCATTGAAGAGGAGGACTTTTTATGACTAAGAAAACTATACACAAACCATTTTCCAGGCATTTCTAAGGCAATTCTCCAAGAAGTGTTGAAGTCATTTGAAGTTTAGGTAAACTCTATCTTCCTCCCTTCTCTCTCCTTCATCTCTTCTCTTCTTCTCTTATTTTCATCAAACGTGCAATCACCCCCAAAACCATTTTGGGACATGACACCAAAGACTACTTCATTTCATTGAAGTTGGTCAAGGAGTTATCTCCCTATATTCCAAAAAACCCTTTTTAAACCCCCTTTGTTTATAGTCAAGAATAAGAAGAACATTATTTTACATTTATAGACTTTGAACACGCAAGACCAACATTAGTTGGGCGAGATGGGTGTTTAAGTACTTCCCATCTCGTAACCTATACCCCGGCCCTCATAACAAGAATCTCTGTTTTTGTAATCAAACTTAGGCTATACATTAGGTTTTTCTTATGTTCCTCTAAAACATAGGTGGCGACTCTACAAAGTTAAAACAAGTCAGAAATCTTAGGATAATTCACCGCTCTAGCCAAGTCGTGGTTTTCCTGGGGTATCTACACCTGGATTTTTCTTGAAGCCGTACGGCTATCTACTCTTCGTACTCCTATTCATTAGCCGTGCGGCTCCACCTAAAAAAAAGGTATGTACATCAAACAAACAAACAAGCATCACAGATTGTAATTCATAGGTTTATGGTCAGAACATTTGAGTTATGCAAATTTTGAAACAAGCAACATTTTCCGTTGGACATGTGAACTCTTACAGATACTATTGAACAAAAAACCAATTGCCTCCCAACGGAACTCAAAAAACTCATCACACAACAACATGATGGAGGATTGGGACACAATGATGACATGCAATGTATCCTTGAATTTACCTTCGTGATATTTCTCTTAAATGTTGGAATGTCTTGAATTTCAAAAAAAAATTGGTTACTCTAGTCTGTTCGGTCACCCCCGAATTCGACCATCTCAAAAAATTTGGTTACCTCGGTCTATTCGGTCACCCAAAATTCGACCTTCTCAAATGTTTATTGGTTATATCTTGGTTCGCTCGAAGGCTCGAGTTGAATCTCCCCGTCGAACTACGTGACTCGTCTGATTCCCGAAAGGGATACGTAGGTAGCATATCATCTCAAGCACGACCACCCCTCATCTCTAGAAGTTTGTTTCCCCAGCATGATTGGTCACCCCCGAATTTGACCTTCTCAAATATTTGGTTACTCTTTTGGTCCACTCGAGTGCTCGGGTTGGACCTCTCTCAAAACTATGCCCTGACTTGATTCCCAAAAAGGATACGTAGGCAGCTCGGATGCAAGAGCTTCAGTCGCACGTTCTATTAAATATGATGATGTTACCCAGACTAAGAGATGTATATGATCTCACCAACTCATAAGTCTATCATCCATCCTCATCCATCCGAACTACGATTGGTCTGATTCTTGCAAGAGATACGTAGGAAACTAGGTTCCCCAAGTTTGACCATATGATTGTGTTTGTTTGCTTGCTTGCTTGAGTAGAACTACGGAGGCTTAATTCCCATAAGGGATACGTAGGAAGCCCTACTTTGGGCCCAGCCTTTAAACCCTAGACGAGATCGGTAGTCTATAGTGGATCGTTGAATGCCCTTTATATTACAAGTGAATTCGATGAGGGGCTCTATAGACACCCCGATCTCGCACCCCTTAAACCAACCCTTGAATCGGTCTAAACCCTTTAATGACCTAAAACCCTAAATAGGGCGGTTTAGGACTACCGACCGCCTTATCGGTGCATCGGATGGAAAAATTGAGTCCAGATTTGTGATCAGGGCTCAAAAACAGAGTAAATAGGCGTATCCTCGGAAAATCGAGTGTCGGGACCCTACGGTGGGGCCCGCAACCCTAAGAGAGCCTTTTACCGACCATCCCATGCATTTAAAATTATATAATGTCATTCCCTTACTTGTTAACATACTTTAGATGTATCATTGTGACTAGAAAATTATGAGGAGCAACTTTCGTGTTGGACTTGCGGACAACTGGGACACCGGAGAACACACGCCGGAGCAGTCGTGAGTAGTTACGGAGCGAGAAGACGGAGCCGGGAAGAGTTTCTATTTGCATGAAGAACTGCCCCTAATTTTGTGACACCTGGATCATACACATAGGGGTGAGTCATATGGCATGGACCAACCGGGAAGCGACAAGTGGCGAAACAAGAATAACCAAGAACTGCACTATGACCGTACAGCTATGCGAGAGGAGTACGCCTCTGTAAGTATCCCAATCTGAAATTAAACCAAGTTAGAGGAATTATTGGCACCATTCAAGGATAAACTGATAGGCTAGGACCTCACTATAATAAACCAAAACTCTAGGACTATCCTGGAATTAAAACTTAGAAAAATCCAAAAGCTCGCCATGCTGAGTCGTACGGATAGTTTGGGTACTAGAAGGGCCCAGCCGTACGGCTGGTTTGGGTGCCTTCAGTCCCTATAAATTAAGACCCCTGATGATCATTCCAGAGGGGGAGAAAGACATTTGTGAGTGTAAACACTGCCGAGTTGAGAGCAGATTAGAGTCACAAACACATATTTAAGTGAAAAGAGAGAAAGAAGATAGGCATAGAACCAAATATTGGTGAGGCCTCCTTCTCCCCCATCTTCTCTTCATCTCATACTCTATTTTATCTTTGTTTCATTTTACTTAAATGTCTTTACATTTCGTGTAAACATTATGAATTGGAACCAAGCCTTGATATGAATCATGGTACCCTCATGTTTTATGCATGATCAAGGGTTCAAACCAATGATGATCAAGGCTTGTTATCATTTAATGTCTATTTACTTTCAATTGTTTACATTAATGTCATTTACTTTCAAGTCTTTACATTAATGTACTTTACATTATGCCTTTACATCTATGCAATTTACTTTCAAGTCTTTACATTTATGTAATTTACTTTCATGTCTTTACAACCCCAATAATGTCCCTTTGGATGGTAAAGACTCAATCTTTATCCATCCAAAGGTTGATTCTTGATATCCCAAGGCTCTTCCTTGGAAGAATCATCCATTTGGGTGTTAAAGTTTCCATCTTTAACCATCCAAATGATGATTTTGGTTCAAATGCCATGTTCATCAACATTCTTCATTTTTCCCCAATTATTGCCTTAATCACACCCAAAATCATTTGTTTCGGTGTTTAATTAGTGATCAAGGACATAGGGATGATTTAATCCATGTTTTGTGTGAAGAAATAAACTGAAAATATGCAAAACAGTTCAGTTTCAGCAGAATGCCCTGTTTCTGCCTGAAACTGGACGGATTCCTGGGAATCTGTCAAAATTCCCAGGAAAGACCTCCCTAGCCGTATGGCTAGTTTGGCCAGAAGGCATTTTTCTTCAGTTTTCCCCATTTCTGTTAAAATGTTTACAAAATGAACCTTTTCTATTAAGTTTCTAACTAGTTCTATTAAAAGGTCGGTTTCTCCCACTTTTATAAAACACACACACACACACACACACACACACTTGCACACCTTTTGGTCAACAAACTTAGGGAGACTCGGTTTCCAAGGCACTTTGGATGAACCCCGATTAATTTCTTCCCATGGTGTAACGTGACCTCCGAATCCTTTTTTTCTAACCTTTTTCGTTAAGTTTGGGTTTAAAATTAAACTAATGTGGCGACTCCATTTTATCGAACATAAAGCGTCGTGTTTGGCATTCTCGAGGGACACCTTTCCGTTTTCCTGCGGGGATCCTTACAGTGGCGACTCCATTTTATCGAACACAAAGGTAGCAGAACCTCAACCCATAAACTAGGTAAATATATCTATGTAAACTTTGACACATTAGCAATGTAGATGATTATGTGATGTAGTTTGGGACCTAGTTAACTAATGGCTAGGTCTCCTCATTCTTCATGTCTCCTCATGTAAAAACTTGTAATGTGGCTATGTAGATGGTGATCTTGATGTTAATATCCAGAGTTTATCATGTTTTCATGGTCCCATGATAGTTATGTGTTCATATTTTGGCCAGGTCTCAAGTGTTTCTATGCATAAATCACCTCTCTTTCTCAAAGGTTACCAATCTGCCCTCTTTTGCAAATCCCATATACATTCATGTTTAAGATGACTTTTAATGAAAAATAACTCTTGGATAATGTTCTTAACATGTTGTAGTATGAGTTCCTTAAATTTTATGGGTTGGTTTTGAGTTTAAGTCTTGTTTTGAAGTCAATTTTTGTGCTATAAGCAAGCAGTTCATGCACTCTGCTCAAATAAAGAATTTTCATGCTTAAAAACTCCATCTTAAATTTACTTCTGGTATTAGGTTGAAAACATTAAAGTTGTTCCTTATGTGTTTAAGTTCATGCTCGTCAAGTTTCATGTTCATATCTCATGTCTAGCTTAGGCTTTCATGCATATTTTGGGGTCCCAGATGTGCTGTCCTGTTTGTTCTTCTCTGTACCTTGTTGTGTTCTTGCACTTTGAAATCTATTAAAACAATATTTTTATACCAAATTCAAAACACAAAAGTTGTTCTCAATAGACCAAGTAAAATACTCCTATTTTTGAAATATTTTTTTGACTTTTAAAAGTTTCATTTTTGTTCCTTGTTTTCAAGCCTTGATTTCCAGAAACTACACTTCCAGTCTCTGACATCCAAATGTCAAAGACCTTTTGAGACACTTAAACTCATTTTCTAAATCTAAAACTTGGTTTATTTCATGTTGGAACATGGTCTTCAACTTTCATTCTTTGAGTGTTCCCAGAATCATGAGTTAAGAAGTGGTAAATTGGTGATGAATATGTGAAGGTCCAGTGTTTCCTGTGCTGAATGTTCCTTGTGCCCATTTTCTTGCTAATGCTTGGGCCTAAAAAACTAAGCCAAAAATCCATAAAATTTCACAGGATCTCTTTAACATTCTGGGAGTAATTCCCAATTTTATTTTTGGACTTGGATGATTTTAGTACATGTACATTGGCTCGGAGATGGAGAATGACGTCAAATTCAACAAACACCCCTAGCATGGACATTTATTTAATTTAAGGGATTTGTATCCCTTTCTTTCGTGTATATTTGTATAAATACCCTAATGTACTTAATCCCTTCCCCCTTGAATTCTTTTGTTTTCTAAGTGTGTTTGAAACCCTTTTCAAAAACCAATCAGGAATCCACCCAAACCAGTTCCCGGTTGCGACCAAAATGGACATGCCTAGATTAGGAGACTCCTTCTTGTATATAAACACACACATTTTCTAAAAATCAGGGAATTAAAAAAAATTCAAACAAGGAAAATAAAAATAAAGCGTAGGTGGAAGCATGCTAGAGACCGTAAGGGTGAGCGGAGTGCCTAACACCTTCTCCTCTCGTGACATAGCCCCCCGAACCCACTTCTCTTTCAAAAAAGGTTTTATCTCTATTTTCCAAAAATAAAATGAGGTGGCGACTCTTCTTTTTTCAAAACTTAAAAGGGAAACCATTATGAGAAACCGATTTTTGATTAGGTTCGAAGCGCGGGCTATCACAATACCTTCTGTCATACGACTATCAAACAGCTTCTTCAGGTATAACTTGTTGGTCAATGAACGGATCAGGTACATATCTTCCATATTTAACCATAAAACGGTTCTGGAGTTTGTTCCTACAACATTGGTTAGAACCTCATTATCAAGTAACCTGATGATCTTTGCATGAGCCTTCTGGTCTAACTTATTCTGTACTGTGGCCTCCTTTTATGCTGCTTTCTTTTCCTTCTCTGACAATTCTACCACATGGGTAGTTCTTGTTGCAACTGCCTTACCCTTGGGATCCTTACAATTCCTGATTGCAATCTCCAATAGTTCCCATAAATCTTTGTCTATCAACAATGCCTTCATCTTACAGAGAAAATTTGTTCTTCCTATTGAACTTGTCGATTGATTTTACTCCTTGACCAATCTTCTCATTTTCTTTAGCGGAATCCTAAATGTCTGACCAACCAGGCTCTGATGCCCCTTGTTAGAGAAATAAAAAAGACTTGATGGTGAAAAGTAAATCAAATACAAGAACACAAACTTATGTAGTTCACAACTTAGCTACGTCCACAGAGAGAGGATAGAATATTATTATCAATCTGAAGAAGTTTACAAGATCACACTAAACTACGTTGCACGGATTTTGATCACAAATTCCTAACTGTGCAAACCCTAGATTAAGAATCATTAGTCTCTCTTTAAGTAATCTGATCTTTCTGAGGTAATTTGTGTATACAGGTCTAATTTGGTGTTAGGATGATAGCCTCTATATATACTACTCATTACCTAACTCTAAATACAAGAATGTAATTGAAACAAGTCCTTTGGGGACTTTATTCCTCAATTTTCCTATATCCTTATCGAAATCGGACCAGGCCCAGTTGGGTTTTGAGGCAACATGCGCAGCGGAAGAAAGCGATAACAATCAACAAAACCCTAAACCCCAAGATGCATTCATGATGATTAAATTAATAGCAAGAAGAATTTAGAATACTAACCGTTGTTTTTTCGGATCTTCAAATCTTCAAGTCATCAAGCATTAAGATTTGATCTCCTCGTTCTTCGAATCATGATCACAGGAACACGAGCTTGAGATGCTAAAGCAAATATCCTCTATGTGTATTCACACGCGAACGAATATCTAGAACCATTCTAGATCTGGATTGCTAGACCCATTAGAAAACACACTTTTCTAATCTTCAAAGGCTATATGAATTTATTGGTGTTCTTGAGCTTTTGATTCATAATATAAACTCAATAATATGTTTCACAAACACATTGAGGTGTGAATACCCCTTTCCGATGAAGCGACGCATGGGAAGTATCTTGTGATTATTTTTATTTACAAAGGGAATATTCTTAACGACATTAAAATTATGAGAGTCGCCACGCCGTTTTAATTAAAGCCAAAACATTGAAAAAAGCATTTTTTAGTGGGTTCGGGGGTCAAATTACAACAAGAGAAGAATATTGGACGTTATCACTCCTATTGCCCGAATTGATCGGTCTTTCTATCATGATGAATGTGTTAGTAGTGTGTTAGTGATTTAGACCGGATCCGAAGATTGCCTACGTTCCTCTCATTGTGAGAAGCTCAGGTCAGCGTAGTTCGCAGAGAATTAGAATAGGTAGAAGAATCGGGATCATGCATAATGAGGGGGGAATTACCTAAAGATTAGGGTTTAGAAGTAGTTCCTAGATCATCCTCGGGTTGATGAACCCTAGATCATCATCGGCTATGAAATAACATGTAATTATAAAGATCGCAACCCTAAATATAGCATAAATAAGGTTTTAATCTATGAACACGAAGAACATGCGAAGAACATATATGAACATATGAATAAACATGCAAAGCATACGAAGAAACTATGAATAAACATGTAAGAACATGAATATAAAAGATCTACATTAAGAATAATGCAAGAACATGAAGAAAAAGTTAGAAAACTTACCTATGTTGGCAAGAAATAAACCTTGGATCTTCTTGAGTGTTTGAATGTTAATTAGAGAGCAAAATATTGTTTAAGAACTCCACAATTCGTACTTAGAGCTCTCAAAATCGGACCCTTAAACCAATAGCATGGGATTGGTTTATATAGTAAACTGAGGGGAAGATCTGATGGTCCAGATCATCCAGCGCAAGGTTGGCCGCCTGGCCATTGTTGAGGGCGGCGGCGAAAGTGGCCGCGTGGCCAATATTGAGGGCGGCGGCGAAAGTGGCCGCGTGGCCATCGTTGCGCGCTGACTTGAAATTCAAGCTAGGGTTTTACTGTTCATACAAGGCAACCTAAATGTCCATATTAATGTTTTCTAGAACATTGAGCTATTTTTGGGAATCCGGGACAAGTCTTTGCAAGGTTTCTAATTCCTATAAAGCCTTGTATTTTTGGGAAAGTCCTAATAAACTCATTTTCAGGTCGGGTACTAACAGTAGCCCCTCGGCGACGCTTCTTGCAAGGCAATGTGGGGTCGACGATAAAAGAAGGATCCGTCTGAAACATGAGTTTCAAAATAGATGAAAGGTAAGGGAACGGCTGAACCTTGACAGGCGACCTACGTATCCGCGGGGGAATCAAGCCAACGTAGTTCAAATCTGATGGAAATTGGGAATGACTGTCCACTAATGGGGAACAAAGTCTTCTGCTGGGGAAAATGCACCTGCTGGGGATGAGAGATGACCGCGTCGGTCGGGTGGCTGGACCTTTTCAGGTTTCCTACGTATCCTCCGAGGAATCAAACCGGTCGTAGTTCAGAGCTGTCGGGGAAAGACGAGACATCGAACTTTTACTGTGGATAATAAACCTACGGATACTATCTTGTATGAAGAACGAATCATTCGTAAGCAATGAAGTTATTTGGAAAAATAAGGACTACGCTATCTAAATAATCCCAAGATGGAATGGTAAACGCAATCAGGATCGCCAGGGTTCCTGCCGATCGCGCTAAAGTAATAGATGTCGGATCTCTCGCGAACAGAAACGCCGAGGCTTCTGCCAACCACGATCGATCTAGGATGCGTATGTCATAGAGGCGCCGAAGTCTCTACAATCATACGAATCCTAAAATAGATGCTGGATCGCTCGCAAACAGAAACGCCGAGGCTTCTGCCAATTATGATTGATCTAGGATGCGTATGTCATAGAGGCGCCGAAGTCTCTACAACCATACGAATCTTAATAATAGATGCTGGATCTTTCGCAAATAGAAACGCCGAGGCTTCTGCCAATTACGATTGATCTAGGATGGTATGTCATAGAGGCGCCGAAGTCTCTACAACCATACGAATCTCAATAATAGATGCTGGGTCTTTCGCAAATAGAAACGCCGAGGCTTCTGCCAATTACGATTGATCTAGGATGGTATGTCATAGAGGCGCCGAAGTCTCTACAACCATACGAATCTCAATAATAGATGCTGGATCTTTCGCAAATAGAAACGCCAAGGCTTCTGCCAATTACGATTGATCTAGGATGGTATGTCATAGAGGCGCCGAAGTCTCTACAATCATACGAATCCTAAAATAGATGCTGGATCGCTCGAAACAGAAACGCCGAGGCTTCTGCCCATCGCGATTGATCTAGGATGCGTATGTCATAGAGGCGCCGAAGTCTCTACAACCATACGAATCCTAAGCAAATATTAGGAAGTGCTAAAATAATAGATGCTGGATCTCTCGCAAACAGAAATGCCGAGGCCTCTGCCCATCGCGATCGATCTAGGATGCGTAAGTCATAGAGGCGCCAAAGTCTCTACAACCATACGAATCCTAAGCAAATATTAGGAAGTGATAAAATAATAGATGCTGGATCTCTCGCAAACAGAAACGCTGAGGCTTCTGCCCATCGCGATCGATCTAGGATGCGTATGTCATAGAGGCGCCGAAGTCTCTACCACCCTACGAATCCTAAGCAAATATTAGGAAGTGCTAAAATAATAGATGCTGGATCTCTCGCAAACAGAAACGCCGAGGCTTCTGCCCATCGCGATCGATCTAGGATGCGTATGTCATAGAGGCGCCGAAGTCTCTACAACCATACGAATCCTAAGCAAATATTAGGAAGTGCTAAAATAATAGATGCTGGATCTCTCGCAAACAGAAACGCTGAGGCTTCTGCCCATCGCGATCGATCTAGGATGCGTATGTCATAGAGGCGCCGAAGTCTCTACCACCCTACGAATCCTAAGCAAATATTAGGAAGTGCTAAAATAATAGGCCCATCGCGATCGATCTAGGATGCGTATGTCATAGAGGCGCCGAAGTCTCTACCACCCTACGAATCCTAAGCAAATATTAGGAAGTGCTAAAATAATAGATGCTGGATCTCTCGCAAACAGAAACGCCGAGGCTTCTGCCCATCGCGATCGATCTAGGATGCGTATGTCATAGAGGCGCCGAAGTCTCTACAACCATACGAATCCTAAGCAAATATTAGGAAGTGCTAAAATAATAGATGCTGGATCTCTCGCAAACAGAAACGCCGAGGCTTCTGCCCATCGCGATCGATCTAGGATGCGTATGTCATAGAGGCGCCGAAGTCTCTACAACCATAGGAATCCTAAGCAAATATTAGGAAGTTTTAAGGGGTTTTCCGTATTCAAAGGTAACGAATATCAGTCAAAATAGCGCTAAGGGCACCTAAAAATGAACAAAGGGAAATGTACCAGGGGTAAAACTGAAATTTTGCATGTGGAGGCAAAGATGATGGATTGTTATGGAGTCGCAAACGGGATGAACTCTCAAGGAGTCATGAAGGTGATAGACTCTCAGGGAATCGCAGAAGTGATGGACTCTTGGGGAGTCGCAAAGGTGATGGACTCTCGGGGAGTCGCCAAGGTAAAGGACTCTTTGGTGAGCAAAGGACGACCACGGAAAGCGTAATGTTTGGGATCCGCTTACCCTAAATTAGGAGGAATACATAATATGAGGCTACGAACCATTAAGATGAAGGTATTAGGTAAGGGACATTTTGCTTGGTTTCTTAGGGTAGGACCTAAGGCTTCTATGGAAAGGGGATGGGTAGCCTCTTAGCCTTGAGATAAGGATGCAAAAGATGTTATGGTTGTTTAGACTTGAGATTGTGTCTTGGAGATAATGTGGGTTTCCTAGGCTTACGGGTTAGGGATTGGAGTTCATTAAGCATGAGGAGAGTATTCTATCCTAGGCTTAGTGCTAGGGCTTGGAGTTGTGGTAGGCTCAGAGGTTACAAAGGCGTTGGCTTTTAGACATAAGGCTGGGAGTTGGAAAGGTTGTGACTTCCTAGGCTTGAGACCATGGACCATCGGGAAGAGGGATTGCTTTTGTGGAGGGTCCACTAAGCTTGATGTTAGGGTTCACCATTTTCGGGATTGGTGACTATGGCTTGGAAATGTTCGTGGTAACCTAGGATTTAGGCTAGATTTTAAGGCTAAGGACTGTAAACTTCCTATATCTTGAGACTAAGGTGAAGGAATTTCCTAGGTCTAGGACTAGGGTTTGAAGGGAATGTTGAATCCTAGGCTCGATGATAGAGTTTAAAGAGGATAATTTCTACCTAGGCTCGAGGCTAGGGTTTAGAGCGAATGCGACTACCTAGGCTCGAGGCTAGGGTTTAGAAAGAGTGCGACTACCTAAGCTTGAGGCTAGGGTTTGGAGCGAATGCGACTACCTAGGCTCGAGGCTAGGGTTTATAAAGAGTGCGACTACCTAAGCTTGAGGCTAGGGTTTGGAGCGAATGCGACTACCTAGGCTCGAGCCTAGGGTTTATAAAGAGTGCGACTACCTAAGCTTGAGGCTAGGGTTTGGAGTGAATGCGACTACCTAGGCTCGAGGCTAGGGTTTAGAGCGAATTCGACTACCTAGGCTTGAGGCTAGGGTTTAGAGCGAATGCGACTACCTAGGCTCGAGGCTAGGGTTTAGGAAGAGTGCGACTACCTAAGCTTGAGGCTAGGGTTTGGAGCGAATGCGACTACCTAGGCTCGAGGCTAGGGTTTATAAAGAGTGCGACTACCTAAGCTTGAGGCTAGGGTTTGGAGTGAATGCGACTATCTAGGCTTGAGGCTAGGGTTTAGAGCGAATTTGACTACCTAGGCTCGAGGCTAGGGTTTAGAGCGAATGCGGCTTCCTAGGCTTAAGGCTAGGGTTGATTGAGTTTTGGACAGGGCATTATATCCTAGGTTTTGGACTAGGGTTCAATAAAACGGAGAATTGAGATTGTAAATTTCCTAGGTTTCGAGACTAGGGTTTCGGGAATTTGGAAATGATGTGGCATACGAGGCTTTGGAAATTCCCTAGAATTTGGGCTAGGGTTAAAGGGGATGTTGTGGTTTCCTAGGCTTAAGGCTAGGGTTTAGAGAGAATGCAGATTCCTAGGTTTGAGGCTAGGGTTTAAGAAGGATGTAACTTCCTAGGCTTTAGGCTAGAGTTTAGAGGAATGTGACTACCTAGGCTCGAGGGTAGGTTTAGGAAGGATGTGGCTACCTAGGCTTGAGGCTAGGGTTTTTGGGAACGTGACTACCTAGGCTTGAGGCTAGGGTTTGGGAAGATGTGATTACCTAGGCTTGAGGCTAGGGTTCGGAGCGCATGTGACTTCCTAGGCTAGAGGCTAGGGTTTGTAGAGGATGTGGCAACCTAGGCTTGAGGCTAGGGTTGGAATATGTGATTTCCTAGGCTTGAGGCTAGGGTTCGGAGCGCATGTGACTTCCTAGGATAGAGGCTAGGGTTTGTAGAGGATGTGGCCACCTAGGCTTGAGGCTAGGGTTTGGAGACAGAAAGCATTTGAAGGTTTGTCTTGGTTTAGACCGAGCAAGTTTAAGGTCTAAGAGTGTTGCGGTTTGGGGCAGGTGAGCTTGATACCTCATGGATGGATAGGCTCGATAGGTTAGACCTAGGCTAGAGTGCTAGGGTTTAGCTAGGGTAAGACTCAGACATGTGTAAAGGAGACCGGGGCCTAATGGAATGGTAGGCGTGAGATCTAGGAGATCGAAGGCTAAGCAGGGTAGCGTTGGGACATAAGGCTTTCAGGCCGGTAAGTCTTTTGTCCTAGAGAAACCGCGTTATGGGTTAGGACCAAGCAGGCTTGAGGTCGGCCAAGGAGCAACGGATTGGGATTGGATGATCCTAGTACCTAATACGCATGTCGGGCTTGGATCCTATAGTGTTTGAAAGTTTAGGCTAGGTACGAACCATATGTGCGGGAAATGGTTTTGGATATATGACCATGTTGGCGCTTTAGATAAAGGGATTGAGTGTCCAAGACTTTGCTTGAGTACAATATGTACCTAAGTTGGATTGGGTATGCTTAGGTACTAAGTTGTTTCTCAGAGGTCATTGCACGTGACCAAGCTCGTTCGGCGATTGTGAAGGTGGGTTTGGTATGGGACCAAAGGTGTTAAGCGCACGATTTTTGACTGGACGGGTTTTGATATCTTTATGGCATGTCACGGTATGCGGAAGATCCTATGCGTTCGAGCATGTTTGAGGTTTGGACTCGTGGGGAAGAAAGGTTTGAGATCCATGGAGTTCAAGGGTGGACCTCGTAGGTGGCGAGGTTTGGACTCGGCTCGGATTAAGTAGGTTAGAGACCTAAGGGGTTGAAGGTCAGACTATGAAGTCTTTTGAAGCTAAGGAGTGACACTAGGTTGGTACTTGGTAGGTTTAAGAGTGGTAGGGCCATGGCTTGGATATGATGGGAGTCAGGAGACGTAGATGCGTCGCTTTTGGGAATTAAAGAGTTCCAAGGGTGGAGATGTAAGGTGAGAGACCTAGAGGGTAGAAAGTCTTGTGACCTAAAGGTTTAGGGGTTGAGGCCTAAGGTATGGACCAGACATATCATGGACTTCAAGGATAAGTTTGGTAGACTTGAATGGTCTTGGGATCTAAGAGATCGCTCAACAGGTTAGACTGAGTAGACCTAAAAGGTTGGAACGAGGAGGATAAGAGAGCTATTGCTTAGACAAGGTAAGGATGAGTATGTGTTGGTAGGTTTGAGATCTAGGAGATCGGGTAGGCTCGGGACCGGTAGGTTCGGGACCTAATGGGTCACCCTAAGGATTTGGCTTTGGTTAACTGGTTTAAGGTCTGAAGTTTTGGGTAGAACCGGTTTGAGGCCGAAGGGGTCATGCTACGAACTTGCGGAAGGTCGAGCTAAGAGGTTATGATGTAACGTAGGTAAGACTCACGGGTAGGCTTGGGACCTAAGGTTTTGAACCAGGTAGGTTGGGACCTAAGGGTATCCTATTGTATAGGAAATAGGGTGAAGGACCGCGTCAACTCAAGAATCACGGAGATGGTCTCAGATGGATCGAGGATGTTTTTACAATTTTGTGGAGACCGAGCATGCAGGTTTATAAACAAAGTGTCGGGGAGGAGAAAACTTTATGAAAGTGTTATGATCTTATACAGATGCCTTATAATTAATTATGATTCTAATCAATCTAAATAGGTCGTCGCGTGCCGAGTTTGACGATGAAGGGTTCCCTTCTTCTAAGTGTATCCTTGTTGACGCCTCGGTATTCTCTGGGAAACCACATAGTCGACCCATTCCGTTGGGGATTATCTAATTTGGTGAGCGGGTACCCTCCCTCCTTTGAGAAACTCTACGTCAAGCTTGATGATGAGGGATGCCCTTCTTCTAAGTATGTGCTTGATGAAGCCCCGGCATTCTTTGAGAAATCTTATGGTCGGTCCTTTATTGTTAGGGAAGCCCCAGTTGCGTAGAGCGGGGTATCCTCCCTCCTTTGAGAAATCCTATGTCGAGCTTGATGATGAGGAGTCCTCTTCTTCTAAGTATGTGCTTAATGAAGCCCCGGCATTCTTTGAGAAACCTTATGGTCGGTCCTTTATTGTTAGGGAAGCCCCAGTCGCGTAGAGCGGGGTATCCTACCTCTTTTAAGACGCACCCTTTTTTCTGCCTAGACCGCCCTTACAGGTTTTCAATCTAGCGGGCATCTCTTTTGCGTCAATTTTTTTTTTTTTTTTTTTTTTTTTTGAACTCATTCAGTCGACTCAAAAAAGGAAAAAATAATTGTTTGAAAACATGCGGGGGCATTTTGAGGAGAGTAAGAGAGAGAGAGAGATAGTACTCACATTTTGACCCTTTTGAGCAACTGAGGGTATATATGTACAAAAGGGAGGAAGCCCCTGCTTTGACAGAAAGTAAGTGTTTAGCTCTTTCCTAGATTGTAGAACGGAATACTTGTCGAGACATTTGAAAATTGTTTTATTCAAGATTCTCATTTGATTGCTCGAGAATGGACCTCGTTGATTAGTTAATGAGTTATGGTTAATTGGTAAACAAGTAGCCTCAAATTAATAAATGTTTTGATCAATTGTGAGTGAAGAAGTCAGGAGTAGAAATATGGGGGAAGAGAGAAGAGAAGGAAAATTGGCTACGAGGTGGGTTGTGTATATTTTGGACCGAACCGGGAGGTTGCCTACGTTCTCCTTAAGGTGAGGAGCTCAGGTCCGCGTAGTTCGGGGATGACCCGCTTGACGATGGTGTCGGGTTTCAGTGGGTATGTGTGGGAGGAAAGAAAATAAAGAAAGTTGGCCCAAGGTAGGTTATGTTTGGCTTTGAGTGGTTGCCCGGTTGACGATGAAGTTGGGTTTTGTGTTTAGGGGTGTGAGGTTCATTTGAGGTGAGTTGTTCTGTGTAGCTCATTGCGGTAGATTACTCCTTTGTAGTTGTTGCAGTGGATTGCTCCATCGTAGTTGTCATGGGTTGCTGCCGTTTATCTACTTTGTAAGGAAAGAAAGGAAAATAGAACATTTGAGGTGAAAAGAAAATGGGACTTTTACTTTCCATGGTGATAGCCCCTTCTATTTTTCTTTTTTTTTTTTTTATTTATTTTATCTCTTTGTGCACACCCTTTTTTTTTTTTTTTTTTTTTTTTGCCTAGGCCGCCCTTTCGGGTTTTCAACCTAGCGGGCTTCTTTTTGTGCAATGCTCTAACTTTTGCGTAGGCCGCCCTTTTGGGTTTCAACCTAGCGAGCCATATATATATATATATATATATATATATTTTTATATTTGTACATGAAACATTGGGCGAGACAAGCCCCTAGTTTGCTTTCGCCTTTCTCGATTGCGAGGTAGCTTCCTTATAGTTCAAGCGGCCTTTTGCTGGCGGCGGGCGTCCTAGCCCCTTGATTTTCACCGGTAGAGCTCCATTGGATTATCACGTTCACCAATGAATGACTTCGTGCACTTGTCTTATATTTGCGATGGAATACGGACAGCCCCAGTGTAACGGCATGTAGTACTCATGATGGGAACAAACCAATCCTTTAAATTGTGGCAGCATGGATGTCTATTTGATGATGAGCAACCGCAGTCCATTTCTTTGTCACGACCTTATAAAAAGGGGTCTAATGGTGGGATGAGAGGCGTATGAGGATAGTGTATGGGAGAAGGTGTATATAGAGAGTGTACATGAAGTGTGTACAAATGGTGAGTGTATAGAGAGAGTGTATGGGGGTAGAATGTAGAGAGAAGGGAAAGTGATTCGTTCATCCCAATTGATCGAAGCATTTATTATTTTGAGATTAATCGTTTACTTAGTTATGTGAATGGTTTGTGGGTCCATTTACCTTTTAATGAGTCGTCATTAATGAGTAAGATTAAGATTAATTCATCATATAAAGATATAGCAATCAAGCGAAAATGGTGAATAAGACAATTTTCATGGAATTGATTTATGCAAGATTATGTCTCATGTCTAGAGAGAAAAGAAATAAAGACTCTTTTATTATTTGAAAGAAAAACGACTAATCCGGGGTGGACTTTTACTTAAAGAAACAAAAATCGTCCAAGGTGGACTTTTGACTAAGGACACTCTAGAGCCTACGAAGACTGAATGACCCTTTTCTTTTTATTTAAAGGAGGTAGCCCCAATTTCCTCTTTTGCCCATGCCCATGTATTCCGTTGGCGGGTGATGTCTCCGCTGTTAATGAGGCTTTGAATCTTTCTCCTCAATTGGAGGCAATCTTCGGTGTCATGTCCAATGTACTGGTGGTATTGGCAGTGTTTGGAGGGATCCAAGCCTTGCTTCACCCTACTTGGTTCATAATTGAACAAAGGAGACAACTTGTCGGCTTGAACTAGACTTTTGAAGAGTTTTCCCAAGTCGTCGAATTCGTGCTCGTCCTTCCTTTCACGAACTGTCTTTGAGGGTAATTTAGGTACCGGAACCCCTTGTTGATGAGTAGTCATAGGGGGAATCCCGACGGGGACAGTCTGTGGCGGCCCGTACATTTGAGGAGCGTACGGGTGTTGACATTGAGCAAGAGGGAGAATTCGACTGAGGTAATCATAAACGCCACGAATGTCAGACAAATGGGCCTCTCGATATCTCTTAGGGTCTTATGCATCTCCTTCTGAAAGTGTGTTGCTTGCTCGTTGAGAATGGCCTTAAAGTGGATTTCTTGTTCATCGAGGATGGCTTCGAAGTGGGATGCTTGCTTACTGAGAGCAGTACCGTGTAGAGGATTGTCTCGGGATCTGGGTAGCAGCTTCAGTTGCAACTTCGATGTTCCTTGCAGTCGACATGATGCAGAACTCTATGTCATGAAAGAATTAGATTCGTATTTAATGATAAGGCATCGTTATAAAAATCATTTTTTTGCAAAAGAGTCGGTCTCCACATTTTTGAAATGCATTTTGGTAAAAAATTGAAAGTTTGACCGGGCCGAAGTTGCCTACGTTCCCCTTATCATGAGGGAGAGGTCCCACACAATAAGAGGCTCAGGTCGCCGTAGTTCGAATCAAGTTAGACTTTTTTTTAAAAAGACGTGAGAGGTGACCATAGGGGTCAATTTGATAAAGTCTTTTTAAGATAAAGAGCGATCTTGAGGTCAAAAGCAGGAGATGACTCGGTCCTTAGTCAAGCATGGGTGAGGAAGACCTATAGGAGTTGGTTTTGATTGAGTCGGGTATGGTTTGACTTATGGTTTGACCTAAATTGACCTAAGGATTGACCTAAGGTTTCAGACAAGAAGTGGTTCAAGCTAGAATGCGACGATAATGGTGGGTTGACCTAGATGGGTAATGGATAGGTCGACCTAAATGAGAAGGGTTGGATTGACCTATATGGTGAATGAATCAAGATAGCGGGTTGTAGCGGGTTGCCTATGGGATGATCTAAGTGGGATAAACATGGTTTGACCTAAGCGGGTCGAATGTGAGTTGGTTGACCTATTCAGGTTGTTGACCTAGGGAGTCGGTATATAGATTCAAGACGGGCAAGTCGACTAAGCGGCCAAGGATTGACCTAGATGGGTCAAAGGTAAAGGGGTAGTTTTAACCTAAGACGGACGAGTTGACCTAGATGGGTCGAGGATGGTGTGTGGACCTAAACGGGTCGAGAGGGTTGACCTAGGTTGGTATGGACAACGGTGGGTCAAATAATGACCTAGGTGGGTCAGGATGACGGTTTGACCTAAGCGGGTTAAGGTCAAAGGTAATTGGGTTCACCTATGGGACCAAAGATTGACCTAGGGGGTCAAAGGTTGGCCTAAGAGGTCAAAGGGTGGTAAGGTTGACCTAGGCGGTTAAAGGTTGACCTAGGAGGTCAAAGGTCGATAAGGGTTGACCTAGGAGGTCAAGGGTTGACCTAAGAGGTCGGAGGCGGATAAAGTTGACCTAGGCGGTCAAGGGTTGACCTAAGAGGTCGAGGGGTGACCTAAGAGGTCGAGGGTGATAAGGTTGACCTAGGAGGTCAAGGGTAGACCTAAGAGGTCAAAGGCGGATAAGGTTGACCTATAGGTCAAAGGTTGACCTAAGAGGCGAAGGTTGACCTAAGGGGGTCAAGAGTGGAGAAAGTTGACCTAGGGGGTCAAAGGTTGACCTAAGAGGTTAAAAGACAAATGAGGTTGACCTAGGGTCAAAGGTTGACTTAAACGGATAAGATTGAACCTAAGGGGTCAAAGGTTGACCTAAGGGGGTCAAGAGCGGAGAAGGTGTGACCTAGGGGTCAAAGGTTGACCTAAGGGGGTCAAGAGCGGAGAAAGTTGACCTAGGGGGTCAAGGTTGAC